>MJHO01000112.1:323035-727685 GCA_002076135.1 Xerophyta viscosa | reverse complement strand
ATGTGTGGGAGCACGTGATCATTTGGGCTTGCCGATTGACAATGTAGTATGGGCCGTTGGAGTAGCCCGTCGCACACAGTTTTAAAAATAGCACCAGCTTGACAGCGACGAACCTGTCCGAAACTATCCTTTCCTTAAACCCACGTTTTAAACCAAAAATTGGGTCGAATAGTTGAGCCATCGGTTCACAATTTAACTATTCAAACGGGTCGGTTTAGGTTTAATAAGTTCAATTAGGATAATAATGGAACATCATTTTTCAGTTCAATGGATGTAAAAAAATATATGCTAAATTCACAATGCTTCTAATATAGTTTGGAACTCGGAAACCTTTATTTTAGGATTTGAGTCTGCTCAACCGTAATGTAGAGAAAAGAGCCGTACGCGTTATTTGTATTGTAAAAAGATATCATATTGATAACTTTATATTATGACAGCAGTATAATATAGGAAAGTAGTATAATGTGGGCCGACAATCATGGTTCATCCTTGTCATTCTCTAAAAATATAGGAGATTGTACTCGATCAGCACCCATCCTTCACAAGTTGGTAAGCAATAAGATTGGGTCACTTATAGGGTGTGTTTAGTTCGTGAAATATTGACAAAATTTTCAAAAATTTAACACGTGAAAATCTTATTCTTATGTTTGATTCCTCAAAATTATAAAAATACAGTATTTCCATTGATGCACAAATTAGATAATCCAGATTTCCATAAAATTGGGCGGGCTTGATTTCCTACAATATTTCTTACAACATTAATTTCTTATTCCGTAATTGTCTTTAACTTAACTCATTTATGGGAATGCATCATTCCTATAGATGTAATATTCCCATAAATGAGATAATCCAGATTTTTATTGAAAAAGGTGAGTATCTTGATTCTGCAACATTTCCTACAAAATTAATTTCTTATTCCATAATTGTCCTAGCCGATACTTGCTTCTTTATTCTTCTTATTGTTTAATATTTCAAACTTTAGCCGATAATTGCTTTTTCATTCTCCCTAACATGTTATCTCGACGTATCAATCAAAACAAATAAGTATTTATATTAATTATAATTTACTTTTAAATTTATTATCATAGAAATTGGATCATCGTCTATCATAACAGATGGAATTAATAGATGTATGTTTTCTACTAAATATTTAATTTGGTGTTACTGAACGTGCTTAATATTTTGATGTACATACATACATCAATTCAATATGTTTTTTTTAATAGCAAATATGTTTTTTTAAATATATACGTATACATCAAAATATATCAAATCAGGAATATTTTAGTACACAAAATGATATTTTTGCAAAACATACAAGTACATTTTTTTCAATAAGTATTTTGATATTATTTTATTATTTTTTATTTAATTTATAAAATGGGTATTTTAGTAATTATCTGCCATATAACATGAAATGTTGTAACCAAATCAAGCGAGGAAACATAACATTTTCAAGAATTTAAACATTACGAAATAACGAACCACACGGAGGAATACAATATTACTATAAATGTGATTCATGGGAATTCAACTTACTAGGAGTACAACATTCATGGTTATTTTATATAGCTATGAACCAAAAGCAGCCATAGTGCAAATTATATATATATATATATATATATATATATATATATATATATATATATATATATTTGAAATTAGCGTGGAAAAAATTCTATCCGTAATTGGTCATTTTCGAACGACTGTTGTAACAGATAAACCCACGGACGGCACCTATTACAATTAGAGTTATTGATTAGACACTCTCCCTTGATTTAACTCTGTCTCGATGAAATTGCAATGCTGGTTTTCTAGTAATACAAGCATTTTGCACCGCTATGCAAGTTGGTCATTGATAGTTTGTCTGATTTATATAATATATGAAATTTAGAAAAATAGAAGAAAATAGAAAAAGACAAAAGGGTAACCTTTTGTTTTCCAGACGGATGTAGTATTTGATTTTGTATTTATCAGAAAAAGATCATTAAAAAAAATAGTATTCATTAGACAAAACAAGTTATCCCAAAAGATGCATGGGGTTCAAATATATGCCATTCATAGTGATATGATCTTACTTTACAAATTATCAAAAAGAAAAAAAAATTAATGTTCAATAGAAATAGATAATGGAGTTCAAATCTGTCGGTCATTACTATTAGTCTAATTAGTACATTTTTTTACAATATATCATAAGATGATAAAAAAAATTGCGTCATTAGACAAAAAGAAAAAGTATACGAAAAAGTGACAAAAAGGTTCAAATATATTCTTAATAGTTATACCTTATGTTGCAAATTATCAAAAAAAAAGGGTATCGTTCATTAGAAAGATTAAATGGTTTAAATCACTCATTATAATGATATTGGTCTTATTTTGTAATGAGTTACTATAATTTTGCAATAATCGTAAGATGATAAAAAATAATAAAAATAGTGTTCACTAGACAAAAAGAAAAACTATACGAAAAAGAGACAAAATGGTTCAAATATCTCTCATGTTAAATTTTTTATTAATAATTATATTGGCCTTATTATAATTATAAAAAGATAAAGATAAGTACTTTACCGTTCGATAGTAATAGATAAAAGAGTTCAAATTTTCTATTATAATTAGACCGGCCTTATTTTATAAATTAAAAAAAAAAGAAACTTATATAAGAAAATAGATTTTGTTATGTTCTATAATTTTCATATATATAAATTTTTTTTTGTAAAAAAAATCTAAGTAAGTATATTAGTGAAGTTCCAAATTTTACTCAACTAGTAACACTTCGGATCATTAAAGTACATAGTTAGAAATAGTATTAAAAATAAACATAATAAAAAATTATAGAGCATACAAAAAATTAATTTTTAATATATATATATATATATGACTGATTCAGTAATCATAAAAAAATAGAATTTTTTGAATGGTTGTACAAAAGTAAAGATGATATGTATTTATCAATTATTATATTGTTAAATTGTAACTAAAACCTTTTCCTTGAAAGATAATGTAAAAAGTGGCTGTAGGAACGGTTTCTAATGACCTCTTGGATTGAAGATGGAGAAGTTCATAATCATTAAGCAACCCTTTCAATTTCTAATTATCAACATTTGGATTTTTCATATGAATTCAAAATTTTGATAATTAAAAGTTGAAAGGATTAGTTAGTGATAATGATTTGTCAATTCTAACATATTAAATTAAGTTATAAGATAAATGATATTTTGACATGCTAAGTTGATATTAATTGAAATATATTGTTAATTGAAGCGATATAAGAAGGTGGCATGTAATACAATGATTTTGACAACCAAAATTTATATTTTCTATCAAGTAGTTAATTATAATAGTGTTCGTTTTGATAAATTTTATAATTTAAAAGTTTTAAAGGTATTTAAAAAGTTAAATAAAATTTAAAGTTATAGTACAATTTGTTTAATTATTTTTAAAAGAACTTTAACTAATTAATTTTAGTATTAATGGATATTAAAAAAGTTAACACATAAATTTTCAAACTCATAGTTAAATTTTTTTTATAAAAGTTTAAAATTATAAAAATAATTACAATTGATCATTTAAAAAATAGGAGGGTTAATAGGTAAATTTTCCAAAGTTAAATGCAGTGGTCATGATACGCGTAGACGCCAGGTATCCATGGCACGCAAGAATACCCATCTCTCATAGCTCGACTGATAAACACCAAGGCTCTTCTGACGGGGGCCGGCTCCCCTGGTGCGACCGCACCCGGGTGTAGGCTTTTGAACGGCTGCGATCGTGCCACGTCCGCAATTACGGATCACGAAATATCAGATAAAATTTTCGTTCACTTATTTGACCTATTTTTAGGTATTTTTAAGAAAAACTTTGAACTATAAAATTGTAGATTTTGATGTGATCTATAACTTTGTAGTTGAATTTTTTTTCAAAAAATGTCAAACGGTATGCCAAAAAGATAATTATAATTATGATCATCTTTTTGGCATACCGTTTGGCATTTTTTTAAAAAAATTTTCAACTACAAAGTTGTAGATCACATCAAAATTTACAACTTTGTAGTTCAAAGTTTTTTCTAAATACACCTAAAAATAGATCATATAAGTGAACGAAAATTTTATCTTATATTTCGTGATCCGTAAACGCTGACGTGGCACGATCGCAGCCGCTGGATTTCCTACACCCTGGTGCGGTCGCACCAGGGGAGCCGGCTCCCTTCTGACGTAGGCTCTGGACTCCTTTCAGACCCTCGCAAGAAGGCTGAGTGAGCGCCTCTCGTCCCCGGGAGCGAGACTTCGCAAAGTGGAGAAAGAATGAAGCTCGTGTGGAAAAAGAAGAAATTGAATGCCAAAGTCGACGATCATGGAGGGAAGAAGCGACCCCGAACGAACCCAAATCTCCCTTTCGAGTTCACCGAGGTCGACGAAGCGGGAGTAGAGAAGAACTGTAATAAATTACCTCAGATTGAGCCGGAATCTGAATCCCATGATCCAAGGCGGCTAGCTGAATTATTCCTCGCGGAAGGAAATCGGCTTGCGGAGGTCCATTACAGATTTTAATCTAATTTGAATATGTTTTTGTGATTGTTTCTATTGGGTTATGCAATTTGAATGTAACTTTGATAAATTTTAAATCTCGTCTAGTATATGTTAGACTGGTATGAGTGGCTGCATCCAGGTTCACTCCCAGCAGCCACACTTCCACGATATTTCTGCGTTGCGCACTGACTTGCTGGTTTAAAGTTGGTTGGAAGATCAATATCTGGGGATATCTAGTCCTTTCATCTCCAAAAGAAGGCAAACGTTTCAAAATTAGTCCAAACTTTTAGAAAACGTGAGAAGATAACCATGAACTTAAAGCCTAATTATTCTTAGTATCGAAATCGGTATCAGATCACTGCAATCTCTACCAGATAAAAAGCATTCTCTTGTTGAATCTATCAATACTGAATTTGGTTAGTTAAATTATATTCTTAAGCATGTTATGATAGTGTTGGACAGAGTGAAGATGAGAGGTCGCTGAGGAGTCAGATTTGGTTTGGATGTCTGATTGCCCGATCGAATTTTTCTTTATTTACGAGCTCTTATCATGAAGCAATTGTCTAACTGAGCTAATTTAGTGTCTATCTTTGAAAAAAATTCCATATCAAAGTCTGTTGAATACAAATATAATGCTTATACGTTTAGTATCAGCTTAAGCTCCTAGAAGGGTTGGTTATTTTACATGGTATATGGTATTTTTAGTGGAACGGGAACCCTAAGGATTGCATTTTATATAAAGAATTTGTCCATCCTTATTTTACGGAGATAAAACATATATTCCTACTTTACTATTACTTGAGTCTTGAGATTTTGAAGAGAGTTTGTTAGTTTTACAAAATCCAAAGACAAACTCTCCTAAACTCTAGAGCTAATAGTAGACGTACGAATTATATTTTTTATTCTAACAAGCTTCTTTAAATACGAAGGGACATATTCTTTTTGAAATAAAATG
Source organism: Xerophyta viscosa (assembly GCA_002076135.1). Lineage (NCBI taxonomy): Eukaryota > Viridiplantae > Streptophyta > Magnoliopsida > Pandanales > Velloziaceae > Xerophyta > Xerophyta viscosa. The sequence continues at coordinate 722,207 of MJHO01000112.1, read as the reverse complement.
CGGTCGATAGGGTTTCAACTTAGCTGAAAACCCTCGGAGCATAAAACAGTGTTTTGAAAGGGTGTCTCTGAGCATTTTTATCTTCTTTAATGGGAAGAGTGTTTTAGATACGTGTGTTACTAGTTATATTTACATTATGGTCGCAGAATGGGAAATTTCATGATGCTCTTGGGAAGTGGGAGGCGGCACTCACTCTGGCACCCAACATGGCAATTCTGCATGAACAGAAGGCTCAGCTTTTGCTTGAGACCGGAGATGCATGGGGTGCTGTAAAAGCAGCAACAAGTAAGCCATTCTCTTGTTTTGGTTCATAATGTTTTGCTAGAATGAAGTGATATTTGGACACTGCTAGGTATTTTTAGGCATGTATGGATAGGCAAGTTTTTCATTCTGCATGCCGAATACTGGAATTCAAAAGATGAACCTAGTGATTCTGTTATATTGTAGTTAATATCAGTGAATCCTCTTTACTTTGCAATGAGCCAACTTAAGAAGAGCCTTCGTTTAGGCGCCGTGATTTAGGAGTATGATATCTATCGTCTATGTCAGCTCATGCTTTTTTAAGTGTTCTGTCAGTTTGTTTATCACCTTCAGCTTTATTTATACGCATTGTTGTTCTATTGTTTGTTCACTGAAGTATGTGATATGATTTTCTTTCATCTACTAATCCTCATTCTAAATTTCATATGAAGAATGCCAGAGATTATTTGATATTGTAGTACTGGTGGATGTTTGGTTACCCAAATTGTTGTTTATTGATCCATGATGACGCCAATTATAGTTGAGATCAAAGTGTTTCACAGTGGAACCTACTTATAATTTAAACATTTACTGTGTCAAAGAGGGAGTTCCAGAATTACATGCTATTTTCTTTTTCTTTTTTAAGGCTAGATTTGGAAATGATATATAGTTGCTCTGCTTGCCATTTCATTATTTTAAACAATGTCACATAGTTCAATATATGCCGCATTCATTGATTCTCTATTAGAGGTGATTTCCTTCAGTTGTAGGCTTGTAGCGCATGTGTCAGGCTTGTTGTCCCTGTTTGTAAGTTTACAATGCCTGTTTTTCAGGGGCCACGGAATTGGAACCTTTGTGGGCTGAGGTATGTTAATTTTCTTGTATTGTTTCTTTCAAATGGAGGAATATTCTCCTTTCGTTCTTCTTGTTTTCTTGCCTTCAAATGGAGGAATTTTTCTCCTTGTCGTAGCTAGTTGGATATAAGTTCATGTGGTTCCCTTCAAATATTAAATATTATTTTAAGTTTTGTAGTTATTTTGGCAGGGTATTTGATGTGTTTTGAAAAATTTTAAATAGAAGTTTGTGTATTTTAGCATGCTCTACAACTGTTGTATTTTCGCTTGCTCTTATTTCAACGCTTTATAAGTTAAATATATTTTAAATAGTAGCTAATTTTGTTTTCACCATCACGAGATACCACAAGAGTTTCATCTTTTTAAACTCTGTGCAGTATAAACTGGTAGGTCGACATCTGATGAAAGAGCACATGGAATTAAGTAAAACGACTTAATACTCGTAGGTCATATGCATTATATCAATTTAAGAGTAACTATTTCTGGTGACCCTTTCTATCAAATACATATATTCTTAATATTATACTTGCAATAAGTTTCGTCCATCTCTGTAGCCATGCAGATGAATATGTGACCTGCAGGCTTGGCTTACACTTGGTAGAGCACAGCTCAACTTTGGAGAACCAGATCTATCAATCAAAAGTTTTGACAAGTCTTTGGATATCAAGGTATTGATAATTCATGATTGCCTTTCCCTCAAAAAAAAAAAAAAGAAAAGAAAAAAAAAAAAGATCAATCTTATATATACACATACTTTATAACTCTGGAGTCTTTCTTTTGATTATTAATTATCAGCACCGATCTTTCATTCATGTAGCTGGGAGCCTTTTCTTTTCTAAGTTATCTGATGTTACAAATGATTTTGTCAGCCTTGTAACGCGGAGGCCCTTTCTGACCGGGGGACTGCACTGAAGCTCGTGAAGAAACGCAAGCAATTACGCGTATCTGGTTCTAGTCTTGCAGATAACCGGTTTACAGTAGGAGATAAGTTTGGACTCATTGGAGAAAAGAGTTCACAGAAAGATAAGAATGAGTCATAAGCTAGGAGAGTGTGACTTACAAAAATATTTGTGTAGTCAGTACGCCCAATAGTTCAAAGAGGATTGGATCTCCAGAATGTAGTGTTTAAATTTTAAAATATGATTTCCTTTGTAAGATTGGTGTATGGATAAGAATGGGCTAGATTTGGGGGTTTACTACTTTCAGCGGCGAAATGCGTATAATTATGTGCTTCTAAAGCAGGCTTTTCAGTGCCGAGCCGAGTTTTCGTAAATTCACATCTAAACGTATGTTGATGGTGTTGTGCCGATTGTGTAGCTATATATGTAATTTTTGTTCAGAAATGAAATAAGGTGTTTGGCATGCGTTGAGCTAGTTTTTACTGTGCGATTATTGTCGGAACATAGACGTGCATGGTGGTATATGTCTGTGCAACAACTAGAGTGGTGTATTCTTGAGTGCAACTGAAACATTTGACATACCTTCAATATCTAAATCTCCAGATCAGGGAGAGCATAACATTTCCTAAATGGACATTGTTACAGAGTTATGATCAAAACAAACGGATTAACAGAAAGAGATTTGATTTACAAAAGATGGGAAAGCAAATAGAAGACAATAAGAGTTATAAGCATCTAACTTAATCTGATTTAGTTTCCAACTATCACTCATCTAGTTTCAAGTCCTTATAAGTTACCTCTTAATACTTATAGAACCGTATTTTTTTAGCTTAGCAATTAGCATTATTGCTAGCGCCCAAGGCACCTAGGACGGCCGTAGGAGTTTCCGTCTAAAGAAGAGAGGAGGTATTATTGTTGATTTGGTAGAGTCGTATCCAAAAAAAAAAAGAAAAAAATGTATATATATATATATATATATATATATATATATAAAAAGTATTTTTTGAATAAAAAAATTATTGATTTTGATGAAATTTATAACTTTGATATTTTTGAAGTATTTTTTTTTCCAAAAAATTTTATAAAGAGTATTGTGAGCCTCCAAAATTTTAATGTGTTTAAAAATTATTTTTAAGAATTTGGAACACTAAATTATATATTTTAAAGTATTTTTTTAAAAATAATTTTGAATATTAAAATTGTAGACCATCAATATTTATAATTTAATATTTAAATTTTAAAAAAAATATATTTATAGTTTTTAAATCAGCTAAAATTTTAGTGTTCAATATCTATTTATATTTATTTTTTAAAAAAATGTAAATATAAAATTATGAATTTTGTTAATATATGTAATATTTTTATTTTTTTTAAAAAATATTTGTATATACGAGTTTATTATAGGCGGCTCTTGGTTCGGCAAAGCGAAATTAATTTCAGCTTGTCCTGGTTTTATATCCATCACTCAACCACTCAGCATCTGGTTCTGCTGTCGATAACGCTGGAGCAAGCTCCCGATGCTGCTTCGCCTCCGCCCGGTCACGGCGGCCACCGCTGCGGTTTTCCCCCGCCATGCGACTTGCCGCGCCGCCACATTCTTCTCCGGCGCTTCTCGCTCAGCTCTTGCGGTCGTCTTACCCCCCCTGCGTTCGCCGCCGTGGACTCTGAGGCGCTCCTCTTTGAGATGGGAGCCTCGCCGCCGTCATCTGACCACCGTCGCCTCCTCCGCCGGTAAATTCACAACCCACGATTTTTGGTTCCTGAGTCCCGTCAGTAATGAGCGGGAATATCAATTATTCTCATTCCCATACCTCAGGATATACATTTCTTGTATCGTACACGTTCTTCTGGTTTCTGTCTTGCTATCTTGAATTCTGTAATAGCAAGAGTATAGCAACATGCTTTTTTTTTTTCAAAATATTGCCTCCCCTACATTATTGAGATCCTGCAGAAATGTGTGAAGAGAGATATGATGTAATTGTTGTTGGAGGGGGGCATGCGGGTTGCGAAGCTGCGCTAGCATCTGCTCGTCTTGGTGCACGGACTCTTCTACTCACTCTCAACATTGATCGCATTGCTTGGCAGGTTATTTTCCGTCGTCTGCATTTTATTGTTGCACTATGAATTCCATCAGACAAATTAAAACTAGTTAAAGCATTTTAGTCTGTGTTCGTAAGAAAATTGACGGCTTCATCACAAGGACTCTCTTGTCATGTTATTTCATGGGTGTTGGTATACTTTATTTGTTTCTTCTATTTAGTAAAACAGATCACTGACCAAATCCTTAACCTGTTTTACGCCTTTGGCTTTTGGAAACATTTCATTTTCTTTTGAACGGCATGTAGTTTATATCATAAAATTGAACTTCCATGTCCTTATATCTTATGGGCAGTTTTCCATTTGAGAAGCATAACCTACTTTTACGTTCTGTATATCTACTATTTACGACGTGAGTCTAATGTTTTGGTCATTTCTTGCTTTATATTATCCATCAAGGTGCAATGTAAATGCAATATTTGTCCATGATACAATCGAAGTCATAAAAAAATTGCATTATTTTTTATTATAATATATTAGATCCAATTGATTTTCTGAGGTTGTTCCTTCTTCACCTTTCTTCTGTGAACGGAAGACTCTACACATAATTCGGTACTTATACTGCAGTTGCACTTTTCAGCCATGCAATCCAGCAGTAGGTGGTCCTGCAAAATCTCAATTGGTGCATGAAGTTGATGCTCTTGGTGGCGAGATAGGAAAAATTGCTGATAGGTGAGACCCTTCTACTCATCAGCAAATTTTTTGTTATCATTCGTGAAGGCAAATATGTCCATTCGGCTGCTTAAAATATAGGAGGTTGTGTGGTAGATAGACAGATATGCGTACAATTTCTTTTTGAAGACCCATTCTCTACTTCGGATCTTCCCTTCCCCTATTGATTCATCATATCCGTATATTTTGCTACTATTTCTCCAGTTACTTGGGTCTACACAGTAGAAACTAGAAAGGAGCAAAATATTTGGTTAAATGTTGCAACTTTCTTAGTCTTTTGACTTAAATTTTTATAATCATAGATCCCAACAGTAATGAACATTTCAACCTCATATTGTAGGTGTTATTTACAGAAGCGTGTGCTCAACATGTCAAAAGGCCCTGCTGTGCGGGCATTGCGTGCCCAAACTGACAAGCGGGAATATGCTATGGAAATGAAAAAAGTGGTTGAAAGGTGAAAAATATTGCATTATGTTTTTTGTTCCACATAAGATATGATTTTTTTGCATTAAATAATCGAGATGTATATGTCCTAATACCTATGAGATACTAGCCATATGTAAGCTGTACCAAGATTTATTTAGATCAATCTCATTAATGTCATTATCATCTAGTTTTTAAATTACATAACATTCTTTCTTTGTTAGTTTTTTTGCTTTTCTTGTAGTTGATATTCCATATCAACTACAAACAGAGTTAGTGGCTAACTTCAAAAGAAGACTAAACTGTCCTTTCTTTCTATAATTGCCTTCCTTAGATATCTTTTTGCATTAATAAACTTTTATTTTAGCAAAATACTATTAGTCTTGATATTTTATGAAATGTGCTAGTATGTCCTAAACTTCCAGTCGCGCATTCAATGCCTAGAATCTTCAAAATTCAGACTCTAGTGCGTTTTTGTGTAGTGGCATTTGTTTTGTCCTTTAATGGCATGTTTCTATTTGACATGACAATATCTAAAGTTCTGCCATGTTAGCAACGCTAATGACATAAACTAGCGACAACCTGCAAAAGGACATTAAAGCTTAACTTTGGAAAGTTCAGCGGATTCAGAGTACAGCTTATAAATGTGCAATGTTAATAGCATACTTTTGACCTTATTCAAACACTGACAATATCCCTAAGTAACACATACTTTACTATTCTAATCTATTGTACATGTCAAAAACATGGATCGCATTTGGGAGCAAAGCTTGTTGTAACTTGTGAATGTGTTTTATAATGTTTATTTCTAGCAATGGAGCTAACCATTCATGTAACTAAGCTAATATTTTGGGAGCACACTAGAGAGGGCACTCCCTATAGACAGGCATTTCGTCTCTATTTTACCTCTATGTTTGCTTGCTGGTCGAAATGATGGGCAATTTGTCGTTCAGTTTTCGTTTTTGTTTTTCTGTTGTTGCTGTTGTTTTTGGTATTTAAGATCATTTGGACTCTTTAATGAGCCTATATTGCATATTAGTTTATCAATAATTAACTGTTGCTTGTAATGCCATAAAGGATCAAATTTATAAATTTTCTTGCTTGTACGTTTTACATAATCACACTGTTTTTTGCATGGTTGTAACTTGTGCTACTTTATCAGCACTCCAAATCTATTCCTCAGAGAAGCGATGGTTACTGATATTTTGGTTGGCAACAATGATGATGTAGAAGGTGTTGGTACTTTCTTTGGCATGAAATTTTATGCCCCGGCTGTGGTTATTACTACCGGTACCTTTATGAGCGGAAAAATTTGGGTAGGTAGAGTTTCAATGCCTGCAGGAAGAGCAGGGGAATCAGCTTCACATGGGCTTACAGAAAATTTGCAGCATTTGGGATTTGAAACAGACCGATTGAAAACTGGAACTCCGGCACGTGTTGACTATCGTACTGTTGATTTTTCAGGGTTGGAACCTCAGCATGGAGATGAAGAGGTTTTCAGAACTCTTACAGCCTTTTTTAAACTTGTTGGTGTTGCGAATAACTTACTCTTGATCCCTGATATTGGTCTTTTGTTGCAAAAAAAGAAATCATGTTTAAGAGCAATGATCCCTTGGAATGGTCCTATGGGTATTCCTTGGGACCTGCCTCCAACTTCTTACTTGCAGCCACTTTTTGGAAAAGATTTGAAGTAAAAAGTTGTAAAACATATTACAATACACCACTTTTCTAGTTCAAAGTTCTTCTAGAAAATGTCAAAACTCTTGCAAGAAAAAAGCTTTGATTTATTTTGGTTAAAAATTTTGTGTCCGTTTTGATATGATAAACTTGAATTGGAAATGGTGAATTTTATTATTGTCTGCAACTTTTTTATTCATGAGTTTTGGAGGTAGGTCCCTAGGAATGCCTGTAAGACTGGTCCCAAGGGACCGTAGCTTCAAATTTTAACTGCCTTTTACTACTAAGTTATAACACATCTTGCTAGACATGAGGCACGTTGTCTGTTTCCTCGACTATCTTTAACTACACTGCAGTCTCAGCCTCACTATTTGAATTCAAGTGCATAGTTGGCTAGTACAGGTTGCATGGATATATAATGAAGTCTATAACTACTGGCTCAAGCATGCCTAGTCTTTATCTTCTTAGTTTTAAAAAACGGGGCACTGTAAATCCTTGTGGTTTTTAGCCTGACTTGTTTGTGAGTCAATTTAGGATGCCACACGGTCATACTTCATGGTCTTCTAGAGGTTTGATACTTCCCTGGGTGAATTTCCTCTTATTTTTTGTTTTTGATTGTATGCTGTTGGTGGATATTATCGGAAGGTAATGGGTTAGGCTATCTTCTTGGGCTTTCACTTCTTGCCGGGCCCAAAGCAAAATGTAGGTTACAAGCTTTCTGCCTAGGAGCAACTTGATTTTTGACCAAGTACTTCTATTAAGCTCATTGAAAAAAGGGTTTCTTCCTGCATTGTAATCTATATCCCTAGGTTAACATGCATTTTAATCTCCATCTATCTTAACTTTTGCCAGTTATAACATGGCCTGCTTTATATTTTTCTAGGTTTTTCTCTATAATGCATGTGGAAGATAGCCTAATATGTTTACAACACTGAGGAATCTAAGTGTTAATGCTTTTATTAGGTAGGTAGATATAACAATGCATATAACTTCTTTTAGATATGTCTGTCTATGGATAGGTGAGCTGGTTTAGCTTTGATCCAGACTTTCATACAGAAAGAGAGCAAATGTGTTGTTATTTGACGCGTACCACAAAGGAAACTCACAAGCTTATCCAGGATAATTTGCATGAAACACCAACTTATGGTGGCTGGGTGGATGCAAAGGGTCCCAGATATTGTCCGTCCATTGAAGATAAGGTATGACATGTTTTAATCCCAAAAGTTTGAATGAAATAATTAGATTGAATGGACTTCAATGCTCTTTTATTAATGTCTTTGCTAAGACATGAAGTGTAAAAAACATTTGTAAGTAACAGATGATAATTCATCATGCTCTATCAATGCTTGCTTTAACGTGATTGTAATTACACATCTTTCTAAGTAAACCAGTGGCACTTACAGAAGTCATTCACTTTTGAGGAATTATGCGACAAATCCTTTGGATAAACTGTATGTGAATATCTATAACTTGCAACAACTCTTGTGGTTGTGCAGTAGAATCATGTATTTCTCACTTAATATATTTGCATGCATTGTGGTCACCACATGATCTCTTTTTGGGAGCCAAACCGAGCCGCTTTAGATAAACTCGGATCCTGGCCAACCATGCCAGCCCTGCCAACACACATTTATTTTTGTCTTTTAATATAGTTGAAATACTTAAAACAAAGTGTTTTCCAGGTTGTGCCGCCTGGCCAAGTTTTGGCTGTACCAGTGCTGGTACCTTTATCCTTGCTTTTTCTAGACATAAATTGGAGCATCAAATTGTTTGTTATATTATGTTCTACACTTTGATTTGATATTGAAATGCTAAAAGCTCATGTCCTTTAGTTTGCCCTATTTTCAGATTGTTAAATTTCGAGATAAAGAATCTCACCAAATTTTCCTTGAACCTGAGGGCCGAAATGTTCCCGAGCTTTATGTACAGGTAAATCTGTTTTTTTGTTGGTCTTACATTTATAATAGAGTTTCACCTATTACATCTTAAACCTATCACTGCATTGTTTTTGAACTTTTTTCATAGTGCAATATGTGCTTTCTTTTGCTTTAGTCCATAAGTTAGTTGTGTACCTCAAGTATTATTAATACAGGTTTGGTGTTTGTCGTACAGGGGTTCTCAACTGGTTTACCTGAGAGGCTACAATTAGCTCTGTTGAGAACATTACCCGGATTAGAGAGCTGTTTAATACTGAGGCCTGCATATGCTGTAGAATATGATTACTTACCAGCACATCAGTGCTCTAGATCTCTAATGACAAAGAAAATTGCAGGACTTTTCTTCTCAGGTCAGATCAACGGAACAACAGGCTATGAAGAAGCTGCTGCTCAGGTAGTGACCTTTTATTTGGAATTCCAAGAAACTTTACGTTTACTAGTTCCAAGTGTCGGATTCCATACTAATGAAGATTCACACTGAACCCTATATGTCCGCAATTTTTTCCCCTCCACTTTTAACATTCCATGCCTATATAACTATATTTATTCGGCAGGGTCTGCTTTCTGGCATCAATGCTGCTAGGCATTCACATGGCAAGCCCCTTATAGTTCTTGAAAGGGAAAGCAGCTATATAGGAACCTTGATTGATGATCTTGTTACAAAGGACCTACGGGAGCCTTATCGCATGTTGACCAGGTACATTTTTGAAGTCAAATGTCCAGTCTTGTATGAAACTTTGAAACTGCAGGAACAGTCTTCCAATCTTCTCAACTTTTACATGTCCACTTAATATGTTTGCAACTTTTGCGATCTTTGCAACTTGTTTCCTAAGAGGATTCAACAGCTTGTGAATAGAACATATTGCTGGTCTCTTCAACAGTTTACTTTTAGTGAAAATTATCTAACTTGTTTATGTTTACCTTTCTCTGTTTCAGTAACCTTCTCCAACTATCTGATAGTACGGTAGTCTGCTCATTCTAGTACCTTAGCCCGTTTTCTAAACACAGTAATGTTCAAGATGCTATGAGAAGGAATCCAACTTCTTTCTTTTGGTTCAATCTAGTGACTGGCGAAACGAATCATTTGCATGAACGCCTTATGTTCTTTTTGAGATATGAGAGCTCTCTGATCGAAGCAACAATATAATGCACTTTAGACACCTTGCAAACTAAAACTCAAAGCCTAATCCAAACCAATTTTGATTACGTGCTACCACTGTTATCATTTAGTTTGTTATTAACATCCACAGAAGTGCCCATTGAACTGATCATGAAATTTTCTGTTAGAATGGTTTACATTTTTAAAGGTAGTTTTACTTGCATAATGGGCTAAATCTCTTGACAGTCCCAACAGTTGGGTATTGTTAGATCAGTTCTTCAGGTTTCTGTTTTTTTTTTTTTTTTTTTGTTAAATTTTTTTTTTTTTAAATACAAGTTCCTATTCTTATGTTTTCTTTCAAACGCCACTGTTGATTTTCTTTCAAATGCCGCTGTGGAATTAGTGCTCTCTCTCTGTGACTGAAACAGAATGTTGGCTCTTCCCTGCCATTTTTTTCTTGCAAAAGGCAAATTTGATTTTCTGATCGCCATGCGGAACAGTTGAAGTCAAAATCTCACCTCCATTCAGCAAGAGATATCAAAAGAAAACCAGCATTCTGTCCAGTCAGCCAACTTTACCACGAATGAAAATGCTAGAGACATATAGGAGAAAAATAAAACAAGGGGAAATTTGACGGTCATCCTAAATACATTTAATCTTTTTCCCTAGCTGTGCATATACATAAATCGTGGTGTTGTATTTCGCATCATAATGATTAGCCTAGTAGCTCAATGGCTTAATTTTCCTCAAGTTAAGTGCACAAAGTTTCAGTTCTTATTTCTCTATTCATATTAACACATACATAACTGTTTGATGTCATATGTTTATGCACAGTCGCTCAGAACATCGACTACTTCTTCGTGCCGATAATGCTGATAGTCGTTTAACACCGCTAGGTCATGAGATCGGATTAATAGATGATAGACGTTGGGACTTGTACCAGTCTAAGCAAGCTCGTATATCGGAGGAAAAAGAACGTCTAAAGGCTGTGCGCATTTCAGGTAATACTATAGACGAAGTGTTCTTCCCATAAAACCTGCATTCTGCAGGTGTTAGTAACATCTACGAGGTGTTGTTAGCAGTCAGAAGCATCTCTATATGATTGTGATCTATAATTCTGATGTAGGTGGAGATTTGGCTGCAGAAGTTGCCGATTTGTCAGGACAACCGGTTAAAGATTTTTCTTCCCTGGAGAGTTTAATGAAGAAACCACATATGCAGTATAAGATTCTCGATAAACATGGTTATGGCAACAAACTTTTGAGCAAAATGGAGAAAGAATGTGTAGAAATTGACATAAAGTATGAGGGTTTCATTTTACGCCAGCAAAGCCAGCTTCAACAGGTGGGTAGGTTTACACAAAATGAGTCCATCCAGTATAACATCAAATAAATTAAAGGGTTTGGCCAACATTTTAAGTAATCAATTGAATCTTCTTCAAATGTACTAAAATGTTCAACTGCAGTGAAGTTGATAATAAATAAAACTAAGACGACATAATAAACTAAGCTCAAGCTGTAGTTTTCATTGGTAGAAATGAAGTCTACTTTGTACTCATTATTGTTAATAACTTTAGCATTATAACAATTGTATGAAAATGTTTACGTAGAATTTGATAGATAACCATTTTTCTAATTTTCTGTTTGCACTTGAAGTATGAGCTCACCATTATTTGTATATTGCCATACAGATTGTTAACCAGCAACATAGGCCACTACCTGAAAATTTGGATTACTATTCCATGACTACTTTATCTCTAGAAGCACGTGAGAAGCTGGCCAAGGTATGACATCTTCAACGTTCACCTTGTGGTCTAATTTAGGATTTCCTGAGGAAAAGTATGAGTGTCATTCTACAAATAATGTCGAATGCTTGTTCTTCCTTCATGATTTCTCTTTCTGTGTTTGTCAAACTTTCATCCATAATTGACAATTAAGAAGAACAAGAATAAACACAATTGGCTTTAATTTGAACTCTTTATTCTATTGCAGACTAGATTATGTACGCCTCTCTAAATTATATAGCAATTGTTATACACGAATTTGATTTTCAAGACTTCTCTTGTGAAACCTTCTAGTTCTGGAAATGTTTGTTGGTTGCGTAATGGTAACATACATGCTTATATACCTATCATGTCTCGTCATAAATGCCTTGTGATTGCCTCCATGTATCGTGGCGGGATGTTTCCTTAAAGGTTATAGACTTGTAGCAGTATTTTCCGAGTGCTGACCTGTTAAAGATTTTGTACCTACTGAAGTTAAACCTTTGGTATTCATCTTGGTGAAAATTTTATGTGAAGACATATAAACTAAGGTCAAGTCATCATGTATAATTTCTTTGTCCTGCAGATCCGACCACAAACAATAGGTCAAGCAAGTCGAGTTGGTGGAGTGAGTCCTGCTGACATCACTGCGCTCCTCATTTGCTTAGAAGCCGATCGTAGGAGGGCAAGTGAAAGGAGGAAACAAGAATTGATGCGACCTGTTGAAGTCGATGCTGAAGAGCAAACAGGAGAATTGGCCACGGCAGTAAAAGCAGTTAACTCTAAGTGATTCTTCTGTATGAGAACTGAATCCAAGAGTCATTATGTTCAAGGGACCCTATACAAGCGGTATGCATAAATAGTCCTAAGCAGGGTTTTAAGTTCCGGGCGGCACGCAGCATGCCGCCCGGAACGTCTCAGTGCCGGGCACAGTTTTTTGTTTTTTGTTTTCGTTCATCTTCCTTGCTTTCGCGAGGAATATGAACAGTTGCGCCTACGATCTGCCAGTCGTGCCGGTGGGCGCGACGTTTTTTTTTTTTTTTTTTTTTTTTTTTTTTTTTTTCGCGTCGTGCCACTGGCGCCGGTTGCGCTGGCACGACATAAGTGGTCGTGACCTATTATTTTTTTTTTTAAAATTAAAATTTTTAAAAATAACTTTTAAAATATAGTAACATATTAACAAAATATATAATAATATTTTATTATTGGTACAGTCGAAACGGTACGGTCGGCACGTCTTAAGTTCGGAATTTACCGAAACTCGACACAGCACGAATTTAAAACCTTGGTCCTAAGTGCTTCCTTTCTCTCTGATATCATTTCTTTGATTTCTACTGTTACAGGTTGCAGAAACCATTCCACGCAGATGTTAAATTAAACGAAGCTGCTGGGAAATATTTATTTTGTATAGCCATAAAGTAAAGAATTGTCAAAACTGGTTAGAGCAGATCACTTAGCGGTCGAGACTTCGGGGATGATAGATTGTGGGCATATTGGAACTCAACAAACCGGCTTCTGCATTCTAAGGCCTTCAAATACAAGCCCACTAATGTTTACAGGAAAAAGCTGCACCGCCCCAGCTATATTATCAAAATGCAGTTGCTGGTGAGGATGTAAAGGATGAAAGCTGTTCATATTATAGTTATTTATAAATAAGAAATGTATTATGCAAAAGTTAACTTGCATGCAGTGGATCTTATATTGTTGTCCTCAATCACTACTACATGTGTAATGCTTTATACAGGCTTAAAAGCTGTTTATAAGAACCAAAATTTTGCTCATGGTGACACTGTAGATTATTGATCATGTAGTTTTTGGTTAAGGTTAATATCACCTTGTACTTGTATATTTTGGAATCTGCAATTCAACATACCAAATTTTATTTATCTTTGGGACTGAATTAGTGTTTTTTATTTATGCACATATAATCGTGCGAAAGTAACAGTTGGAAGTATTTACGGCTTTAAAATGTATGGTTTATTTGATCACTATATATGTGTAGAAGGTTCAAAAATGTAATTTATCATGTAATGTAAACTTTATAGCCTGTGCTTTTTTCTGTTCTGTCATGCAGTTTGCCAAAAGAATCTTGAGAAATTATACAAGATGCTGCCAATGGCCTATGTTTGAAAAGCAGGCTGGAGCTCGATACTCTTGAGTCTTTGATTTAACAGAATTGTCATAATAACCTCCCCTTGAGGGTTTCTCTCGTCTGAAATTGATTGTGTGTATGGGATTCCTATACGTATGGAAAAAATAAAAAATGTAATTTATTTTTGAAAGTTTTTAACATAACAGTTATAAATTATAAGATCTATAATTGTCATGTTGAAAGTTTTTTTTAAAAATTCATTTTTAAATAGATATTTTGGGACCTTAAAATTTAACGTATTTGAAGCGAGTTTTAAAATAGTTTTAAAATTCACTTCAAATTTGTTAAACTTTGGGACTTCAAAAATCTAATTAGAAGTATTTTTTTTTTGAAAAAAAAAATTAATATAAAAATTATAAATTTTATTAAAATTTATAATTTTAATGTTAATTTTTTTTTAAAAAAAAATAATCGCAATTTTTTTTTTTTCCATACGTTCGAGCGTATATGATCAGCGCTGTTTGTCGGCTACACCTCACAAGAGACGGATTCTGGCTGAATAAAGATCGCGGATTGGACCGGAATATATCAATGTCGTTCTGGACCAGAATCGAATCCTTATAGATTGAGGTATCAAACAACATTTAATTTAAGTTTTATGGGTTGAAAACTTGAAGTTCTATAGGTTGAAAACAATGTGTCCACAAACACGCTGCGGTGTAAAATCAAGGTATCGTAGATTTAAATCAAGGTGTTCGGTATATTATTGAAATCAAAGTGCCGTGAATTCAAACAAGGCAATCCGCTTCTCACACAAAATTTGACGAAATATTTGCATACGGATGTAAATATCAGATTGATGAAAATAAAAGTGAAGTAGTTTATACTAAGAATTCAAAATATGATTTTCTTTTAAAATTAGTTTTTCATTGCAGCATATTGCCAATAATATTATCCGTCATGCATCGGCAAACCGATTGTACGTCCTCTATTTGTTCAGAAATCTAAACCCAAATTATTATTTTGATTATTAGTAATAGCAAAAAGATTTGAACATGAATAGTTACTGAATAAAAATTTTAAGGACTATAAGTAGAACCATAGATTTTATGTCCTAAGTTGATGAGAAGAAGGAATTTTTCTTGAAAAAGTTGCATTTTGTAAAAAATTTAATAAACAGGAACAGCTTCTTGGTGTCTTTAAAATCTTTTTATATTTATATTCAAACATTTTAAAAAACTTTTAGAACAGATGGGAAAATAACTTATCAGCTGTTTAAGAGGTCGTGCAAAAAACACTCTTAAGATTCTGATTTTTGAGGTATTTTCGACTCTCAGTTAGTACCTCTTACACATTTATTGTTAACTTTTTTCCATGAATTTTTAATTAATTCCCCGCATAAAAAAGGAGACATTTATCTTTTTTCTTGAAGAATCAGTGAAATCTCAGCAACCGGACCAAATTTAGCTTAACTTTTTCCTACTTTTGGACCCACCTGATGATGGGGCATTGAAGTTTCAACCAGACCCCCCACCCGAAGGCGAAAGCTCCCGCCCGAACCGCCAATGCGGACAGTCCACCAAAAAAAAAGCGTTCTTAAGAACCAAGTTATCTAGTTCACCTAAAGATCACATAGTCAACCAGTATATAGATAACTTGTAATGAAGTCTAATCTAAAATTATAGTTCTGCTGTTTTCAACATCACAAAGTCAACCAGTATGTAGAAAATCGAAAGTTCTAATTATTTTTTTTTAATTGATAATATCTGTAAGCTCCGAAGATATGGGAGCCTACAACAACGTTTCATAGAGGGAAGGAGGAGGGAATTGCATGCCACCTCTCATCCTACCATCGTACTTCTACAATTTCAGATAAATTTAAGAAATTACATGAACATTTACAATATATATATATATATATATATATATATTATTAGTGGGAAAGAAGGATTTTTGTATCAGTCAAAGCTGGAAGAACGGCTCCATCTTCCTTTGAGATATTCCTCTAGGGAAGTCTCGGCCGTAATGAAAACTGTAGGTTCGATGCTGCTGACTGAGAGTGAATCGTCTTCGATATCAAGCAACGCTAAGTTTATATGCGATTGTATATTTGAATCTGGGAACGTCGCCTCATCATCCATTCCATGTAATTCTTCTGAAGCATCAGCTTGTGATTTTGCGCATTTTACGACATTTTCATCTCCCTGGAGAAGCTTTAGAACCTGCATTGAGTTTATAGATTACAATCAAGCTTATTTCAGGCATATTTCACCTTTTTTCCTGTGAGGAAAACTCTTAACTATTACTAGCCCACTTTCTTACGACCGTCTTATCAGATAAACTCAGGGTTGCACAGACCCGAGCATATATTTCACTTTTGTACAACACATATTTCAATTCAAGCATGATTTTTTGGGGGAAATATAACGAAAAATTTTGAAAGCTCTAGTATTTTTTTTTTACATGAGCAATTCTGAGCTCTCAAACTTTATCCCAAAATAAATCAGTTTAACATTATGTAATTAATTCTTGACAAGCACTAAGTTCAATTTATGCAGAATAACAGCACAAATTTTGGGAAGGGTTTTGGAAGTTACAACTTTTTTTTATTCCCTTTTCCTTTTGAAGGATGCATAAACAAAGATCAAGTGTATGGCGCATTGAAACTTACAAAAGCTATTCGAGGTCGAGCCCTAGGCGCACGCCTGATACAAAGGGAGGCAGCCAAAATCATCCTCTCCATTTCATCATGATTGTATTTACCGCCCAGGCATGGATCAACGAGATCTGTAACTTTCCCGCCTTGCAAAATTGGTTTTGCCTTTGTTAATTGTAGTGAAAACCGCAGTCATTAAACTATTTTTAGCTTATTGAACGACATCTTCATAGCTAAACTGAATATCGAACAACAAATTCTGCCTTGCGCGCCCGCGCACCATCATTTTGGTGCGCCGGCGCAGCAAAAAGAGACAAAAAAAAAAATTATGTGTACTTTTAAAAAAATTCAACATGAAAATTGTAGATTTTAATGAAATCTATAACTTTCGTGTTGAAACTTTTTCAAAAAATGCTTCTAAATAGGTGTTTTGGCGTTCAAAGTTTAAACGGGTTTGAAGTGGATTTTAAAATAATCCATAAACTTTTTCTTTGGTGCGCCAAAACACCATGCATGGATCGAATAGTGCTCACTAATTAAAGACAGTGGCTAGTTATTTTTTGAGGCAACCTGACGTACATAAAAGTATGACGAATGCAGAAATTAAAAGAAAAAAAAACAAAAGGCATATAAACAGATGATTCTTATGGAGACTAATATTCATAGATTCTATTTTTGAGTTCAAGATTAAAAAAAGGCGAGCTCAGGGCGCGCGAAGGCCACTACCCACACCAGTCCCTTTTTTTTAGCAGCGTATATATCTAGGCTCAGGGGTGGGTTGGGAAGATTTTGTTTTGGTAGGGGGGGAGTCACGTGTACATATGTATGTCCGCTAACTCGCGGAGCGTGTTTTCCTCCTGTCTTTGTCAGGATTCGAACACGGACCAGAGCACTAGATAGGGTAATCCCAATCACAGCGCCGCTGGGTTCGGCCATATTTATAGTCAACCATATTTGAGTTCAAGACAAAATTCAATGAACTCGTATAATCACTTACCCATATTATAAGGCTCTCTTGACCCTTAGAACCTTCTGAAATAGCCTTCTTTCCGGTTATCAGCTCAAGAAGAACAACACCAAAAGCGTAAACATCTATTTTTTCAGTAACCTTCCCGTACATGAAATATTCAGGGGCTAAATACCTGCAGAGGAAATAAAGAAACACTTAGGCCAACCAAAACAAATAAAAAAAATAAAATAAATCATCATTTTAACGGATAAAAAAACCAATTCCAGGTTAGCATAGCCACAAACCCGAATGTACCCGCGACGTCACTGCAAATTATCTGCGAAGCCGTGGAAGCCGACTCAGCAAGTCCAAAATCACACAACTAAAAAAGAATGGGAAGCATATGATTATCAACATACAAGCAATATTTTTTCATTATTGTCAAGAAAATTTTCTAAAAATTGTCAAGAAACTAAATCAATTTGTACCTGTGGCTCAAAATCTTCAGAAAGGAGAATATTCGAGGATTTCACGTCCCTGTGGATCACTTGTTGACCACTTCCGCTATTATGTAGATAATCGAGTGCCTCGGCAATACCTACTCCAACCTTACACCTCTCTTTCCAAGTGAGATCATTCTTCTTCTCCTTGCCTAGTTAAAATTATACATAATATAAGATATATTGATATTTAAAGGAAAAATAAAGAGATTAGAGTCCCAAAATGTGATTTTTAACATACTATGAAGGTTTTCTTCTAGGCTTCCTCTTGACAAGAAATCATAGACCAACAAAAGATTATTGTTCTCAAAGCAGAATCCGAAGAGAGAAACAATGCTTTTATGATTCAATCTTGTAATGATATCGATTTCCTGAATAAATTCCCGTAGAGCATCCTCAGAAGATTTCAAAATTTTCACTGCTAGTTCCTTGCCATCTGAAAGACATCCCTTGTAAACGTCGCTGGTGCCTCCTTTTCCAATTAAATTACCTGAAATAAAACAAAATAGCCTCAAAAATTCGAATTCGGATGAGAAAACTTCCGCATTAAATTCCAACCTGGTGAAAAATTTGATGTTGCTTGAATCAGTTCATTGTATGTAAACAATCTGCAAACAGAACAATACTTCGCCTGAAGAGATATTAATTCCTCGGGATCTTGCGTTCTTCATTAAAACTAACCGATTCACACGTAATTTCATTAGAAATTCTACCGTCAGGATGAACAACGGATGAGTTCTGGTTCGTGGGTAGCCGCATTGCCCGTGGAACCACATTTGGTTTATATTTCTCCGCCGGATGATTGGATTTTCTCCAAATATTATACAACCACTTTCGGAGAAGAGGCAGGCCAGGCCTAACAGTGGGCAAATCATGGACAACAACGGCAGACGTAGAATTTGAATTAGATTCTACATTATCGACAGGGACGATGGCCAATGAATCATTTTTTAAATCTTCTTCCCTACTCTTCTTCTTCCCCGCATCGCTCATCTTTGTAATTAGAAAATATTCACCTATGGCTTTGGATGGTAGAGCTGATGCTTCCCTCTGAAAAACAACCTTGCCATTGTTCACCGCCATTACCGCACAATCTCGAGGTAGCTTTTTAGCGCAATATTTTGCCACCAAGTTGGACGAGTACCTAAAATTTTATTCAATCCTATGTTAATAACTAAAGAATTTAACTGCATCGGAAAATCAATTAAATTCACTTTGAAAATCTTCACTATTAAGTTTTCGCGGGAATATTTGGGATAACTTTTGGTAATCTAGCAATTTTGCTATTACCACTTACAAGACAAGGCAATGATCAGCACCGACATACATAAACTCACCTAATTGTTCTGCCATTCTTATTGACGCCCAAAATCAGCTTGGTGGCGGCGCAGGCACTAGCCTCTCTGACTAAAACTTTTCGGACTGATGAGCCTCGGCACACCTTCATCTTGAGATCTATCTGAAATCACATTGAAATTCGAGAACATCAACACCACCCAAAAAGCAAATAAATAAATCACATTTAATTTCTATATCAAATTATCAATGTTTTTGAGTCCGAAAGAATCAGTTCACTTGGATCACCTGCTTTAGATTGCAGAATCCTTCATAGACGGCGAGAACGGAATCAAAAGCTTTCACTAAGGTAAGTAAAGATGAGGGACTGCTTCCGTCTTGATCTAATCCATCTGCAAAATAAATTGGAAACTTTTTTAAAAATGCATCTTTGAATGAGAAGAATGAAACTTTGAGGGTGAGAATATCACCAGCTGAGGAAGGGAGGACGTGGAGTGCAATAACGCGGTCGCCGGCGGCGACCTTGACGAGGGACCATGTTAAGAGTTCTTTGCTCTGCAGGTCCATCCTAACACCAACCAGTATAGTTTTTCCTTGTTTTTCTTCATCTTCCTCTTTGCTTCTTCTCTGCGATTCCATTATCGCTCTGCTGTGATCTTCTGAGACCCTCATTGCTTGGTATTTGGTTTTAATGCAAACCCGCTGAGATTCGGTGAGGGTGCTGTGATGGAGGCAAGCAAGAATAAGAGAGAACAGTCCCACATGAAAGCATTGAAAAGAGTGGCGAGTGTGAAGACAAAGATTGAAGCTTGGCAAAAAGGAGGTGTCACATACATTTACTGCCACCCATTTTAATAAACCATTTCTTTTGTTTTCTCAAAAAAAAACCATTCTTTTTTTTTTTTAAAGTATTACTTTTAAATATAAATATAGTATGCATAATTAATTGTAATTGAGCAATTTAAGTAAGTACTCTACATATAATTTTGATATTGTTAACGGAACTCACCAAGTCACCAACCAACCATGGATGTTTTGAATCTTTGATGTCTCCTATCCATGAGTTCAGTAATAAAAGTCCGTGCCTTATTAAGCACTAGTTTTGAGGACGCGGACGTTGCGCGTGCATTGCTCGTTAACTTAAAATCTATCATAGTGTTTAAAAATAAATAACAAATCAAAAAATTATGAAATGTATGAATGGATTGTGAAAATCCAAATTTGTTGAATTTTTTTTTTTGTTCCAAAAAATATTTAAAGAAAAATAAATATTTAACCAACCGTTAAAACAACTGCAGTGACAAAGTGATGAGTAGTAAAATTTTTATGCTGAAAGTTTTTTAAAAATATTTCTTTCTAAATTAGTTGGGACTCTAAAATTTTAATAAATTTAAAAAATAATTTAAATCATAGTTACCATATTATAATGAATATTTTTTAAAAACTGTTATACTTTCATTTCTTAATTATATATATCGTAAAGAAATTTTAAATTTTTTTTTTCTAAATTAATGGCCTAGTCTCCAAAGTCTTAATATTTTTTTAAAAAATAATAATTTAAATCATAATTACGTTACGAAAAAGTTCTGAAGCTTAGTTTCAAATATTTAGGTGTATTTTTTAGAAATAGTTTAAAAATAAAAGTTGTAGAATTGATAAAATATAGTATCAAAAAGTTTTTCAGAAAATAATACTAAATAGGATTTTTGGGGCTGGATAGCCTTAACATGTCTTTAAAAAACTGTTACTATTTTCTTTTAAAAAAAAATTCCGTCTAAATTAATGTTACGAAGCTCCAAAATCTTAACAGATTTAAAAAATAACTTAAATCATAATTACTATATACACAATTTCTGAGGCATATTTTCAAATATATAGATGTATTTTTGAAAATAATATCACAACGACTCATGCCTTTATTCTCTAATTATACTACAATTAAAATGTTGTTGTTAAAATTTTTCTTTAGAAAATACTTCTAATAAAAGTATTGGGGCTTGATAATCTTAACGGATAAAAAAAAATACTATTAAAAGTACTATTAAACTGTAGAATAAGCGATATATTTTGATGAAATATAATTTTAGTGTTGAAGGTTTTTTAAGAAAATATTTCTTAATAGATATTTTAGAGCAAGATAGTTTTAACGGATAATTAAAAAAATTTATTATCTTTTAACATATTAAAAAAAAAAAGTGTGTTGGATATTCGAAATCTTAAGATTTAAAAAATATAAAAGAAGATATTGTTCAAAAGTACTGTAGATTTTACTAGAGTGTGCTAAACATATATGTAGGGATATTTTTTTAAAAAAAATTTCAATAAAACTTTTAGAGATTTTTATAATAGTTAAAACATTGATGTAAAAGCTTTTTTTGAAAACACTTCTAAAATTAGGTGTTTAGAAATTTTCTAATAGATTTTTTGTTGCTCAGAAGCATTAACACACTTAAAAGAAAGAAAAAAGGGGGTTTAAACTTGCATTACGGTTTGCACGAACATACCAAACAACTATATAGGCGTATTTTTTGAAAAGAATTTGAACATAAAATTTATCGAATTTGATGAGAGCTACACCATTTATATTGCAAGTTTTTCTAAAAAATACTTATGAAAAAGTATTCCGGAGATCTAAATTCTTAATAGGTTAAAAAAATAAAAAAAATCGTATTACGATACGGACGAGTGTACCAAACATATATGTAGGGGTGTTTTTTTGAAAAAAATTTTAATAAAAAAAGTGCAGATTTTTATAATATCTAAAACATTAATATTTAAAGTTTTTTTTTAGAAAATGTTTCTAAATAAGTATTTTGAATATCCGAAGTCTTAACAGATTAAAAAAAAAATTTTAAATTGTATGCAGCGACTGCTTCATAGCAGTCACAGATGATGAAATTTCAGTGACCACCGTGAGCAATCCTTGAAATTCTTGACTTGTAATGACCGAATTTATAAGTCGGTCATTGAAAATATCAATGACCAACGTGATACGACCAATTCTTAAATTTGGTCGCTAAAAGTATCAATGACCGTTTTTGATGTTTCTGTGACTATTTATTGCGGTCACAGAAGACAATTTTTATTGTAGTGGTTTAAACATGTGGAACGGTTCGCACGAACTAGGCATTTTTTCTGGAAAAATTTTAAATATAAAAGTTATAAATTTTGATAAGAGCCACCCTTTTAATATCGAAATTTTTTCTAAAAAATATTTATAAATGGGAGTTTCAAGATCTAAAGTCTTAATAGGTTTACAAAATAAAAGAAATCCTATTACGATGCGGATGAGTATATATATGTAGGAGTGTTTTTAGAAAAAAAAAACTTTTTAATTAAAAAAGTTCTAGAATTTTATAATCCTAAAACGTCGATGTTGAAAGTTTTTTTTAGAAAACGCTTCTATATTGAAATTTTATTGGATCTCCGAAGTCTTAACGGATTATTATAAAAAAAAAGAAGAAAATTACTGTTTTACTGTTCAAAGTACTGTAAATCTTACATTCTCCAATTATATATAGTAGGATATTATATATATATAAATCCATATATTAACGGTACACACGAGTATACCAAATATATATCAATATATATTTTTTGGTAAAATTTTTAATATAAAAGTTATAAATTTTAATAAGCACTATAAATTTTATGTTGAAAGGTTTTTTAAAATGTAATTATAAATTAGTATTTTGAAGTTCCAAAGTCTTGACAGATTTAAAAATAACAAAATCTATTATGATACGTATAAATACACCAAACATATATTTAGGTATGTTGTTTAGGAAGAGTTACAACACAAAAATTATAGATTTTGATGAGATATATAATTTTAATGTTGAATGTTTTTTCCAAAAATACTTTGAAATAGGTGTAATTAGACTCCGAAGTTTTAAAGGGTTTAAAAACAAAATTTTAAAAGTATAGGGGTGAAATTGAAAAAAGGTTCAATTGGAGCATTATTGAAAGAACTGTAGAAGAGGGATTGGAAATTTATATATAGTATAGATAAGTTATAAATTCAAATATTATAAATTAGTTCTAAAATAAAAACTAGCTAATTTTAATAAAATTTCAGCTGAAGTTACTATACGGTGGCTGCGCATAACGCTATTAAGCTATGTTTGGCTCGAAGCATACATTATGTCAGAATTTTACTTTCTAACCGTAATTTTGGTGCTGAACTAATATATTATTGTTAGAAAATAATATCTCAAATATTATCATAATTGGTGCACAATAAAGATTTTATATCCTTATCTAAAAAAAATAAAATTATATATTTTAATAAATAAACTTATACTTTAGATTTTTCATTGTAGACATTATTTTTATTTGGGGCTTTACCGTATCAGCCCCCCGTTTTCCAAATTTGCACAAATCAGCCCCCGAAAACGCGTTTTCGGAGGCTGATTTGGTTTTTTTTTTTTTTTGCAAATCAGCCTCCCGAAAACGCGTTTCGGAGGGTTGATTTGCGCACCCCCGAAATAGAGAGGGCTGATACGCAATTATCCCTTTTTATTTTAAAATTATGTTTCATTAAATATAATTATATTGAGAAAATTTGTGAAAATGAAATCTTTATCTTTTCTGCAGTAAAATTAAGATTTCAATTATCCATGTTAAAATCTAAAATTTAGTTTCTTAAAATATCTAACATCAGTGGTAGGTTTTACTTTAACATATATATATATATATATTAAAGTTAAACCTATTATTTTCAATATAAATTAGAATAGTTTATAGATATAAATTTTTATCATAACTTTTAATCCATTTTGTTAATTTAACATATCTTTTAAAAAAGTAAAAGAAGTGTTTTGATCTTTGTGAGAATCGAATAATTAAGTGATGATTCATATTGTACAGCCAAGGACAACCTTAAAATAGTTTAATATAAGATAATTACATATCCTACGAATTTACATGTTAGACCTTAATTTTGTTTGTTTTTGAGCTATACAATGAAAATAGAATAGGAGTACATAACTAGTCATATATATATATATATATATATAATGCCACACTTACTGCAAACAATAGCTCAAACTTGTTTTTCCAGTTTAATTATTTCATTCAGCTTAATAACATTATTTCCACAGGGGCGCTGCTATTTTTCAAAAATTTCTAATAGTTTTAATATAATCAAGCTGTTAGTAGTATTTTAAAATTTGTAGGCTATATATTTCGAAGTACTACTGTATCAAAACTATCATGGCTCCCAAAAATTTGAGCAACAGATCTCGACGCCGCCCCCCACCCATCAATATATTTCGAAGTACTACACTGTAATCCAAATATGGCTATATATTTTTGGGATTGTTGGTTTTGAACGACCAGGTACAGCATCACATCTGACAACTTAAGAATTGTTGTTCTATTCCCATATAAATCAGTTGCGGTGAAAAAATAAAGGTTCAAATTTATTTAAATTCGGATCAACTTTGAGTCTTGTTAGCTCGACTGATTTAATTAGTCGAGCGAAGCATCATATTACTTGTATTGTTGGCTCATGAGTCTAACCAAAATTTTTTATTTTACTCAATAATATTTTACTATATAATGATTGCAACGATTCAAGTTCCAGCCCGGCCTAATGAATAGATTTGAGCTTGACTCAGTTCATACAATCGTATCGACCTTGAGTCGATATTAAGCAGAAGTTATTATAAATTATGTTGCATTCAAGCTTATTTATCGAAGCTCTTCAAACACGAGTTCGAGCTTAAGCAATTAACCCGATCTTGCTAAGTGGTGCTCGGCTCAATCGCGTCGTTTTCACCCCCTTACCTCGCTAACCCATAAATGAATTCAAAAGGTATTACTGCTCACCCAAATGATTTATTTTTAAATTTAAACAACAAGTTAGTATATTATGGAAAATAAAACACTTAACATTTTGGTCCAGTGTCCATGAACGTACTTCCTTACGTGGGACTCAATCTATACTCAGACTATTCAAAAAATTAAATCAAGTAGATATAGTTATATAAAATCCTATTTAATAATCTTACTAGTATAGCTATTGAAATAGGCGAATATGTGAGATCTCGGAGTAGGTGCTAGTATTGAAATATAAATGGATAATCAAATATCGCACATTTTTTCAACTTCTCTTAAATCAGATCTCGGAGTAGGTCCTAGTATTGAAATATGATTTTTTTTTCTATTATTAAGAAAAAGTAATTCTATAGTCAAAAGATTAATTTTGTTAAAAAATATTTTTCAATATTATGATCGCCGAATTTAATTTCTGTTATTATATTTTAATAAACGGAATGATAGTTTCTCCGTTCGCAATTGTTAAATATCGAATATCTAACATAATACCTTTTAGGGAAATTGCGTTTCAGCCCCCCTAAGTTTGGGGTCGCGCGATTCAGCCCCCCCGAAACGCCACGTGGCGGCACGCGCGCGCCGCCACGTCGGCGGGAAAACGCGTTTCGGGGGGCTGAAAAGTCAATTTTGGGAAACGGGGGGGCTGAAACGCAATTTTTCCATATATTTTTTAGTCCCTAAACTTTATAAAAATGTGTATTTATAACTCTGAACTTTAAATTGTACTCATGATAATTCTGAACTACGAAAAAACGTCCACGATAACCTTACCGTCAGTTTTTTCGTCCGCCGACGTTAATTCGTTGATGTGACAGTTTTTAAATTATTTTTTATTAATTTTAATACATATAAAAATATATTTGTCCCTTTACAAAGTTAAAAAAAATTAAAAATTAATATATATAAAGAAATATTTGTCCATCCACAAAGTTAAAAAAATTAAAAATTGATTAGAAAATAATTTAAAAACTGCCACATCAGCGAATTAACGGCGATGGACGAAAAAACTGACGGTAAGGTTATCGTGAACGTTTTTTTATAGTTCAGAATTATCGTGCGTATATTTTAAAAATCAGAATTATAGAAGCACAATTTTTTTAAGTTTAGAAAACGAAAAAATATATTTTGCCAATATCTAACCTAACCTACACAAAGAACAGGCCGCTTCAGAATCAGTAGCCAAATTTATATCGTACAAAAAGTATATTGGCCAGTGCATAAACAAATAGACCCCCATGTTCCACGATGCATGCTTGCAGAATTGAGAACATGATTTAAAAAAAAAAAGGATTATTTTATAATGAAATAATGGCATTTTGTCCGACCGCTTTTCACTGTTTTCTGAAACTTGATATCGCAATACTCAAAATTTGTTACTATTAAAAATTCTTTTTTGATAATAAACTATTAAAAATTCTGATGATGCTTTGGTCACTGGACATACTGCCGTACATTAGGACATTTGCATTTCTGTACACCCATTATTAGATATGCAATTTTATACCCCTCATTCAAAATAAGGTCTTTATATTCTGAATTTAGTAAAATAACAAAATTTATGAGAATAGTTTTATAATTTCACCCGGCGTAGAAAGCATAAACATGCCAAATCAGACTAATGTATATTTTTACAATTTCTAATTATAGAAGTATAAAAATGCAAATGCCGGTATACATTTTATTAAGGTCACTCAACGTTAACAATAGTGAAAATAATTATTTTAAAAAAGTAATCATTTTATACCTCACCAAGAATTCATCCGGCATCTTTTTGCCGTCATTCCACGTGACACTTGACTTAATAATACTTACGGTCACTCGAACGAGGATCCATTACGGACAGATTTTTTTCATGAGGATCCATTACGGACAGATTTTTTTCATGATAATTTTTAAAAAAAAAATTATGATCGAAAATTAGAGAATACTTGTGATTAAATAATAATAATAACTGAACATTTGAAATTCCACCGAAAATAGAAATTCACAAAAAATGAAGAATTCATGAATGCTTCAATGAAAGATTCAGGCAATGATAGAAAAACTATTCTATAACATCTACGCATAAATTTTCGTAATAATATATATAATAATAATAATAATAATAATAATAATAATAATAATAATAATAATAATAATTTGTTATATAAACAATTACACTGCAATTCTTTTATATTATTTCAATATCACTTAAATTCTCTCAAATTTTTTTTTATTTTGATCATTTAACATATTTTAATATATTTATAATATATTTTAATGAGTTTCTAACATCTTTGATATCTTAATATCACCACAACTATAGTGCTAATGTTTGATATTTTGGTGTAAACTTTTGATACATTCGAAAAATAATATTATAATATTTTTTTAATAAATTATTATACTTTCTTGATAACTTTTGATACTCTCTTTTAAAAAACAAGCGCAAAACTTTTAGATCTAAGTATAAATATTTATGATAAGTGGACCTAAGTCCAGTATAATTAGCTCTTCTGAATCTCAATGCAAATCTCCATTTATTATAATTATTTTCACGTAAAAATTCGCAATTGTTTGTCACCTGGTATTTAATTTAATACTTTTTGCTCTATTTTCGATAATACCAAAAGGTTCATGGAAAAATTACTGTTCAGCCCCCTCGTTTTCTATTTTTGACTGTTCAGCCCCCCGAAACGCGTTTCTCCGCCGACGTGGCGGCGCGCGCGTGCCGCCACGTGGCGTTTTGGAGGGTTGAATCGCGCGACCCCAAAATTAGGGGGGCTGAACAGTAATTTTTTCATTTATCTTGTCCTCTTGGAATTACAAACACGTTCGTCTTTTTTACTTTGAATTAAAAAAGTAAAAGATATTTGATGAGCCTATCATTTTTTTTTTAACCTAATAATATTAATAGGTTCAGCACTTAATTTCGAATAAGAAAAGTAAAAGAATGTAAATTGGTCCGTAATATTTTTATTAATTTCTCCATGCTAATCAAATTTCTTCAATTTTTAAAATAAAACGTGCTTTGTACAAATTATATACTAATTATTTAATAAAACTGTATTTCATTTCATTAGAGGAATTAATTTGGATTTTGTCAAAAAAATTCTACTTTGTAAAACCTTTTCAAAATATGCCCCCCCTCCCCCTCCCAGACCTCTTTTTTTATACAAAACTAACAAAATCACTCAAAAATACATATGTACTTGCACTTTAAAAAATTTAAATATAAAATTTTTTTTAGCGTGCTGTGTAATTTCAAAGTGGAGGCGTAGAATTAAAATTAGTAATATCGTAGTTTAATTTTTACAGCATTGTTACTTTTATCTTTATTTTTTTCATTTCTATATTATATTATATTCATTTTATTTATATATTTTTTTGAATTTTTTTTTATTTTACTCTTATTACTGTATTATATATGTACATGTCAACTTGTATTGTGCATACTGGAGTTATATATATTTTTTATCATGTGAATATGTATGAGTGCTTATCCGTATACTTATTTTTTTTCAAGTTGATAGTTTTACCAAAACTTTTTTTGAATATGACTGTATACATCCACATTTTTCAGACTCCGTTGCGATGGAATTTCACTGAGTTGTTATTGTACAACTTTTCTTTCCAATATTTTTTCAAAAATATTTCTAAATAAATAGTTTAAAGCTCTAAACTTTATGTAACAAGTAAGGGCTTTGAAGATTTAGAATATTTATTTAGAGCTATTAAAAAAAATATAAAAATTATAAAATACATCAATTTTTTTTTTTATTTTAATTTTTTTAAAAATACTTATAAATATATATTTTGTTTGATATAGCAATTATCAGATAAAATCAGGATTTTTTTTAGAAAATTTGTAAAAAAATAGGAACTAATTTGATATTATTTTAATTACTTTTCATTTTGTACTATGCCTCAATTGCCACCATCTCTCACCGGCACAAAGCCCATCACCAGCACCACCGCCGCCGACATCTCCGCCACCGCCGGACAGACTTCTTGTGGGTCGCACATGGATGGGCGGTAGACGACAATTTAACATATTGAAGTGTCAATATCGTTATTATATACATACTTCCAGGAATTTTTTTTAAATATTACTTTTTTAATAAAAAATTATTAAAATAATATTATTAAAAATTTATTTGCCAAATTAAGATCCGTCGCGTCACGTCCTTCCACGTAGGAAAAGCGTCTTTTGAAAAAACGCTTTTTTATGCCGACTCATAAAAAAAAAGAGCGTTTTTTCAAAAAACGCACTTTCTTTCGAAAAATATTTTTCGAAAAAATTGCTCTTCCTAACTTAAAATTTCCACTGATCCAAACGAAAAATTTACGGCGCGCAAATCGAAAATTCGTATAATTTTTTTTATCTACTTATTTCAAAAAACGCTATTCCTATGTGGCAGTGATGTGGCACGACGGATTTTAGTTTGACAAATAAGTTTTTAATAATTTTATTTTAAT
The DNA here is from genome assembly GCA_002076135.1 of Xerophyta viscosa. Classification (NCBI taxonomy): domain Eukaryota; kingdom Viridiplantae; phylum Streptophyta; class Magnoliopsida; order Pandanales; family Velloziaceae; genus Xerophyta; species Xerophyta viscosa. The sequence continues at coordinate 692,758 of MJHO01000112.1, read as the reverse complement.
AAAATTTTATTAAAAAAGTAATATTTAAAAAAAAATTCCGTATTCCAACATAGTGATGGTGTCAGGCCATTTTTAATTCTTTTAAAATTACTAGGTGACAATATTTTAAACAGTATTTCTGAACTATCTCATTCCCAAAGATTCAAGAGAATATATTATATATATTTTGTACAACAAACAATGAAATATATGTGAATATGTCTCACTATATTTAATATTAAATTTAGGGCCGTGTCCAAAGGAAACATGCGAATATTCTTGTCTTGCATAGGATTCATTTTTTAGCGGTCCCATGTCTCAATTTTACTAGACTGTCATGCATAAAGGTATACTAATTGATTTAAAGGAAAATTGCGGGAGCTGATATGTACAAATTTTAAAACGGAGACTGATATGCAATTTTCATTTGATTTAACTGTAGATCTGGATTGACACATAGCGGATCACAAAACGTCGATGTCTATCACCAGTGCTAATATTTCGGATTATGGACCTAACTGAGGTATCAAGTTTGATTGTACAGACGGAAGAATGGTTGCGTTGAGCGAAAGAATCGATCAAAAGTAGTCGCAACACATAGCGAGCAATAGATACACTGACCGAGCATTAAGGATCTCTACGATATGCTTTTATCTACTCATCTTAAAAGTTCAATCAGGTCTATAAGTAATTGACTTGGTCGCCAATATAAGGGGACTTGCTTTTTCTAAGAATACCAAGAGAGATTACGCGAGTCTGTCCGAGCTGCTCAAAGAGTTCAGACTTAGCCACTTAGATATTATTGTACTTTGTTCCTATCAACTTTAGTGATAATTATCTCGCTGGTTATGTACATCCGTGGTTTTACCTCAGCTCAAACTGAAAGTTTCCACGTAAAATTTCTATGTCTGTATGATGTTTGCGTGTTTTTTTAGCCAAACCTGTTTTTGAACACTTAACATCGGTTGAGTACTAGCTTAATCATTACTTTAGCTTGGGAAAATTTGAAGGAGGCTTGCATATAGCCCCTTCCGCAAAACTTACTTTACGAATAAATTATTTATTTATAACCCTTTATTTTTGACACCATTAAATATTTATTTTAGAAATATTTTTGAAGAAAATTTGAAAGTACAAAAATTATGGATTACATTAAAATTTATTTTTCTTATATTTAATGTGTTTCCAAATATAATTCGAAATAGTTATTTTGAGACTCCAAAGACTTAGTAAATTAGCAGATTAATTATTAGACGTATTAAAACTTTAAAGCATAAAAATGTCTATTTATAATTTTTTTTAAAATAAATATAAAATTTATAGCTCACATCAAAATCTATTACTTTCCATAACGAATCTTCTTCAGAAAGTACTTATCTAAGAGTCAAAATATCAATTACATCGGACAGATGCTGATTTATAAGAAATTGAAAATAAAAAACTGATTTGTAATGCCTCTAAAAATGAGAAACTAGTATGCATTTCTCCCAAAATTGAAAGATTAGGGCTGTTTTTTTTTTCTTTCTTTAAAAAAAAATTCTTTTAGATCTCAAGGGTTTTTCAACGATGCATAGTCTGACGATAAGGGCAAACAGTGTAGTCTAAAAAACATCTAATTATCAGGTTTGATGTGTGGCTGTAATCGTCTCCATCTGGCATTCTCTGGAGGATACTTCTATACCAGAAATACACTATCATATGTGAGAAGACGCACATATTGTTAATATGATATGAATAATACATAACTAACAATACGAAAAGTTAATTCTAGGTAAAATCTTGTCCGTCCATTGCAACATTTTGTGAACTTCGATCGCATTTATTATTAATTTAAATAATCTTCAACAGTTGATTGAAAATTTGGTCTCGGCATTGACTAAGCTTCCTCAATTTACACGGAGATGTATAATGCATAACTTCAGATGAAAAATGCTCGAAGGGCACCCTCAATATCGCCCTAGTTGTCTTTCGTACTTGGGTCGAGCAGTGCGTCCAGCCTTTCAACAAAGAATTGGTCGTGTAACTAACCAATATAAGGCTATTCGACGAATACACAGTCGGATTGTTGAATGTGGTGACTGGATAACTTCCAATACTTTTATGTCTGGTTCAGGGGCAAACTTCATGCTGAGATTTTACTTTCTCACATGTCAAGATCCAATATGAAATAGAGAACTTTATTAGAAAAGAATATTAAGTAAAATAATCTAATATATGTCGCTAGGAAAGATTTTACCTCGTTATCTTCAAAAAAATAATTATCGTCATATTTAGCAGTCATTCCGAACATTGCCCTGAATGTGCCCGGTAGTAGCTGACGGTAAGTGTCGGTGCAACCTAGAGTAGCTCCCTTGTAGCACCTCCCAGAAGGAAGAAACTGAGGTTGCTTGCAGACTCAGCCCAAAAACATTATGAAAATGACTCCAAACTTCCTCAGCAAAGGAACAAGAAGGATGATCCAATGTCTCTAGCAACGGGTTATTTATCAAAAGAATAAAAAAGAAGAAGAAAAAAGCAGTTAGCCCCATATATAATATTTAATACATTTTAAAATCCATCTATTCTTCATATTATTATGTATATTGTGTCTTTTAAGTACTATAAAAAGGTAAAATAATGAAGATAATTTCAGATGACAATAACGAAATTCCTACACGGGCTTCCTACATGGATTTGGTTGATGAAAACGATGTAATCGATATCTTAACTTCTTGACAGTATCGTATACTGAATACGTAAAAAAGAAATAAAAATAATGTCAAAATACATAGCAGGTGGTAGCTGACGTGGCAGGAACTCAAGTAGATAGAATTGCAACTTCACATAGAAGAGGACCTTCCACCTGCACGAGCATTTTTGTTATCTGTATCATGCTTTAGTTGAGCTTTTTTCTTTTTTCTTTTTTAAAAGTTGATGCATAATCTGTATTCAGAAAAAAAAAAAAGAATATTTTTTTTGGGTCAAATGGGAGGGACGATGTCTCTTGACTCTTTATTAGTCTTGAAATTTCTATACTATTTACAAATGAGATTTATAGATTGTGATGAGATATACAATCTTACTGTTAAAAACTTTTTCAAAATTTTTTTTCTATAGGTGTTTTAAATCCGTTTTAAATCAGTTAAACTTTGGAGCCTCGAACAATATTTTTAGAAAAAAATTTTGAAAAAATTTTGAAGAAACTTTTTAAATCTGTATCAGCGTTAATATCTCGCGGAACTACGCTTAAAGAAACCATATAGCACCAAAAAATAAGGTAGTTGAGGGCCCAAGCGTCGGTAGGGGAAAAATCTCAGGTGACGTTTGGTTGATAAGCTAGAATCGGAATGGGTATCGAAATTGGAATGCAGTGGAATCGGAATGGGTATCGGAATTGGAATGCAGTGGAATCGGAATGGAAATGACCATAACTTGTATAACATTTGGTACATTATGGAATCGGAATCAAATTGCCTAATTCTATTCCGGTAGAGACATCCGGTAATCAGAAATCCCTTAATAACAGGAATCCAATTCCTATTCCGAACGGTTGCAATTCCAATATTCTCTTAACCAAACGCCTACAATCGGAATATGTAGTTACAATTCCTATTCCGTGCGGTTAAAATACCAACCAAACACCCCATCAGTTCCGTCATCCATAAAGTTGCAGAAGATTATATTTTTAGGAGCAGTTATTCCAGTCCATCAGATAGTTATTGCCTAACGGCTTGCCCCTCTCCTAATCTGTAGTTGTTTCTTACAATCTTCTTCTTCTATTATTATTTATTTATTTATTTATATTATTATTAATTATTTATTTTTTTTGGTGTGGATAGGACCTATTTGAATGCCTCCTAATTTGTTTTTAGGATAATTGCATATCAGTCCTACTAAAATCAACACTTTTAGCATCCGAAAATGCGAAAACGCACGACGTGACTGCACATCAGCAAGAAAACGCATTTTTAAAGGCTGAAATGTAAATGTTAAACTTTGGGGGACTAAATGCAATTATCCCTTTGTGATTTGAATATAAGACATTATCGGCATTCCGAATCAACTCGATTCAGGAAAAGATTATATCGAGCTCGATATACAGACGAAATTCTCAGTTCCACATGTTAGCGCTCGTCCAAAATGGACCTCAAACTGACTGACGGATACTCAAAACTGTACAGAAAGAATTCTGATACCTCGTCCATTCACTACGACACCTCACCGCCCTATACCTCCAAACATATCAAATCAAATTTTACATGTATCGCTTAGAACTTGCAGTTCCAATGAACAACTTGAATGAGATTTAACGAGTAAATAGTAATTGTACTAATGAGAGTTCTTTTTGATAAATTGGTTGAGTTCAAAACAAGTAATTTTTTATGTTAGCAGTTCTAGTTCGATTGCTTTCAAGTTCATTTTCATGTTATGAGCGAAATTTGGTAGATTAGATATTTCATAATTCTATTCTTTTAGGACATGTGGTTCCGCATTCGATTTTTATTATATATTTTGATCGAAAATTAAAATATATTTCATAATTCTTTAGCATAAGAGAAATCTAGGCGATAAGCATGTAACAAAAAAAAAAAAAGGTTAATACTAATAGAGTTGGTTTTAGGAGCTCAAGAGTTATTACTTATTGTATAATATATCTATTCAATAGATCCAATTTGACAGGAAAGTGATAAAAATATAAGATAATTATTGAATTTATTACTAGAAAAGTTTAAAATGGGAGTGTAGGGTTACTGAAAAATAACGGATTGGGGGACGGGGGCAAATAATAACGAATGTTGGTAGTTTGGGAGTATATATAGTTTAGAAAACCATATTTTATCTGGAAGTAATTGTGAAAAATAAAAATAAATGAAATAAAAAGGGACAAATTTAATAAATCGAAAACGTTATAAAAAAAAAAAAAATTATTTTTATTATGCACTCATACGTTGCACATGCACACATATTTATTTATTGGTTACAACTTTTGAGCTTTCTATCTAAATGGTGAATTTCATTAATATAAACTTATTTGAATCTTAAAATTTTTAGACAATATAGTTTAAAATTATGGAAAATTTTTTAATATTTTTTTTAAGATAACTAGACGAAATATATATAGTGCAGCAATCTCGAATATTACTGGGAACACCATTTTAATCACGATCCATCAGTCCGTTGGACTACCACAGTTACTGTCATGATATACATTTAGAACCAGGCGTGAAATACTGACGCCATTGTCCAGCCACTATATTAGCAACACAGTTGAAAACACGTTGTAATTATCTATTTTTCACTTCAAGGTCGCTTGTGGGTTTTGAATTGCGATGTGTGCCTTATGAGGCGCACGCCGTACCGCTAGACCTATTGGTGCGAAGGTGGGTGGGGGCATATAGAAAAGTTACTAGACTATTATTCTAAATAAAGGACAGACTATATATGTATATTTTGTGTCACACTATATTCATAAATTAAGTAAATAGCTATTCATTAAACAAATATTTATTATAAAAGTTTGATTATAATTAATTATATATTATATTTGGTGCTGGATAAGTGACTTCGTTTGCTAATTCTGTCATTCTTTTGTGCATTATATTTGATGGATTTTCCATTATGTTCAACTCTCTTGTCTATATGAACAGCCGTTTTCAATGTGGATCTTAATTTAATTTCCAATAAAGACTTAGTTAATTTTAGATTATTATTTTCCAAAATATAGTTGCAGTATGAAATTATAGATATATAAAAAGTTTATTCTAATTTGCAAAATTAAGTTAAGTTTGTAAGTTTCAAACTCAACCCCTTGTTGTTTTCTTACTTCGTACCCTATATGATATCAGCTACATCTTTTATCTATTTATTTATGTTTTGCTCTCTTGAGAATTCTAACTGGAGGTTGCTGGGCATTGATAGGAGATATTTGAATCATGAAAATCTGAATATATACTGAAAATATAAGATATTAAATTATAAATGGTGAGAGTAACAAATTAACACATTTGTTTAGTATGAGGAAAACCCATTTAATACATATACCTGATTTTTATGCTGAATTTTGGCATTTAATTTAATGCAAAGGGCAAGAGACCTTGAAAAGTATAGATAGTTTCTGGTGAGACCATTTAAAAGCATGACCATCTTAGTTTCTACTGTATCATATCCATAAATTATTTTTCTAAATTTTTCATGTAATAGGAGGGCTCATATCCATAAACTATTTTGCTAAATTTAACATGTAATTGGAGGTTTCATATCCATAAATTCTTTTCTAAATTTTACATATAATTGGAGGGCTATCCGGTACCACCAGTGCAGCTCTCTAGCGTATAAATCGTAATTAACTTGATTCTCTAAATGCTTAGCTGTGTGACTTATAGCTTTCATTCATATAACAGATGATCATGCCTGAAAGGTCTAGTAAGTTGGGGGCCACATATGTAAAATATAATACATGTGGGCCAGATTTGGGCATTTGGCCCAAATAAGATCTATATCTTAGCTAGTAGCTGGTTTATCTCGAATTTGTTGCAATAAGAGTGTCCATCCTATCCTCTATTTTCAACAGCAATAACATCAAATCTTTATATATATATATATATATATTATAATATATATATATATATATATATATATATATATATATATGTATATATATATATATATATATATATATATATATATATATATATATATATATATATATATATATGAGGAACTGTATGGATCGTTATATGTCATGATACTTTATTTATTAATGGTATAAATTTATTAAGTAAAGCAAAATAAGATTATTTTATTCGTTAATATTTATGTGTAACACTTTTGGATTTTCCCTCCTATGTATCAGGGCCATTGAATTTCTTACAACTACTAACTAGCGTGTGAACGGCTTAAACACCAGACGTTTTCTAATCAAATGAACCTCACACCGGCTCCCATTTCAACACTGCATCTTACCATCACTTTTTTTCGATTAAAGTGGACCAATTACGAATAAAATTTATCAATATAATCACAAATAAAAGAATATATATTGAAGTACTGAACAAAGTGAAACAAATGTGAAAAATGCAAGTTCCGAATATAAACAAAATCCAAACAACGATGATGTATATTAACAAGTTAGTACTTTTTTCGGAAAAAAAGATAGCTTATTTTACAAAATATAAAGAAAAATTGGATGTTGGTATTTTGGCAATGACTTTTTTTAGATTAAAAATTCTATCATATACTACAGCAAACATAAATGATAGTTTGGTGCATGAATCACCCACCCCACCGTCGATAGAACGACTCGAACGTGATAGCGGATGCATTGGTTTGCTTTCATCTTTGATTTTTAGTAGTTTTTTTGATGTAAATGCCTGCTACCTGCTCTATATATCCAATAGTCAAATATGCTCAAGCCATACTAAAACAGGGCCGATTTGAAAAAAAAAAAAACAAATCAGCCTCCAAAAATATATTTTCGGAGACTGATTTGTACAAAAATAAAAAACGGGGGCTGATACGCAAAAGTCCCAAACTAAAACCTACCTTCCACATTCACTGTTTTCAAGACTTGTAAAGGTGCAGGCCATAAACCATCCCAAAATTTAACTGTAGAATACCTAGCATTTGTCACAGGATTAAAAATTGTCAGCTGAACCGATTTCTATTTTTAGAGACTGTTTATTTGGACCAAAACTTTCAATGTCTTATTGAGCCAAATTTAAATAAATTCAGATCTTGATACGTGCCGAATAATGCTATCTCTAACTTAAAAATTTTCAATGCTGTGATAATTTTACTATATTATACAATTTTTAAATTAATTTTTTAATACATTTTCAATTACAAAGTAGGAAGATATATAATACAATCGTGTACATGGATCGGATGCAACTTCTCTGGGCATGGCTTCCCTGATGTGTTAGCATCAGAGTGCAGAAAAATCAAGGACTATGATGCAATCCATTAGCATTATACGGATATCGAGATTTTATATAAAATTGATCATTATTTTGACATATTATTTGATATTTTTTTGAAAAATGATTAACAACAAAATTGTAAATGATATCGAAATCTATAATTTTGTAATTCAACATTTTTTACAAAACTACTTAGAAATAGATTAAATAAATAATTAGAATTTTATATAAAATTTTAAGATTCGTATAATACTGATGAATTAAATCCTGACCCTTTGTTTTGGTAGTTCCTGATGCGTGGGCGTCACGAGAGACGCGCCCAACTTCTCCTAATTTCACTATTGCATGACATATCAGATTAAATGCTTGGCTTTTTGCGCACGCTTAAGTACAAGTAGTGATTGATCTTAACAGCAAGATGATAAGAAGAAATAGGACTGAAAAGACCATTTTGGCCACACAATTTTTTTTTTTTTTTTTCTTTTAATAACAAGCCGAAATCCTAGATCTCTACTAATTTGCGAAGCATAATTTTTTATGCACATTTATAGAACCATTTTAGACCCATATATACGTGGAAGAGTAAAATCTCAGCCTGACGTCTGCCTCCGGACCAGACATGAAGTATTATGAGTTACCAAGCCAGCGGCTTCTCCGTGACCATTATAAACACGCGGTTCCGGGCACATGAACATCCCTGGATATCGAATTTGAGATGTACGGCTCACAAACCGTACGCCTGCCGATCGACCCAATGGCGGAAGGTCCACACTTATTTTTTTCATGATGACAAATTTATAAGAAACGTTTACGCTATGTCAGCATGTATCATACTTTTATTTAAATAAAAAATTATGATTATTTTTTTTAAAAAAAATTATAAATAAAAATTATAAATTTTTGATAAAATATACAATTTTTATATTAAAAGATTTGTTAAAAAATACTTTTAGATATATATTTTAGAACTCAAAAGTTTGACAGGTTGAACGGGTTTTTAAACTCATTCAATTTTGAAACTCCAAAACACATTTTAGAAGTATTTTTTTGAAAAATTTTGAAAATAAAAATTGAATATAAAAAATGTAAATCTCGTCAAAATTTACAATTTGATGTTGAATATTTTTTTTCAAAAATACTTCTCAATAAATTTTTTTACTATTATATGAAATAACGTGATGTAACTATTACACCAAAGAATATTTATTTCTATATATTTTATAGGTTCTATTTTGTTACCCGAACGAACAATCTAGGGGTAACTACACCCGCTTTTCAAAATACTGCTCACTACAGTGCTGTTTGGATAGTTGAAGTTGGGCTTCCAACTACAGCTGCTGCAAAGTGAGTTTTTAAATCAACTGTTTGGTTGGCTGAAGTTGGAATTCGAACTGCTGCGTTTGCTGCAGTTGAGGGGATAATTGTTGCATTTTGGAACTGCAGTGAGACAGCCCCATAGTTTGAACTCCGCGCTGTTGTAACATCATTTTCACTGTTGCTTTATTTTTGGCTCGGCGATACCGTCTCTTGCGAACTCCAAGGTGCTGTGATCTGCGCCGATCTCCAGTGATCTACTCCGATCTGCGATGATCGGCAGTGTTCTATGAGATCTGATGCATCCTGCTGCGATCTCGTGCGAACTGTTTTGGTCTGTCGGCGAGAGGAAGCTTGTGAGCTGCTCCGATTTGCTGCGATCTGTGCCGATCTGCGGTGATCTGTTCCGATCTGCGACGATCAGCTGCATTCTCTCCGATATGTCGGCTAGAGGTGTGTTTTATGTAGTCCCAGAACTGCTCAATCGATGTTGCAGGCTAAGGGTGTATGTGCTGGGAGGTATGTGCTTGTGTGTCTGTTTGAGCATATGCATTGTTTGATAGCAGATGCATTGTTTGAGCTTGTGCATTGGTTGAGCAGATGCATTGTTTGAGCATATTTTGAGCAATTTGTGCATATTGTAGCAGTTGAACGTTAAAAGTCTGTTTTGGTTGGCTGGACTGGGCTTCAATCTATTGTAGTGCTGCTTGGACTGTTTGAGTAATTATGCATACTGCTGGAGACTCCAGGTTGTGCTGTCTCTCTGTTTTGAGCAGTTTATGCATGTTATAGCAGTTTATGCATTTTATGATGAGTTTTGTATATTTTGGTTGGCTATAAGGCTGTTTTGGTTGAGCATTAATATTTTTTTGAGGAGTTTGTGCATGTTCTGGTTGGCTGTAAGGCTGCTTTGGTTGAGCAGATACATTTTTTTTGAGCAATTTGTGCATGTTGTAGCAATTTTTGAGCAGTTTGTGCCGGTTCTTTTTTTGTGTATGTCTGTTTTGGGAATCTTCGTATTGTGCCAGTATTTTGACAGAAATTCGTGTCGTCTATTTGTTGAACATGGTCGATTCCGAACATAGAGTCGTGCTGTCTAATAGGTAGGTTAGGCTTCGGTGCCGTCTGAATATTTGGTGCAATGTCTTAAGATACCTAAAAGTTATCTATATGCAAGTGAAATATAAGTAATTTCGATGACAATTTCTTTAATAATTTGGTTTATTTTTGGGTAATTGAGAGTAAACTTTGGCAACATATCAAAGTATTGTTAGCTTGCGTAATACCGGATGGGGTAGCACAGGTTCGCAATATAATAAGTTCTCCGTCGCGTGTGAAGTAGCTGAATGAAAAGGCCAAGTATATATTTTTTATTTAATAATTATTTGTGAATACATTTGTATAAATCATATATATTTTTATAACATATCATCAAAACAAACAATCCCCCTCCACAAATTCAAACTTTTTCCGGACAAAATATATTTTTCTATATTTCGTATTTTATTTCCAAAATATTTATTTATAAGTATTTGTTGAGAAAATTTTTAACAAAAAAGTTACAGAACTCATCAAATTCTACAATTTTTATATTAATATTTTTCAAAAAAAAAAAAAATTTTAATATGTGTTTTGGTGTTTCAAAAATCAAATATGAAGCTCAATTTGAAATGGTTCAACTTATGCATGAAAGTTTGTGACAAACTCTGTCTACATGTTCTCAGAACAAAAAAGTGTAAAGAAAGTCGTCTTCCATTCACATCTACACCAGAATTAGTCTGAAATGACCATTTGCCCCTGCTATTTTAGTATTTTACATTTCTTGGAAACCAGATATTACTTTTTCTAATTCTTGATATTATTTATGAGTTTTAGCAGCTTTATCCTCTTAAGTTTTTAAGGCTGTTTACTTCATGGAACAAGTGGGAAAACTGGTGAAGTAGGGAAGTGGAGTGATTGAACATTAATTGCTTGGTTCTGAAAGTGGAACAAGTCACTTCCACCCGTCTTTTTATTTGTGCAAACTTTTTATTTCCCCACTTCACCGTAAAGTGGGGTAATAAACAAAGGATGATGACATATAAGCCCCCATTTCAAATTTTCATTCCAAATCAGCCTCCCATTTCAAAAAACGTCCATTTCAGCCTCTCATTTACTGTTTGAATTTTTTTCGGACGAAAATACCTATGACTGTTCGGATGCCTGAAATACATATTTAAAATTTTTTTTTGAAATTTTTTTTTAATATGAGAGTTATAGATCTCGACGAGATCTACAACTTTCATTTTGAAAATATTTTCAAAAAATGCTTCTAAATAGGTGTTTTCGGCGTCCGAACTGTTCAGTGGATTACGGATCGACCCGTTAACAGTTCGGACCCCGAAATCACCTGTTCGAAAGTATTTTTTGGAAAAATTTTCAACATGGAAGTTTTAGATCTCATCGAGATCTACAAATTTGATGTTAATTTTTTTTTTAAAAAATATTTCTAAATAGTTGTTTTTGGCGTCCAACCTGTTAACAGGTATAGGGATATTTTCGTCCGAAAAAAGTCCAAACAGTATTTCGGGGGCTAAAACGACAGATTTATTTTGAAATGGAGGGCTAATTTGGGCGTTTTCAAATCATGGGGGGCTGATATGGTATTATCCCAATAAACAATGACAAATCTTACTTGGTTTTCTAAGTGGGTGATGTTATTTCTACCAATCTATTTTATTTATATAATTTTTTGTTTTCAATTTTCCACTGCCGAAGTGGGTTAATATGTTAAGTCAATTTCATACTCGTATCAAACTTTTAATTCCGCAAGTATAAGAAGTGAGGCCCACTCTTCATAACATTACTTACATTTTACTTTTACCTTCAAAAGTAAAAAAATGTATCCAGTTCTCAAAAGAATAAGTAACCAGAATAATGAGTGCTGATTCGGTGCAGTTACGATACAATCTACTGTACTAAGTCTTTATAAAATCACATTCTCAAAATAAATTTTTTATAAAAAAGTTATTTTTTTTTACGAGATTTATATTTTTAATATTTAAAATTTATCAAAAAAAATATTTTAATAAATAAATATTTTAAAACATCAAACTTTTAGCCGCTTAAAAAAATTCCAACACACATATTTAGAAATTGTTTTTTAAGAAAATGAATACCAATATTATAAATATAATCAATCTTTACAACGGTCATATAAGAAAATTTTTTAAAATAATTTATATATATATATATATATATATATATATATAGAAAACTCGGTATCAAAGTAGTTGAGTGCCATGTGACACCTCTTATAACTCACAATATGCCACATGGCATGTCTATTATCTCACAATTTAACATGTGGCATATTTAAATATAATAAATATGTAATTAATCACATCATTAATAAAAAATTTAATTCAATGCACATTTAATATATTATTAATAATTTATTAGATATTAAAAAAGAAATATAATTTATAATAATTTATTTTTACTTATATTAAATATAAATTATAATATTTTGAAGAATTTAAAAGGTCATTATCAAATTCTCAATAATATATATATAAATTATAATATTTTGAAGAATTTAAAAGGTCATTATCAAATTCTCAATAATATATATATATATATAAAGGGGTTATCCAAGTCGTAATTTTTGGTATGTCATTTGATATTTATTTTTACTCAAATAACATATAATAAATATATATATAATATTTTAATAAAATAAATATAAAATTAATATATTTAAAAAGAACTTAATTTTTTGAATATTATCATTAATTTTTAATAATTTAATTTTACTTATATTAAATATAAATTATAATTATTTCGAAGAATTTAAAAGGTTATTATCAAATTCTCAATAATATATATATAGTTATATACAATATATATAAAGGGTGATCAAAGTCGTAGCTTTCGGTATGTCATTTGGTGTTTATTTTTACTCTAATAACATGCAATTAATATAATATAATAAATATTAATTTATATAAAATTACTATATTTTAAAAAAAACTAAAATATTTTGAATATTATCATATATATATATATATATATATATATATATATATATATATATATATATATAACAAAAAATATTATAAATATAAAATATTATATTTAAATATATAAATATTAATGACTTTCGGTGTGGCATTGGTATTTCTTTTTTTAAAAAGCACATGGTATTTTACTATCTATTAGGAGTTTAAAAATCACGTAATTAATTTGAAGAATATAAAAAAGTTAGATGAAGTTAAAAATAATAATTATTATTTTATTAAATAACAATTACTTTATAAAAAATAATCTATACACATGCGTAACTTTTAATATAAAAGTGATAATAATATAAATTTTATGATAACATTCATTTTAATAAAAAACTATCCATTTTCTAAAATAAATTATATATATAACTGGATATCATAATCATTTCACGCTAATCTCAAATAAATTTATTATTTTATATATAACAATTAATAATTGTCTTACTCTAAAAATGTGATAAATAAAATATAAACTTTAATAAAAATAATTATTAAATATTATTATTTTATAGTAAAAAAAATTAATATTATTATTTTATATTGATACTAACATTCGTGCATCGCACGGGTGCAAAACTAGTTTTTTAAAAAATTGGTGCATCGACTTCATTAGATTAAAATTGCCAAAGTAACTGCTTTTCTGCATTCATACGAAGTAGATGCAAAAGAAATTGACTGAACCTTAATTACTTACGGGCTGTTTGGTTTGCAGGAGTTGAGGCTGCAGCAGTTGCAACCGCTGCAGTTCGCGAACGCGCGTATTTGGTTTGCTGCAGTTGCAACTACGCTGCAGTTGTAAAGTGGGGTGTGCTGCAGTTGGAGGCGCGAACTGCAGCGGTTCTAACCACGGAAATTTCGGCCGTAGTTACAAACGCTGCAGTTCAGAATTTACAGAAATAAACTATTTTTTTTCAAAATTGCAGAATCAGCCTTTTGGATTTTGCAAAAAGCTCGACCTTTATCATAAAAATTGGCAAAATTAGTCACTCACATCACTAAATTTAGTAATAAAAATTTGTTTTATTCGCGCATTTCCCATGTTCGTCCAATAAAAATTTTAAGTCAAAATATTGTTCCATTTCTTCAAAAAAAAAGCAAAAAATGAGATTTTGAAGAGTTTAAATTTTTTTGCAATTGTTAAAAGTTTTCCATAATATAGAAAAATTATAATATAACATATTAAAATATTTTATAATAATAAACAAACAAAACAAAATTTAAAACTGCAAGGCTCAACTGCATCGAACCAAACATCAGATTTCAAACTGCAGTAGTTCGAACTGCATCAAACCAAACAGATTTATTGCATTACAAAATCAGAAAAATACAACTTCCAGCACTTCCAACTGCTGCATTTACAACTACGACTCCAACTAAAATGGGTGAAGTCACTTCCGCCCATCTATTTTTTTTTCTCTAAAAATTTTAGTCCTCTACTTTACAGCCGTGAAATGGGGTAGTAAGAGGCGGTTAATCTTATTGACATGGTTTATAAAGAGTATATTTGTATAAACGTTTTACTTCATCCAATTTACGGCCGAAGTGGGTTAAGTCAGTTTTCCATTTATTGGTATACTTTTCGCTTCCTCAAGGGAAGTGAGCTTCACTCTTCTAAGCATCACTTTCACCTTACTTCCACCTGTATCTTAAAAAAATAGCTGGTTCTCAAACAAAAAAAAAAAGGAAGAATAAAAGAACAACTAAACAAAATAACTATTTTTGCACTACCGACTATATTCACAACAATTTTCACTTTCACCGCTTTTCAATATGATAGAGCTTGAATTTGGACTGCCACGTGTTGAAAGGATAATAAATCCTATATACGCAGACGGACGAGCCTACAAAGGTGGATTCAGAGAAGCCTGCCGATGTCTCTCGTAGATCAGACCTCGGAAGGGAGCGCTGTGCTATATCGGAAACACCCGATACCGAGACTCACCTCGGGACCTTCTTATTCGATGTCCGCAACATAATCTGAAGAGCTCGGCCAGATGCGCAGATCACTCCTGCGCGGATATATCGGAGATTACTCGTCTACATTACTGCCACGCGAACGTCCACCACAAAAATCGGTCTTCCGCGGAAGTAATGGCTCACGTGGCGCAAAATCACCCAGTCAACCCGATCATCCAGTCGAGATCCGATATTTTCTCAACCACCGTCTAGCTGACGTACATCTGAGATGTCTATAAAAGATAATCTACAGCACTGTAATTACGGTTGGATTCTAAATACTTGAGAGCACTTGCATTTGAGAGAATCATGAGTTTCGTGTGGTTGTAATTTCTTTTACTCATAGTGAGTTTTCAGTTGGCATAACGTGATCGACCATAATTTTACAAAGGTTTCCATGTAAATAGTCTGTATGTGTTTTCTCTGTTTTCTGCGCTCCCTATTCTCTTACGTTCTTAGCCAAACTCTGCATTCGATCACATTATTGATCGGTTGAGTACCAGCTCGATCACAATCGCTTCTATTACTCTTTATTTACACTTCATCGAATAAATTGTCCCAAATTTTCTTTAAATGAAGAGTATTGTTACATGCAGCAATAAAGCCACCATAATCACTAATCGGATTGATTAAAATTAAAAGTATTTAAAAAAATAAATTAAAATATAAAATTTTTAATAAGTTCTAAAATCTTTATATTAAAATTTTTCATAAAATTTTCATAAAATATTTCTAAATATGTTATTAATACTATGATTTGTAATAATTTTTGTAAGGAATTCTAAAATAGTTTTTAAATATTAATTGTTTTTTAAAAGATACTTATAATTTTTTATTAAATAAATTATTAAATTTTAAGAAATTTGGAATAGTATGGTGGGGCCACTATTTTTTCTTAAATTAATTTTATTAATTTTTTTTTAAAGGATTATAAAAAAATTCTTTTTTATAACCGGTTCTTTATTCATCTGCCATAAAAGGGGCTCTCGTCAGTCACCACCTCCTCAGGTGTTCTACTTCTTACCAAAAATGAGCAATTTAATGGTAATCATTAATTTAATTGAATTTTTTTCCAGTTTCTTGACGCATTAATAGATGCTTCGAGAGCAACTTGTTCGGATATAGTGTAATAGGGGGGTGGTGGTATTCGCGATACGTGGACAGAAATTTGATACACGTAATTTGTTTGCATATCGAAGGATCAGCCCCCCTGTCCTGTCCCTTTTACAGCTCCTATCATCGCACTCAAGGGCGGCTACGTGAGTTTGACCGGCGTGCTCAATCAAATTGACCGTCTCTTCCGATCGCGGGGCCCGTCTGGCGCATACCGTATGCTTTAGGATATAGTTTTAGCCTCTTATTTAATATTTTTTTTTTGAAATAATGCCAAATTTTTTGCACTTAATTTTTAAAATTTGTTTAAAAGATCTATTTTTCCGTTTCATTATTAAATTAAGTAAAATATATGTATATAAATATTTTTTGTTAAAATTTTGAATAAAAAAATAATTTTCAATTTATGTTTAAAGACTCTTAAATTATTATTAGTTATAAAATTTTTGAAGTTTTCAAATATATATTCAGAATTTTTTTTGGAAAAAATGGGTATAGAAGTTGTGAAATACATAAAAATTTATTTTTTTAAAAAAATACAAATATATAATTAGAGTAATTTTATATATTTTATAATGATTTTTTTAACAGTTTTAAAAAGTATGAATTCTTTTTTTAACAAAATTCCCTTATCTTCTTAAATAGGATACAAGATGAAATCAATATAATTGAAAGCGTTGGAATATATGCAAAAATAAATTGGAGACCTCATGCTGAAATTTTTTAGGTATTTTTAATATTGCTACATAAGGAAAAATGAGGTAATTACATTTCAGTCTCTGCATTTTTTTATTTGTTCGATTCAGTTTCGAAAATACAAAAACGCATTGATATGATAAAACACCAATTCATTTTTGTATATTATATATATATCAATATCTTTTTCTATTTCTAAAGATTGAAATGTAATTTTCTTAAAAAAGTAGACCGATAAATCAGCAAAGAGCATTTTGCGGATATATATATCTCTTTAATAGATTTTTACGGATATGTGTCATTCTAAATAAATTTGACAAATATGTATTTTTTTATATTGTAAAATGATCAAAATATTCAAATTCTGTAATATTGTACTGTTAAGCTTGCCCAAATGTCAAAGAGGTCACATCTTCGAAAGTTGACCTGTGTCGCTGTAGAAGTTGACCACTGCAGCCAATTTAAAGCTGGAATATTTTTTTGACTTTAAAGTTATAAATAATGACAAAATTTATAATTTTATATTTTAAAATATTTTTTAAAAATATTTAAAAATAGAATAAATAAGTATACGAAAAAATTTATATGAATTTTTGATTTTACGTGCCTAATTTTAATTTAGGGCTGACGGATGTTGGGATGGAAGGAAGTGCGTCTTTTCAAAAAACGTATTTTTTACATACTTTTTTTATCCCTTTTTTTAAATAAAAAAAAATATTTTCAGAGGTCGATTGGTACAAAAAGGAAAAACGGTGGTTGATTGGTAAAAGCCCCAAATTTAAGGCCCCAAATATGATGAGTCCTGAGAAATTGTCAATCAGAAGTGCTGCTGTAGGAGTTCGTGTTTACAATTATTACACTAATTTACAATTTATATAACAGTATGATGTAACTATCTTAATATTCAAAGTTAAGTAAGAAAATAAAATATAAATACAAACGAATTGAAAAATTGAAGTATATATATATATATATATATATATATATATGTATATATATATATATATATATATGGGTTTTGCTATGCACACCCAAGAAATCACACAATAAATCACACATGCTGACGTGGCACAATCAAGACCACACATCACGATGGGTATATTTGTAATTTTGATATTTTGTGCGAATCACGAGGGAGTTGTGCGGATCACGAGGTATATGTGTGATGAAGATTGATTGTGTGTGGTTTGTTGGGTAGTTTGTTGGGGGTGAGTAGTATTTTCCATATATATATATATATATCATTTAGCCAATCTGAAAATTCCAATTTGGTATTTTGTATTTTTATACAACCACTAATTAAATTTGATATTTTTGTGACCTTTGTAATGTGAAATTACAAAAGTACTTTTAATTTTTTATTCTTGAAAAAAATATAAAATCATGTGAACACCTACGAATACCTACAAATATCTCATACAAATTTACCTATGAACATCCATTAACACTCATGAATGTACTACGAACATCCAAAAAATTACTACATTGTTCGGGGGTATTCGTAGTATTTACATAATTTTATATATTTTTTTAATAAAAAAATAAGGGCATGTTTGTTAATTCACATGATAAAAAGGTATAAAAATACCAAATCTAATTAGAGGGCATAAAATCACAAATTTAAATTAGCAGCGGCATAAAAACGCAAAATACCCTTCCATTTTAAACTAAAATATGACCTTTTTATCTCAAAAAAGTTGCAACAAAAACTAGTTACCTATGGTAGAAATACAGGCCATTATTGTTATTTTAAAATCGCACATATCTCGTCCATTTTAAGAGTTTTAAACCAGTCTGCTCAATTTTATGTTTTTTTTTTTTTTGGGTGTAACATTATATTCCTGAATGTTTTTATAAATAAAAAAATATAAGGTAATGGAATTAATTCGATTTTATGGTTTTGTTACGTATCACTAAATTCCAATTTGTTTTTATATTTTCGGCAGCAAGGTAACGGAATTAATTCGAAATTGTGATCCTTACATTCAAATATTTACAAGATTGGTAGTAGTTCCCATTGCAAATAATTGGAGCACTATATCTTGATGCAAAAATAGCTGGTTGGAACCCTAATCGCCTCTCTCGCTTTGATTTTTTTTTTTTTTTTTTTTTTTTTTGGTGAAAAAAAAAACATTTTTTTCAGAAAAAAAAAACATTTTTGAGAAATAAAAAATGTGATAAAAAGAATCTTAGCCGGGCCAACCTATGAAAGGATCCCCACAACATGTCTCATTCCTTCTACCAAAATTAAAAATGACAACCCTCTCCAACCACCGATGTAAATTAAATGGAAGATTTTTTTTTTTTTTTTTCTCTCAAACATTTGATATGAATAGTTAGTTCACACCCTCAATTTTAACTATCAAATAGCTCAAATTAAACATGAAATTGTTTGAAAAGCTCTATTTAAACATAAAATTGTTTTATTCAACCATTTTTTGACACGTCTACGTTATTTGTCCTTTATAGGAGAGAGTTGTGTCTTAAAGTGACGACATCAATTTTAAAATTTATATAAACGAAAGAATAAATAGATTTCCTCCACTTAGTTAGCCAAGTTGAGCGTGTGAAACCCACTAGGTTGAGGAGAATGCGCAGCTAATAAATCAGGGTATATCATATTTCTGTTATATTAGCTTGGATTTTGGTTGGTTGGTGAGTTTCGCCTCAACAATATATTTAGCGACACTTCTTTTCTATATAGCACGAATACGAGGACATGATATGGTAGGACACAAGGACACAATAAATTAAAAAAAAAAAGGACAGAAATATGGTTTGAATACGATAATAAAAAAATTAAATAATAAAAATTAATTTATACAAAATATTTAAATATTAGAAAATATAATATAATATTCGATAATAATTCTATTTATAATATAATAATATTTTATTTTTATTATTATTTAAAAAATAAATTAAAAAATAATTTTTTTCATTTTGTAATAATACTTTTTTTTTCTCCAAGTAAACAGGAAGCAAAGTGCCAGTCTTCCCGTTTAAATATAATAAAAAAATTCATCGCGAGCGTTTACGAATACTTCTTCAAACTTCAAACTTTAAACTTTCAAAGGCCATGGATTCCAGGAGAGACCACGAAGAACGGTCCATGTCTGTAACACCTCCAGAGCCTTCCACTTTTCCACTCCTTTTTACTCACTCTTTCTTACTGCTTCCCTTGTCCTTCTTGTTATCTGCTGTAGGTTTGAGACGAGCCACGTACTGGGCGCGCTGCTAGCATCAACGCCGTTGCTGCCGGAGGCGTGGCGGCAGTGCACCCGAGCGAGCGGCATCACCGCCGCCTGGTTCGAGGTCGACAGGGTCGGTGACGTGATCTACGTTACCTTTACGGCTGATCATCATCATGGCTTCTGTGTGGACGCGGCGGCGTTCATGGCAGCGGTGGATATTGGGAGCGGCGGACACGGGATGTTCTCGCCGCTGGATGCCGGAAGAGACGAGGGCCCGGTGATGGTGCAGGCGGCGGCGATGCAGTCGTTCCTCTCCATGTTTCCGACTCCCCTGTTCCAGGTGAATGCAACTCTCAAATAATGTTACAGCTCCCAAAATTTTCCACCAAAACATCTCCCAAAAATCAATCAACTCTTTTTAGATAAAAATCAAGAATCCCTTAATCTTTTTAGACATCACATAGTTGAATTCTCAGCAGAATATGTTGTCTAATTCATGCTTAAAATTTGTAGAATTTTGGGAATTAGGGCATTTTCGCATCAGCAATCGTATCAGTCACTCCACTGGTCGCTCCTAGGATCACTCTATCAGGATCGTTATTAGGATATGGAGCATGGAGATCTATTTCAAGATTTTTTTGCATTCATGAAACATAAAAGACTGGATTTTTTTTTTAAAAAAAAATTTAATAAAGCAAAAGAACTAGTTAAGGACCATATATTACTATCAACTATGATTTTCGATGCCGGTCGGCACAGCCTATATCGAGTTACATATATCTGTTCCGACAATTATCGTCACAGCACAAACCGGCACGGCACATGTCAAAAAATCTTAGTTTTATCTTTCTATTTATATTTTTTTAAAAATAATAAATAAATATATATCAGTACTGTTCGTACGGCACAATCGGCACGTGCCGAGATCTGAATTTTTGGAAACTCGATTCGGTACATAAAACCTATCTATCGACACAATATTCATACATCTCCACCTATTATCAATTCAGTTTTCAGGTTGGACGCTCGATTTCTAATAGATTGCGTAGAAATGTTTCCCCCTTATTCGAGGAGCAATGCTTTAGAGCACCATACATGGTGGGATGAGTGTGGTTTTTGGGTTTGGATGTAGTGGGAAAATGGGTAAGATTTGATAGTACGATAAACAGGACAATATAAATAAGATCAAGATGTTGTTTAGCATTTTTTCTTTATGGAGGTGCTAAAAGTCCAAGCCAAAATGTGTGTAGTTGATTCGAATAGTCATGAGTGTTGACACAAAGTCAGCAGGCGGACTTTGATCCTATGAAAGATTAATTTTCTTGCTGATAATATATATTATATTATATTATATAAATAAATAAATAAATAAATAAATAAATTATATATATATATATATATATATACACAGGTCCATCTTGGTTTACCACAAAATTAAAAAAATAGACTGATAATGCCGGCCCCCTCTAGTCTTAGTAGAAGACTCTTAAGTTGTTCTTCTCTGTATCAACCTACATTAATTATTTTCACATTAGAATCTAGCTAGGAAGTACGACATTCTAAAATTTTGTCCGGTGCAGTATCTAACACGGACACGCCGCAGACACGCCGGAGAAGTGTCCAAAAAAAGAATTCGGATACGCGTGTCGGACATGGCAGGAGTGTCCGACACGCGTATCCGAATTTTTGTTGATTTTTTAACTTTTTTAAAGAAAATTTTATTTTTTTTTAATTTTTTTTTATTGTTAAAGTACTAACAGTAAATAGCAATAAGTAATATAATATAGTTATACTCAAATATTGTATTTTTTTATTTTTATTAATGTAGTTAGACTTTTTCCCTTAAATTTGACCTTAAATGTATTACGATTAATTTTAATTATTTATATTTTTTATTACCGTGTCCGAGCCGTATCCGTGTTCTATTTTTTTAAAAATTGCCGTGTCCTGTGTCCTTGCCGTGTCCCCGTACCCGTGTCTGTGTCAGTGCGTCCTTGGAATATAGTAATTTGCTGTAGCTTTTTATTTGTATTTGTACTTATCTTTATAAGCTGTTGCGAGCTTACGAGACAATTGCATTAAGGATATTGAATATGAACATAAAGTTTAACCACGATGCTTGAATTTGTCATTTAGAGTATAAGAAATAGCAACATGGTATAAACTAGGGTTTTCTATGCCGAGCAGTACTGAGTTTTGGTAAACACAGATTCCAGCATATGTAGACTGTGTCAATGATGTCGTGCTAACCGTGCCGATATACAGTTACTTCTTATTCTTCAAAGATAAATTCAAAATTCAAAAATGAAAGATTTTTCGGATTTGTCATGCCGATTCTTGCCGTTGTTCTATCATTGCCCTGTTCTGATTACTCTGCTCATTTTTAGATGCTTATCAAAGAGATCATGAACAAGACGGTAATTTTGACGGGCCATTCCACGGGAGGCTCTCTTGCTTCACTCACCGCGCTTCACCTTCTATGTTTATTATCGCGCTCAAGCGGTCCATCTCCAAATTCTATCTTATGCATCACATTCGGCAGCCCGTTGCTAGGAAACACGGCTCTATCTCGAGCTATTCTGAGGGAGAGATGGGGCGACAAATTCTTACATGTCGTCTCGCAGCACGATATCGTGCCTAGGCTCTTATTCTGTCCTCCCAATTCCATTCCACCGCCTCTCATCGTTCACATCTTGCATGCATCTAGATCTTCGTCGGCAAAACTATCTCCTATCGCTATTTTATCCGACAGGGAGAAAATTGAACTATATAGATTCATATTAATGAACACCGCGGCGGCTGCAGAGGAAGGGAAGTTATCGAATCATGCGAAGATAAGAAGATTGTTTCATCCATTCGGGAGCTACATGTTGTGCTCGCAGGAAGGCGCCGTGTGCCTTGATAATTCGGTAGCTGTAACAAGAATGCTCCATCTGACGTTCGCGTCGGGCTTTCTGAATTCACGTATCGAGGAATCCCAGTCTTATGGCGACCTGATGGTGAAAATATGTGAGAAGTTGCTGGTGAGGAGAGATATTTCTATGGTAGAAGAGTTGGAAAAATCAAATTATAGTGCCAGTGTTTCGTTGGCACTACAAGCATCAGGGCTCAATCTACAGGTAATATTATTTATTGGGTAATGCTACAACTACCAAATTCACCCTAAAATCAAGGGTTTTGTCGAAAAAGCGGTAGTTTTTTAGAACTATTTTAAATAAGTTTATGCTTTTTTGAAAAAAAGAATTTAATATATTAAAAAAATTGTTTCCAAGTTTTTTCAAAATTTTATTAAATATATATTTTGGGCTCTAAAATTTTTAAAATCAGTTTTGACGAAGCCTTAAAACACCTAGTAAAAGGTGCTTTTTGAAAAAGGTTTCAATAATAAAGTTGTGGGATACATTAAAATCTTTTTTTTTAATTTAATTTTTTTTCAAAAAATACTTATATCATATATATATATATATATATAGTAGTAGTAGTTGTCAGAAAAAAACATGATATTTTTGGATGAAGGTACAAAATCGACGGCTGATTTATCAAAGTTTTTTCAAAAATCAATAAAATTCACTTTGTGCATTACATAGTTCACTTTTGGGCAGCATAAAATTTGGTTCATGCATAATCTATTTGGTCTAATTTTGGCATAGTTTTTGGGATGCTCATCATTTTGAGAATATGTTTGCATAATTAAAAATAGCAGTTGGTGTCTGATTTTAAGTACAATCAAAGTGTTGTAAGTGCTTCTAAACAGGAAGCAGGGTTCGTCGAAGCTCAGGAATGTTTCAAGATGTGCAGGCGAATGGGGCGAAGTCCAAACTTGAACTGCGCAAATCTCTCGGTAAAGCTGGCAAAAATAACGCCTCGCCGGGCGCAGATAGAATGGTACAAAGCTCTCTGCGATAACGACAGAGGATACTATGACTCTTTCAAGTACAGAGGTGCATCGCGGAGAGATTCCATGGTGAATATGAACCGTATAAAGCTCGCCACATTTTGGGATAATGTTATCGATATGCTCAATAATAACGAACTTCCGCATGATTTTCACCATCGCGGGAAGTGGATAAATGCCGCGCATTTTTACAGGCTTCTAGTAGAGCCGCTCGATATTGCGGAGTATTACAGGACCGAGATGCACAAGAAAACGGGGCATTATTTGCCGAATGGGAGGGAAAAAAGGTATGAAATATTTGATAGGTGGTGGAGAGAAGGAAAAAAAGATCTTGAGGACAGAAAGAGGAGCAAATTTGCGGGTTTAACGCAAGATTCTTGTTTTTGGGCGAGAGTCGAGGAGGCGAGGGAGTTGATATTGGAAGCTAAGAGGGAGAGAGATCATATGAAGCTTGCTAAGCATTTGGAGGATTTGAATGTTTTTGAGTGCTATGCAAAGAAGATGGTTGAGAGCAAGGAGGTCTCCATTGATGTAATTGCACCAAGATCAAGTTATAGTCTATGGTTAGATGAATGGAAAGAGCTCAAGTTTGATTTGAGCAACACAACTTCTAAAATTTGGGAAGATAATAATGGACTTGGAAGCATTAATATGTTGGCTTGAAATATGTGTAGATTTTGCGAGGTAGAACTACGGAAGATCCGATATATGTTGTTGGTCTTAAAGATCCGATATAGATTAGATCGATGTCGATGGTGCCTAGTGGTTGGTTTAAGTATAGGGGATATAGTTTTGTGCGACTAATATTTATGTAAAATGGTTTAGTGCTTGAGAAATGTAATATATTTAAGGATATGATGTGCTAAATTTGCTATAGAAATGCTCTTATCTTGTTTTAGCTACTACTTGTCAAATATGTTCACGATTCCTAATCCCATACGGACTCATATAGATTTTTATTTAGAATCTTTTTTTTTAATAATTCTCAATATGAAAGTTGCATATTGTTGACCATAGTGTGATTTTGATGATAATAAAACTATATAATAAAAGTATTAGCAAGTTTATTTTAATAAGAAAAGTAGGTGTCAATGGAGTTAAAGCTAAAAGTAGTAAAGCTTAATTAAAACTGTGAATCCGATATCTACTCACTAAATAAGAGTTATTGGATTATAATGGAAAAGAAAGGATAGGGAAGTCATCCTTCTTCTTTTTTTTTTTTTTTTTTTTTTTTTTTTTTTTAATAATATGTGAGTGAATCCTCATTCTGTATGTATTTGAGATATCTTTTATAACAATTTGAAGTTGAATACCAACGTGATACTTGTGTTATAAACTTTGTAGTTAACATAGAAAATAAGATATGCCAAATACTAGTTTAAAGAATTATTTTGAACAATGAGCTATCTTAGTTTTATTTGGCACAACTTAGATCATATATATATATATATATATATATATATATATATATATATATATGCTATTCTCAGCTCGACCAAAAGATAGCCTTCCGTAAAGTGAGTCGTCGACCGTTAGATCGAACATAATGATCATAATCAATGGTTCGGATTGCATCTTCAAAGATATGAGAGAGAGAGAGAGAGAGAGAGAGAGAGAGAGAGAGAGAGGCAGTAAGGATGTCAATTAGGCCAACCCGGCATGATGTATGGGCTGGGCTCGGGCCCATGAATTTTGGCACTTTGTATTTTTATTTCCCCCCTAAATATCACAGGAGCTCAAAAGCACAATTGACAGATTGCTGATCTGCAATCGCCTTTGCAGTACTAAGTATAAAGCACACTTTTAACCAATATTTTAAAAGCCGGGCAGCAAGCTTAGTGCTACCCAGACGGTCCAGAGCCTGCAGGCACCGTCCCGCCCCCCTCCCCCTCTCTCTCTCATCGAAATTTTTTCTTTTTAAGTCTTCCTCCAGGCGTTCGCTAGGAGGAAGACGACCGTAGTCGCCCGCCTGTGGGCGACCATGTTTTTTTTTTTTCTTTAAGGGAGCAGCGCGTGACTGGCACTTTTTTTAAATGTTTAAAAAGTTTTAAAAATTTGCAAAAAAATAAAAAATATATGAAATAATATTTTATTATTGACACGACCGACACGGCACGGTCAAGACATCTCGAATTTAAAAGTTACCGAAATTCGGCACGAAACGGTATTTACAATCTTACTTTTAACACAATTTCCTTCTATTGCAGCCACTAAAATTAAGTGTCAATGGTGGGACTTATATACCACCTTTTTATTTCCACCGAGATTTGATCTTTCACTATCATTCCGATACTGGATCTCCTTTTCGATCAACTGGCTTGCTATGCCTGTTTATGAGTCTTCTACCATATACGAAATCTAGAGAAGAACCGTATAGGGTGGTAAATATTCTACCTAAAGGTTAAAAGATTATGAATTCAAGATGTGAAATTTACCGCCTATTAAAAGTAGAATATGATGACGTATATTAGATAAAATCGTTTGTATCGTTCCCCAAGCCTACGCTTGCATGAACGGGATTTTCTCTTATGATGCAAGATAGCTCTTATATATATAATTTATAGGTCTTTATATTATAATACAAATTTACTATTAACAAATTATTAATTTTCTTCTACATATATTTTTCCACATCAAGAGTGTAGATAATTGGCACACCTTCTATAAAACTTAACCAAGTTCAGTTATAACATAAAAAATGTTTACTTTGGTGTTATATTTATGCAGCATTCACAAGAGATATTTTAGGATTTCTAGCATTTATTAATAGAAAATATTTTATGGATAATACCATATCAGCCCCCCTCTTTTTAAAAGTTTATCGGATCAGCTTCTGAAAATACGTTTCTAGGGACAGATCCGGTCTTTTTAATAAAAAGAGAGACTGATATGGAATTCTCCTAATATTTTATGTGTTTATGCTTTCTGTTGTTGATTTATCGTAGTGTACTCTCTCTGACCAAAAAAATAAAAGTAAAATAAAAATAAAATCATAGTATACTTCACTTTTTCTTATAAATGAGCTTTGAATTTTACTCTAAAATTTTTAACAAGCACTTCAAAATCCAGTAACTCTGTTGTCGACGGACCATCTTATCAAATTAAAAAGGTCCATTATTCCTGTAGTGGAGAGAAGTCTCTTCAATGAGCTATTTTTAAATCAATCTGAAAATAAAATTGGTAAAGTGAGTGGTAAAGCGTTGGATCGAATATTTTAACCGTGATTATATTTTTATCAACGGTTTAGATTATATCTTAAAAGATATAATATAGATAGTTAAATTATGAGGAAGATGTTCGATTCGACGATTTATGACTTACCTTACGAATCTTATTCTCATGTTGATCGAAGAATAGTCGCTCTCTCTATATGTATAAAGTAATTCTCGATTGAGATTTGCGAGGTTGTTTTGCGTTGACATCAAAATAGAAAGGGAAAATGATCGACGGGCTCCTGCTTTTTAAACTTCATCGCATTCAGCCCCTCAACTTGATTCTATTCATTTTTAGCTCGTCTCTTATTTTTTTTGATCATTATATTAGTATTTTTTTTAGAAAAAATTTTTAACATAAAATTGTAAATTTTGATGAGATATACAATTTTTATTTTAATATTTTTTTCAAAAAATAATTCTAAATAGGTATTTTGAGGCTCCAAACTGTTAACGAATTTTGAATTTGAACCCGTTGACCCGTTTAGAAGTTTTTTTTTTGAAAAAAATGTTGAATATGAAAGTAATAGTTCGGAGCCTCAAAAGATCTAATTAGAAGTATTTCTTTGAAAAAATATTGAATATAAAAGTTATAGATCTAATCAAAACTTATAATTTTTATTTTAAAATTTTTTTAAAAAATATTGATATAATGTTTAAAATAATATAACACATTATGGAAGAGGCGAAAATGCAGGGGCTGAACGAGGTAAGATTTACCCTGCACGGGCTTAAAAAAAGCCCCCTAAACAGAAACAAAGAACAGAAAAAGTGAAAAATAAACAAAAATCTCCAGCATTATGGGAATGAATGAATGAAGCCGCCCCTCTCTCTCCCCCCAAGAGAAAGTGAGTTTATGCGGGTCACATTTGCTTTGAAAAATCAGAGGCGGCTGAACATTTTTCTGAGTTTAAGGATGCCGACAACCAAATAAGCTATAAAAACTTCTTCTTAAAAAGTATTGCATTTTGGATGGTTGAGAGGAAAGCAAATGAAGAATCACTTCTCCATTCCCATCTACACTGAGTTCGGATTCACTTCTCACTTTTCAATATTTAGTATTTTTTTTTTTTTTTTTTTTTGAGAAATAGATACTGCTCTCATTCTGAACTTGACATAATCCGAAGTATACTAATTTGGAACTGATACTTAAATGAAATTCTCTGTCGCTCGTGAGGGGATATACATGTACGTTATCATTAGTACTCGGCCAATTATGACTAAAATTGACGTGAATAAGATTTGAAACAGGGCGGAGTTTTTTGAGCCCTCGACCATCCGCTGCAACACTACGCCACTTGTTTTTGATATAATATGCTATGCAAGATTTTGTGGTTTGCTTTGCAAGTGCTTTGCATCAGCTAAAAAATGTTTGGTTTCTTTCTATATGTTATATGCAATTTAATTATTATCACCATAACAATAGTAAATAACATTTATAACAACAAATACATACATACAACGAGTATATTTTAACTATTGATGGAGAAGGGCTTCTGGGACAAGGGCCCGTTGTATTGGATCACCCACGTATGAAATCCACCAACCAAATTCAAACGTGATTAATTAGCAGCCATCAAATTTTATAAGTGGCCTGTTAAAAGATTTGGAAAATAATAAAAGGTTTATTCTGCAATGGTTCCTGCTGCTTTTCCAGAGTCTTTGGGACCACAGAGAAAATTGCTCATATATATTATATATATAGGCTAATTTTTACTCGATAGAAGATTAGTCATGCTCCTATCAATTCCGCAACTCGACGGTTGAAATCGTGCGCATATTTTTCTTACGAAAGTCGCTAGCGACTTTTGTGAAAAATGGAATTAGAATATGCTATCGCATCTCAAAGAATTAGAATCTGCTAATGCCGAGATTCGAACCGTGGTCGTGCGCAAAAAATGGAAAACATTTAATCCCCATCCCTTAAAAGAAAAAGGAAAAAACATTTGTTCCAAGATATTATACTAAAATTAACTTGTATTTTGCTTGTATTAGATCAAGTTACGTCACTTGTATTCAAATACAATTAAGACATATATATATATATATATATATATATATACACTCTTAATATGAAATATTCTATTATAAATACCCTATGTAATAACTACAGAGAAATTTTTTTATTGAATTTGTAAATTTTATAGATGATAGAATCTGTAGTTATTCGGTAATCCAATCTAAGCTGTTATAAGTTGATTAAATCTATCTAACCGAATATTTAGTTGTTTACCATTCAATTTTAAGTTTGATGAAACTTACAATTGTGCCACTAGCAAACTAGCTCTGAAGTTGCAGTTATTTACGAAGAGATGCCACTAATGAATTCAGCTGCCCCACGTGGATTCCACTGCTGATCTCTTCAAATCTCTTGTTGTTTTCATCTGTAATCTTCTTCTTCTATCTTCTACACCTCCATTCATTGAGTTCTTTTCTTCTCGATACGAGGTGTTACATACAATTCCAGTCTTTTCAAAATAAGTTCACATTAAAAAAAAAAAAAATCAGTCCAAAATATATAATAGATAATCTATAATTATCTTTTATTTTCCGTATCCAAACATTTGTGGACGAGAAGTGGAGATTCTCTGTTTAATAATCGTGGGATTCTGAGTTTTTATAACCAAAGAATCTTCTGCATTGACAGATAGTTTTTGGATTCCGAGCATTTATGAAAATATCAAGAGATTACCTCAAATTAGCTTCTACTTTTATACCATCATTCCAAATATTTTTTTTTATAATTATTAAATTAAATCAAACTATATGTTATTTTTTTTAAAAAAAAATTAAATACTAAAAAATAAAAATTTATAACTTTTTTATTAAATTTTTAATTAAAAATATCTCTAAAAGATGTTTTAAGACTCTAAAATATTTACTGTATATAAAAACTTGGAGAGTTAAAGTATTTTCTACAAAAATTTTGAATGCATAAGTTGTACAAAAAACATTTTTTTTTTATAAAAAAAATAGTTATATAATTGTATTTTGGAATAATTTATAAAATTTTCAAAAAATCAGGAGTTTATTTGATAAAAATTTGTAAGACAGGGGTTTGCTTGACAAAACCCTAAAAATCAACCATAATAATCATAGTTCTTTTTTTTTCTGAAGAAGTGTTTTAGTCGAAAAAGATCGTGCTTTACAAAACTGTTATAAAAAGTTCCTGCTTTTATAACAACTTATAAAATTATTTCAAAATATTTACATACAAATATTTTGCAAAAAAATTGATACAGTAAAAAGAGATGTTTTGTTTGCTCTACCTTTTATATTCAAAAATTTTAAAGCATATTAAAATTAATTTTTAGTATTTGATTTTTTAAAAAAAATATTTATATATGTATAGCAGAATATCTACTGTCATATTCCATAAGATAATATTTTTATTAAACATCAAATAACTACCACCTAAGTATAAAAGCACATGCTCACAAAACAACACAAACATATATATATATATATATATATATATATATATATATATATATATATATTCCTGAGTGAGCTTAGTGAGCTCAGTGGAAGAGAAAAAGCGCGTTCAGTTGACATTTTAAAGGGCTAGCACTTTATAAGTAAGACCATGGTCTAAAAGCAGATGCAGGGACCATTGCACCACGTTTTTTTCCATAGGAGATTTACTACAGGCTCAAATTGCTTCCCCTCTCTCTATATATACTACTTAGCCTCTACTTCAGTTCTCCATCCTAATTCATTCTTCTTCTACTCTATCAGACTATTCTCTCTGTTACATCTAGGGATTCGTAAGAAGAAGAAGAAGAAGAACATTTTTAGTCTTTAATTAGTTCTGATTTTTTTTTCTTGACTTTCTGTGTGGGAATATGTCTTACCCTCCCATGGATGTCTCACTGGAGCTCGGCCAGGTGCAACTCCAGGGATCTAAGTGCTACGACGATGATGGCCGCCTTAAACGTACCGGGACAGTGTGGACGGCGAGCGCTCACATAATTACGGCGGTGATCGGCTCCGGCGTGCTGTCGCTAGCATGGGCCATCGGTCAGCTCGGCTGGGTGGCCGGACCGATTGTCATGTTGTTGTTCTCTTTCGTTACCTACTACACCTCCGCTCTCCTCTCCGACTGCTATCGCTCCGGCGACCCCCTCACCGGAAAACGTAACTATAGCTACATGGATGCCGTCAACGCTTATCTCGGTTCGTCCCTACTTCCTTCCCAAATTCTCATTTAAGAATTTATGTATTGAGATATATATATTTGTACTAAAAAATTAAGGTTAACTACAGGCGGACTGAAGGTGAAGATTTGTGGATGGATTCAATACCTCAACATTTTTGGAGTCGCGATCGGCTACACCATTGCCGCCTCCATTAGCATGATGTAAGCTTTCTTTCCGGTTGAAATCTATGAAGAAGACAACCAAACTAGACGGTTGTAAAATCTTAAGAATCTATTTTTGGTCATTTAGTTCGAGAATTTTTAGCTAATATGATGAAAAATGCAGGGCGATCAAGAGGTCGAACTGTTTCCACAAGAACGGAGACGATGCGCCGTGCCACGCCTCAAGCAACATGTACATGATAATATTCGGCGTGTCTGAGATCATATTCTCTCAAATTCCAGACTTCGACCAGATTTGGTGGCTCTCAATCCTCGCCGCCGTCATGTCCTTCACTTACTCATCCATAGGCCTCGGCCTCGGCACTGTTCAAGTACTTAGTAAGTCTTTTTACCGCCATTGATCATCGATCCCTTCGAACACCAATTATTTTAGCTGTTGCGTGACAATCTATCTAATCTTTTGCTCTGTTTATATATACTTCCAACAGAAAACAGAGGAATCAAAGGCAGTTTCACTGGCATTCGCGTAGGAACAGTTTCAGAGGCCCAGAAAGTCTGGCGAACTCTCCAAGCTTTTGGGAATATTGCCTTCGCTTACTCCTACTCCATCATCCTCATCGAAATTCAGGTATAATTCCATCCAAGTTTAACTAAATTTATCAAAAAATTCCATTTTTTATTTTTTATTTATAAAAAAATTGCATCTTGGTTGATCTTTACAGGATACGATTAAAGCCCCGCCGCCGTCAGAGTCGAAGGTGATGAAGAGGGCGACATTACTGAGCGTGGTGGTGACGACGATCTTTTACATGCTCTGTGGATTCATGGGCTACGCCGCCTTCGGCGACATGGCTCCCGGCAATCTCCTCACCGGCTTTGGATTCTACAACCCATTTTGGTTGCTGGATATCGCCAATGCCGCCATTGTTATCCATCTCGTCGGAGCTTACCAAGTCTACTGCCAGCCGCTCTTCGCCTTCGTCGAAAAATGGGCGGTGACAACCTTCCCAGAATCCACCTTCATCTCTAAAGAAATCAATATTCCACTGAGCTCAACAAAATCGTTGAAGCTCAGCCTCTTCAGACTAGTTTGGAGATCGGCGTTCGTGGTTTTGACCACACTGATCTCGATGCTCATGCCGTTCTTCAACGACGTGGTTGGATTCTTGGGTGCTCTTGGATTCTGGCCGCTCACTGTTTACTTCCCTGTTGAGATGTATATTGTGCAGAAGAAGGTTCAGAAATGGAGCACAAGATGGATTTGTCTGCAGATTCTCAGCCTTGCTTGTCTTGTCATAACGATAGCAGCGGCTGCCGGATCGATCGCCGGAGTTATCACCGACCTGAAAGTTTACCGGCCGTTCAAGGCCAGCTACTGATTAATCAATTAGATCATACTAGTTCCACAGAAATGTTTCTGTTATCGTTGCTTCTTCCATGCATGCAAACCAAAAAGGAAAAAAAAAAAAGAGGAAAGAAACTTATTAATATTATTTAATAGTAAGGTAGGAGGGAGATATTCCCGACCAATTCTATGTATTTTCTTCTGTAATAGCTGAAGAGAGCGTAAAAAATGGTTGGTTTAAAAATTTATGAGCTCCAGAGCATAGTTAGCAATTAGTTTGACTGGATTAGAATACGCCTCATAAAGTCATTATTCGGTCAAAAAAAAATTGGCCGTTTGAATTTCTTTTATTGATAATAAAATGTTCGAATTCTAATTGAGCAAGTGAAATTTTTATGCCGACAAAGTTAAAAGAACAAAAAAATCTTCTTATATTACACTAAAGTTTGATAGCGAAAAAACGATGGCTCTAGTCCTTAAAAGTACCAGCATTGGATTTCTAAAGCAATATATGACGAAAATAATATATTTATATTTAGCTGAACTTTGATAGAATTATAATAGAGAAGTACAATATAATCGGAGAAAGCAACGAGCGAAGTTACAAAATTATGTCCGCATTTGAGCTCCACATTGAGAAGGGTTAGCATTTACGATCCATCATCACTTAGTCCTTCAAATGGCCTAAGTTAGTCTCTACCGTAGACAAGAATGAGAAATATGTTGCCGTAAAAAGTTCACATATTCATTTGACGATCCGTACCCAAGAGGCTTATTATATACAAGAAACAATCAGCTATGTAAAAAAAGTATGTAAAAAAAATATAATTGGGTTGATAGATAACCGCAATATAATATAAAAGTATATTTTTAATTTATAGAATTACATAATTTATTAACTAAAAAAACCTATAAAAAATTGCATAATAAGAAAATCTAAATATAAAATTTTCAGCAACCTAATTACACCTTCGTCAAATGAGTAACCGCCTAACTTTTTCATGGTTGGCATCCGTAACCGCCTAAGCAGTCATAACCTTCCAAAGCAGCATTGACCCGACTGGACGGCTCGGTGAGGGTTCTTGTATGGCTCGGTTGCCGCATGCCTTGAATCTTACTAGGTGACAACTTGCTCAGTACTCTTCTGAAGATAAGTTTGATAAATGTGACTAAAAGAAAAAATCGCTGTTTGAAAGAAAGATGTATTATACTCCCTAGTTAACCAAGATTAATATCAAAGGAAAATAAAAAGTTGGAGTGGAACAACATAGAATCGTGAGCAACGTGTATGGATAGAACGAGACGGTAATCAGAAAACCAAAGCCAACGCATGATGTCTAACGGATATCTTGATTCGGTATGTTATTTCTACGTTAGAGCACTGGGTCACAAAGCTTCCCGGCAGGGAGTGTCTTCGTGCGCCTCTGGTCTCTCATAGGCGCCACAAGGGGTTGGGGTGTAGGCATAGGACATAAAGCCTCTACCCCCACTCTATATCCTTATTCTTTGTCTCCACATTCAAATATATATTTAATTTTTTTTAAAAAAAAATTAACAGAAAAATTATAAAAATATTTTTAAATAGTTATTATGATACTTCGAAGTCTTAGTATGTTAATTAATTTTAAAAATTATTTTTAAACTCATTAAAATTTTTGGAATTTTAGAACACTATTTAGAAATTTGTTAATTATAAAAATTGTAACTTTCATAAAAACTTTATAAATTTAATGTTAGATTTTTTTTTAAAAAAAATATATATATTTAGAAGGGCAAATTCCATATCATCCCTTTTTTTTTATTTGTCCGTATTAGTCTCTGAAAACGTATTTTCAGAAACTGATTTGGCCAAATTTTAAAAAGGGGCTGATATAGGATTATCTGTATTTACAATAGGGATAATGTCTCCCAAGCCCTCTCTTTTCAAACCTCTACCCCATCAGCCCCTCAACTTTGTCCCATTACGTTTCAGCCCCTCTTATTTTTCGTATTTTTTATTTTGAACATTATATTAATATTTTTTGAAAAAAAATTCAACATAAAAATTATAGATTTTTATGAGATCTATAACTTTCACATTCAACATTTTTCTAAAAAAAATTTTTAAGTAGATTTTTTGATGTGTCCAAGTGTTAACAAATTATGGATCCGATCCGTTAATCCGTTAAAATTTTAAAGTCCTAAAATATCTATTTAGAAAGTTTAAATTTTAAATCCCAAAATACTATTTAAAGTATTTTTTGAAATCTCATCAAAATCTAAAATTTTTATTTTGAAAGTTTTTCTAAAAATACTAATACAGTGGTCAAAATAGTATTACACATTAAACGAAAAGAGGCTAAAAAAATATAATATAAACTATAGGAATTGATTTGGGAAGGTTTTCACCCTCTAGGGGCTGAACGAAGTGCATAGGATGGGACAGAAGATATCTGTCCGTAGGCATCTTATCAGTTCAAGTTTAGATTCGGGAGTCCCGTCCTTTGATTTTCCACTTTAGTAGCGCGCAGCTCCTTTAAATAAAATAATATATAAAAAGAAGGGGCATTTACTTATCAGCCCCCCTAGAATTTCATTTTAACTGATCAGCCTCCTCTATTACTTATAGGCCCCCCATTTACTATTTCAAAAATTTTCGAACGAAAATATTCTCGTATGTATTATTAGTTCGGATATCAAAAATATCTATTTAGAAGTATTTTTCGAAAAAACTTTCAACATAAAAGTTGTAGATCTCGACGAGATCTACAACTTTTATGTTGAAAATTTTTCCAAAAAATGCTTCTAAACATGTGTTTTTGGGGTTCGAAGTGTAGACCTCGGTCTGAAATCCGCTGAAAATAGTTCAGATATCAAAAACACCTATTTAGAAGTATTTTTTGAAAAAAAATTGAACATGAAAATTGTAGATCTCGGCGAGATCTACAACTTTCATGTTCAAAATTGTTTCAAAAAATACTTCTAAATAGGTGACCTCGGTATCCAAATAGCTAGGAGTATTTTTGTCCGAATACAGTTGAAATTGGTAATGATGGTTGATGTGATGGAGATGTGATGGACATGTGATGGGAGAGGGGTTGATTAGTAAGTTTTATAGTTTGAGGGGGGGGATGAGTAAGTAATTTCTTTAAAAAGAATGAGAAAAAAAAGAGGTCCAATTAATTAAAAGTATGTTGCAGATGCAAATCTGAGGGAGGGGAAAATAAGAAATAAAGAAATAAAAGGGATTTCAAATATGCCTTCACTTTTATGTCATCCTTCCAAATAAACTCATGTTTTTTTTAGTAATTAATAAATTAAGCCATAACATATATGTATAAATATTTTTTAAAAAAATAAATACAAAAGAATATATTTTGATATATTTTACAACTTTGTATTAAAAATTTTATCAAAAATATTTCTAATAGGTGCTTTTCCTAATCTTTACTAGTTATAAATAGAATCTCAAATATATATATTTAGAAATAATAAAAAATTTAAATATAAAAGTAAAAAGACACTAAAATTTATTTTTATATTCAACTTTATTAAAAAAAAAAAAAATCCCTCGCCACGCTTAGGATCCGTCTTATATCCACTATTTCCGTATCCATCTCAAAAATATCTTTTTGTTATTTTATTTTATTATTAACTTGTCCTTTTGAACTTTAGCAACGCGGGCTGGTGCTGGTGGCAGGCACACCGTGGGGCCGCAGCGGGCTGACCAGCCTGTGTGATCCACGCTCGACTCATCTAATTTTAGGCGCGTTACGGCGGAGACGCACCACCGAGAGCCGGTGATCCATGGCGGCAGGTCAAGTTGGGTCAAGATCGTTTCTTTTGGGTTCGTACGTATCTTATCTTCGCTCTCTTTGTAGGCTTGATGGTAGGCAGTAGGACTATCAATGGATTTTTTTAATTTACAAAAATATGTTGGAATAATAATATTTATTTTCTGGAACTAATATAACTATACATATCAAAAGCGCTAACTAGAGAAATAAATGGTGTTCGTTCTGACTAATGTTGACTAAGTTGGTTATTGAATTAGATTCTGAAAGACGACCGTGATCTGGCTCTAATAAAAAATATGATAAAAATTTGAATCCAACTAACATATGGCTAAAAGGATTTACTGTTCCGTTTAGTATCCAATCGAAATGAAAGAAAAATTAAAATCGGCGATCAATGATTAAAAAAAAAATATTAATAAGCGATTGGTTTGAAGATATTGCGATCTTCGGTTCCACTATTCGATGAAATGACACGCTCGGCTTGAGATTACACGTTTGGTTGCCTTTTGAAAAAAAATGCTTGCACCCAGTCAACTCCATGGCTTCAATAATCATTATAACAATGATAAACATCAACAAGCATTGCTAGAATGAAAGCTATAACAAACGAAATAAATCCAAGAAAAGGTATGATTTTTATCTAATAAAGAAAAAAAAATCTTCGACATCAATAAGCTTTTTTTTTTTCTCTATCTTGCGTGAAGGATGATATGAGATTCTCATACTGACCTAAACTTTTTTATTGTTATAACATAAATTTATGTCATCTTTAAATTTATCTGTAATAATAACTGTATACAAATTGATTAGGGACAGAGTATATATATATATATATATATATATATATATAATATAATATATATATAATATATATATATATATATCTTAATGGCGTACATCGTTATTTTGTTAAATATAAATTTAAACCTCAGCTGTTAGATCAAAAAATTAACAGCTAAAATATTAGCTTACCAATATTATTCTCAGATCGAGCTGAAAATAGCATATATATATATATATATATATATATATATTATATATATATATATATATATATATATATAGCTAACGTTTCAACAAAACATAAACATTGCATTTCTAGTTAACGATGTGCATCAAAAAATTCATTTGGGAGAGCGATAAGTTAAAAGCAGGATCCAACACTATGTGATTGCAACAATCACCGAAGATAGAAGGAATAATTACAAAGCAATGATAAAAATGCAGTGATTTTCGAATCACACTTTAGAAAAGATAGAGCATCGAAAATAATTGTTGCAATGGACCACACTAATATGAACTAGAGGGAAGATTTTTTCTTCGGGATAATAAATATTCTCGATAAGTAGTTCGATAGGAATTGCTGAGACCAAGTGTCTGATCAAGTGTTGGTATGCAAATGCTCGATAGAGAATATAATACCCCATCTTAAGAACAATCCTTCGGTATGATAGATAACTCGGATACTCTTTAGCCAGCGGCGGATCCAGAAATTGAAGGCATGGTAGTCAGATTCCACCTGCCGAGATCAGTAGCGGCGGTGCGGACGAGAACAGTAGCGGCGGCGCGCCGCGCGAGATCAACAGCAGCGGATTCACCTCACCTGCCGAGGCGTCGTCGTCGGAGCTACCGGGCGAAGCGAGCGGCGCGTCGCTGTCGCTGCGACAAGTTCGCTAAACAATTATATATCGCGTTTTAATATATATATATATATACACACACACACACACACACACACACACACACACGATATTTGGTCGCAAAAGCTACCCTACTTCTATACCGGATCCGTCCCTGTCTTTAGCATAGAAGTTTCGAATTATTGTCGCATCTACGACAAGCTCATTAGATGAAATTGCGGATGAATTTGTTCGATAGATTATACAGCATCATAGCTGATATTGATGAGAAAGAAGAGAATATTGCCAACAAGTCTGAATATGGGAACAAAACTTGCTTTTCATGTATACTTTTGTTATTGAGTGTGTAATGCTTGACTCCCAAATTTTACCCAAAATCACTTTTGAGAGGCACTTTCAATTCATTCGGAAACTTTTTGGGAGACATTTTGGTGTTTTGGGACTCGCATTTTTGTTTACTAAACTAGCAGTAATTTCATATAACAATAACTAATATATCAGAGTTCTAGATTACATAGAACTTTCCATTTTTGCTGGCATTTTTCAATAGAATTTTCTTAGTAGATGATTCTTTGAGGCACCGCCCATGATAGGTCTCAAAATAAGTGTAACTGATGATCGTGGGTTTTTAGGAGGACGCTAAGTAGATTGGTATATCAGCGCTCTCTAGCGTATTTCTTTCTTTTAGATATTTTCTCATTTTATTTCCTTTTTAATCTTGAAAATTGTTAAAGTGCTAGTTTTAGCCTCGCAATTGTAACGTGGATTATTGGACCGTCCACCTTCGGGGGATGCCCTACCCTTAAACCTCCGTCCTGCATCTAGTGCGGGATTTGTTATTCCTATAGGTGTGAGAGCATGGGAAAATTTTCTCCCCTGTAAAAGTAGTAAAACTATCATGTGTAATATCAATCAGGAGTTACTTTTTCAATGGAGCTAAGCCATTGGAGTTTACAGGTCTTGTGATATAAAGGCTCTCAGGGTGAGGAACTATGAGCGTGGTCTGAATTTTTTTAAGATTGATGAATTTGGTCGAGATGTCTTTATAAAAAAAAGAACAAAAATAGAAAACAGAAAAAGCCATCTTTCAATGCTTATTAACAGATTATTTTTTTTTTAGAGAGAGAGGCTAGATTGAGATTTTGCGTTAAATTTAACAGAAATGTATCATAAAATTGAAGTATATATTACATAAAACATGGTATAATGAGCACCGGAGAAGTTGCAAGGTGCAAGCTCCAAAAGCCATAATTCTTGTAATCCCAGTGACATTTTAAGAAAAAATGCTAGAAAACTCGGCCTATATCGTCCTGCTTAGTGCCCCACGGGCCACGATGCTTCCAATTCATCAACCCATTAATCAAACATCAACCCGGCCTCCATCATACGCTAATGTATAAGATGCTGAATAGGACGATAATATGACATTCTAAGGGGAGGAGTTGGTGTTAGACATTTTTTTTCACTGACCTGGAATGACGTTTTCTCGGAAAATGTATAAAAATCTTTCCTTTCTGTTCTAGCATATATTGTGAAGTAAATGTAGTCTCTCATCTTTAATTGCCCAATCTTTCGTAGCCAAAAGCAGTAAGCCTCCTTACGATATTGTGATTGTGGAATCTTAATCTAGTAAATCTGCGGAAATATTTCTCTAAAAACTGCAATTCTTCATCCTCAATAGTACATTAATTAAAAATATTTACATAACAATATAATATAATCTGAATATTATGCATTACTAGTTTTACTAAAACTAGGATACATTCATCTTAATTACCAAGTTTTAAAATT
This sequence comes from Xerophyta viscosa, assembly GCA_002076135.1. Taxonomy (NCBI): domain Eukaryota; kingdom Viridiplantae; phylum Streptophyta; class Magnoliopsida; order Pandanales; family Velloziaceae; genus Xerophyta; species Xerophyta viscosa. Next base: position 652,582 of record MJHO01000112.1, on the reverse strand, counting down.
GGATGTCTTGTAATAATGAAGAGTCGGGAATAGGTAAAGAATCTATATATAAATATATAACTATCATATTAAAGTTATTACGTCATAAGTCACCATAAATAATCTTAAATATACTATATGTTATTCCAAGAAAGATAGAAGTTATTTATATTAATTAATAAGTATTTAAAAAATTAATTTGAAGAATGTGAAAGATTTAACATTAAAATTAAATAATATATAATATTTTGATAAAAAAATTAATTACTTTATATATATATATATATATATATATATATTATATAATATATATATATATATTAATATATATATATATATATTTAAATATAAAAAAATTTAGGAAACAAAGTTTGATCATTTTTAAGAAAGCTTGATAATATAATTTATATCTAGAGGCAGAGTGTTATCAACGCTCAACATCACATGTAACCTCAAATTATAATCATATATTACTATAAAGTTATGAAAAATAAAAAAAAATAGTAGTTAATGTGATCCTTTATACAGAAATTATGACCAATATTCGTGAACACATATGGTGTAAAACTAGTTAATCATACTATCCTCTTCTGTTCAATTTTGTTACGCGTAATTTTGGTAGGTCTGGGTTCAAAATTGAATATGCATTTTCATAGATTAATGTTACTGCAGACACCGTGTGATTTTATGGAGCTGTTATTGCTGCCTTCCTGCAAACCCTTTCTATGACTATTTGATGATCCCTCAGAACTCGTAATTTAATTGATCAAATAAACTTGTTGATTAGTTAATGAGAAATGATATTTTTAGGATCATTTTGACCCTGAAGAAATCAAGAATGATGTAGCACAATACCACATCAATCCAAGTATTTAATAAAATACTTACAAATTAATCATTCATACATTTCAATATGTTGAAAATAATTATTTCATACTTATCAAAAAAGTCACATTAAATTTGTTCTTTTTTAAAACATTTAATATAAAAACATAATAAAAATATACTGACGTGGCATTGTGCCATATCGGTCCTAATTTTTTAGGATCAAAATAACCTTAAAAAATAGCACTTCTCTTAGTTAATTTGGTTACGCAGAGTTAAGATGTTACCCCTAGAGGAGTACCATCTCACATGGATTTGGTTCATGCTGACTGTTGTAGTTTGGGCTTGTGGGAAGTAACTCATTTGACGAAAAATGACTTTTTTTTTTTTCTTGACGATCATTTAGATTTAAATACATCCTGTAACATTTTTCTGCATAAAAATATGGACAAATTATGAGAAAAAAAGTACAAAAAATGATTGAGAATTAATATTTTACAAAGGTTTATTTTATCTTGTTATTTTATATTACGATACAATTTTATTAGTTTATCGTATACTGATTCTATCTTTCCAATAAAGTTCTAAGAGGATCGCCTTTATTCGATCAGGTTTATTTTAAAAGCTAAAAATAAACATTTGAACTTTTGCTGAAGTTTCTTGAAAATGAGGTGAGGATATGACTTAGTGATCTCTATCAAATGTCGGTGAAAAATTGAAAATTTAAATTGAAAAGTTTGCTTAACCAGACCCACTAAAAGGGTTGTCTCTAATCCAAAACCTCCTAACCCGTCTTGTCGCTAATATGTGGACGGCCCTTGACAAGCACCACAACCAAAACCAGCGCCATTCTCCTCAAAAGTTTACTTTTATTTTTGTTCATTGACCATTTAAGAAGTGACACCAGCATATTAACAGCTCCTCATCTCCTTCCATGGATTCAGTTTCCAGCATGAATAAATTCCCCAACAGCTACTCCAGAAACAGGACCCACAAAATAAACCAGAAACACCCAGCCAAAAATGGGAAAAAAAATAAACTCATAATCAGAAGTCACTTCCCACGTCCATCAGAGCTGAACCCCAAAAAAAAAAAACCACAAATAAACAAGAAAATAGAAGAAAAAAAAATAAATAAATAAACCAAAAAGAAAAAGAAAGGGGAAGTTAAGGCTTTTTCCTACCTGTCTCATTTAATCCAGGGGTAGATGGGAAACCACCAACTGCCATGAAAGTGATGCATGTTGACAACAAGAGCAGTGTGGGGGCAGCTATAAACAATGAACCTGGTATCAGTTTCCAGACTATACTTTCTCGTCTACATCTTGTAAACATGTTATGAAAAGACAGAAAAGTAGCAAACCCGTTTACTATGGACGAGTTTAGCTTCCCTACCTTTCCCACAGACACAGAGCCAGCCATCTGGTTCCTCTCATCTTCCGCAGAAGACAGCACCAACAATGTTGAAGAAACTAAGCGTTATGAAAAGGAAGACTCACTTTTACTTGGGGAAGGAGATAAGAGAGCGTATGTCAGCGACGAGGAGAGAATGGACATGCTATGGGAGGACTTCAACGAGGAGCTATATGGAAATGATTACAAGGGCATGCTAGTAAATAAGCATGATTCGGAAGCAGAAGAACATGGTGTGGTGGAGCTTTGTTGTGTGCAAGCTCTGGGAGCGACGAAGAGCAGGGGTAGCGTCATCCACCGCAATAGGCCAAGCTTGCCGATGTTGATGAAGGTGTTTAAGAAACTTCTCTTAATCCAAAAGACCGATTCCTCCAATAAGTCGTCAATCTGCTAAGAGTTTTTCAAGGAAATGCACAATTAATCCTCACAGATGGAGGCCAACCGTTAGCTATGTCCTAGATACTCCATTTCAACATATTCCAAAACATACGCAAGCACATATTAGGGTCAAGAAAAAGAAACAAAGCAAATTTAGAGTTTTTTTTTTCTGAATATTTATTATCCAAGTAGCAAATAGTATAGGTCCATACTTCTCCATGTAAAGTAACTTACAGTAATTAATGTTTCTCATGTTTATGTATATGATAGACTTCATATAGCTACCAGTGCCAATGAAGCCATCTTTCAAGCACCAATGAAACCAGCTTGGGTTGAGGACCAATGCCCCGATGGATTTGTATATCTCAAGCATTACATATGCAAACTAGACATAACAAGTGGAGATTAAAGACATCCATGTGCAGAAAAAAAAAATGATATTCCTAACCTTTGTATTTCAGGTTCCTTGTATGCCAGGCTAGTCAGGTACCTACAAGAAGAAATCTTTAAGGAAGTTGCAATCAACATCTGATGCACTTATAACTATGAAATTAACAAACTGACATATGCAATTAGAGTTTCTCATAGTCCGTAGCAGACTTTCTCATATTCCTCAACGATTGGATGAACTTGTAGTTATGAAATGGTATAAAAGAGGCCATTCATGTTACCTTTACTAAACTAAAAATGGAAAATGCTTTTCATAAACTATAAGACCTTGTAGGTCCTAGAGAAAACTATATCCTCAAATCAGGCAACATTAGAGATATTAAGAAACATTAAACAACTCCGTCATATAGCAATTTTTTTTTTCATTCCTGTTATTTTCAATCTTCATAGATGCTTGGATAGACTAACAAACTAAAGCAACAAAATTTATCTGCAATAAAAGTATCACAAGTTACATCATGATTTCAGTGTTGTTATATTATAACAGTTTAAGCTTCTGAGAAAAAACTTAACGGTGTCAAACCGCACACATTCATAAGCTATCGACATGAATGATTCTATACAATATGCTATGCTAGCCATTTGTATCGCCGAGACATAAAAGCAGAGAGTATATACCTGGAGATCTCTTTATTATTGACTCCTTCAAGCAATAGAGAAATCTATCTGTTGAGCAAGTATACAAGATTATGCACTTTATACCGAAAATTCATGGAACATTCTAATGCAGCACAATAAGTGTGGAGATTTCTGTTTTGGCACAACAGTTCTGCCGGAAATTCACCTACCAACCAAACTGTAAAAAAAAAGAGTATCCGTCCGTGTTAACTTATTCATCTCACATCATAACATATCTGCCACATTAACCACACATAGCCTAAAATTATTCGAAGCAAAAGCAAACATAGGATCTTGAGTCAGTTTTATTCTATAACAGAATCTGTTATTTGCGTGGAAACATGACAACACTGTGCAGGTAGACAGGGAAGCCTGTAACAACTTTACAGAACAAACCTAGTATAAACCTAAGAAAGTGAAAGTGTTGCTTCAGGACAAATATTTCTCTGCTAATTACTGTAAACACCTCTTGTACCGCAACGTTTATACTTCTCAAACCTAGTTATTAAGTGTCTGCTACCTATGACCTTGAAAATTCCTCCAGTAAGTACAGACAACTTTCTTCAGCATTTACTTAGAATGCATCTTCAGCAGTCCTGCAAGAGAAGCACAGTGCGTTGAATTGTAGCTGCATTTTTCGCAGCACGATTGCAGCAACTCGATTTGCTTTATGCATCTGAATAAAGAAAAGAAAGAAATAGCAAATCTCAAATGACCTCCCGTGTTTTAAGAATTGCAACACAAAGATGGTGTCTAGATTCAAAAAGTAAATTTAATCAGGCATCATTTGGCACTATTCTAAACCTGAAGAAGTTATATAGGTTAGCTTTCTGCTAAACCATGCTGCCTCCGATTGTTTCAGTTTGATTTAGAAACGGAGCTTTTGATAATTATGAGGGTCAACTACGTAATTTAAGGATATATTTGTCATGAGAATAAAGTAAAATCACAAATTCCTGCTAACATATTTGGTAATCGAAAATGAAAGATTCTGTGGATGCATGTTAAGAAAAAAGGATGTTCCATAATGATAAAAAAAAATGCTTATATCATTCAATAAGTCTACCAGGAGTGTCCTCACAATGAATGACCCCTCTTTATTATGACCGGTTAGTAGTAATAAAAGTTCGTAACGAAGAGGCAATAATTTTCTCCTTTGAAGAGCAACTAGAAGCGCAGATGTATTTAAGAGCATAAACAATAGCAATTTGGAGATTAAAACTACACTAAACATCTTGATCATAGCCTAATCAGTTAAAGAAACATTACTTAACACCTTTACCAGCTCAATCAAAGAAAGCCTACTAATAGAATTCAGAAACTCTTAGACCGATTTTGTTTCCTAATGAACTTTTCGTTCTGTCCAGCGGAATTCCGTTTTGGTAATTGAACCCAAGTAGAGAGTTCAAAAGAAATGTTATAGTAGCCTGATCGAACTAGCCACTGTGGCTAGCACTGGGTAAACATTGCCATAGCGCGCCGCAGGATTACATGCTCCGGTACCGTTCGCAATGACCCATCGAGCAACTTCCCAAAACCAATTGTCATGGGATGGAAACGTGCAATTCCATAAAATATTTTATGTATTCTCCAAAACTCAACGTTAATTAATTTTGCATCTTACTTCAAGATTAACAGTAACGACATATCATTACAAATGAAAAAGAAAAAGAATTGATTACCGCTGAGACATGAAATTATTCTTGGAGAGGCAGGCCTGGATTTGGCATGCCTCCTTCTTGCACGGCTCCTTGCTCTCATCCTTCGCCATCTCTCTCTATTTCTTCAAGATTTCACCAAATCTCGATTATCAGCGATGGGGATCGTAGAGAGCGAGAAGATGCAGTCACCGTCCTCCGCTTTTCTTGCGAGCTCTTCTTGTTCTTGTGCGTGCTGTTCGCTTAAGCTGACGTGCGCATACATTATTGTAACAGCCGGATAACCTTGCTTAATTACATCAGATGCCATATGTAGGCCAAAATTAAGATGGCTAAGACTGGCCCAAAGATTTGTACAGAGTACATTACATCATTTAACAAAAAAATCCAGAGGCACAAAATTAGGATGTCAATTTACTCCCAATCCGATAAAAAATCCGATTCTTGCTCCAAAAAAATTAAATACAGGGTATGAGATTTTCCATAGGATTGGGAACGGAGCTAAAAAATTTCCGTTAGTAACGGAGCCGGAGATGGAAACCCTATCTCCTGCCCACATCCGACCCCATCATGATCTCCAATTATATAATATATAAAATATATATTATATATCATATACTATTTATTTTTATAAATAAATATTTCTTTTAAAAATAATGGTGAAAGGAAATTCCGTCCCGAGGGATCACGCAGGGTCGGAGATGGAGATGGAATTTTTCTTCTCGTCAGATAAGGGGACGGTCCAGAAAATATTATTAAATTTAGAGTCGGGGATGAAAATTAATCTTCCGTCAATTTCTCGCTCCGTCGGCATCCCTACACAAAATCAGTAAGCTTTGTAGATCAAGTTTCCTTCTGGATCTTCATCCAAAAAAGAAGGTTGGCGTTCCAGCAGCGAAGGGCTCATCCATTGTTGTTGGCCGCATCGCAGCTTATGGAGATTGGATGAGCGGGCCATCCAGACCAGATAGAAGTCGACATGGATTATCACCTCAAAGGGACTGAGTGACGTGCAGAAGCCCATTAAGAAACTCAATATTCTGTATCAAGTGTTAAGCCGCCAACACGTATTCGTATAATAATACAAAATCTTTCAATAATATATATTATATTATTTTAGTAATATAATATCATAATCTATTAGACGGAGGTCAAAAAGTATAATTTCATACATACATTACTTTCGATACGCTGTTAAATTCTTATACATACTTACATATACCTCGTAGGTACTATGTGAATCATAAGTTTAGAACTGAATAGAAATAGCACGCTGTATAGATCAACGAAGGTGGTGTTTTATTCCATGATTTAAAGCTTTTGGCTAACTAAGTGATTTTTATCTTGCCATTTCTACAAAATTAGAAAGAGAAATTTAAGCTTACTTTTAGAAAGGTCATGCTGAAATTTAATTCATAGACTGGATTATTAATAAATAACAAAAAACATTCATAAACTGGATTATTAAATAAATAACAAAAAGCATCACCACATAACAAACATAATTATTGTTCTATTTAGAACTGTAATTGAGTACAATTTATAATTTTAGAACATTTGTGTTTGTATGTATTGTGATACTTTACCTACTAGTTCGAAAATAATATTTTTATATTTATTGACAGCATGAAATGATAAAAGTACCATTATCAAATTAACTGCCTTCGTCTTTCAAAAAAAAAAGACAAAAATAATTTTTTTATTTTACAAGATCAAGGAAAATAAAAGCGTTATTTTAAATTAAAAAAAATGTAATTTTAAATTATAATGAGCATTAAAAACACAAATATGCCTATTACTTTGAAACAGATGCAAATGATGAATGGGTGAGGTAGAGAGAGTACAGAGATGAATGAAGCAGCCAGCCATCATGAGTTGTCGCTAACTAAAGAATGAGGAGAAGAACAATGTAGTCATAAAAGACCTGGAACCAACAAATAGAAAATTATTCGTAATTAAAGAGCTACAAATGTTGAAACACTATTTCCTGAAAAATTTTGAGATATTATTTAAAAATATATGCCACATTATTACAAAATAGAGGTTTACATCTTTCCATATGGCCCTGGAGACAACCTCCAGACCCTGCCTAGATAGGACGTACTACACTGGGTGGTGGTTGTTGCCGGGGAGTAGTATGTAAATTACACTTGCACTTAAAAGATAATATAACAAAGATGTATTCTTACATTTTACTAGATACAGCTAGATATTTCGTATGACGCGCTACGGAAATAATTTTTCCGGTCTTCTTCCTCCTAATCTCCACATTAGAGACACCAACAGCCTTTCCTAACCGTAGAACCTTGGCATCGATCTCAATCTCTTCCTGGAGATCAAGCAAATAGTCTTCAGATAAAAATTGAAGCAAGCACTAAGTTTTTAGCTAGATCACTAGCCTAGTAGTTGGGCTACTAGGCATTTTTGTGTAAGAGTGGAGTTTGAACTGCAACCTACTAAATCTCAAAATAAATATTAAATATTAATAAGGAAATGGCATTTGTCATGTTAGTCGGTAGTCTCTTCCAGTAATCATCGTCACTTTTTCATGCTATGATAATCAGATATATATACATTTATCTGCAATGGAACTTGATGAATAATGCATATGGTCACAATAACAAAGAACAAAAGTTGGAAACTTCAACACAAAGAGGTGAACGTTATAGACATCGTCTAATTCATCTAGAGTCACAAAGATCACAAGGTAAAGAGAAAATCACAAGATAAAGAGAACCAACATCGTGCCTGGAAACCATGAGTTAAAAAAAAAAAAATTACAATCTCACATAAAAATCATGTAGTTAACTCGAATTTCATGATACAAAGTTGGTGATGCGAAAATTATCCTACAAAATAATACGACAGACTCTTAGAATCTAACAGCAAAGGAAGTTTGCAATTAGCTACATAAGTATTAAAATATTGTACCAACACGTAGGATATCGAGGCTTATATTGCTAAATGGGTTTCTAGCTGGATTATAATGCAAAGACTCGAGCACAATGTGGAAGAGATCGAGCCACAAGATTCTCTTTCAAACGAGTTATTCATTATATTTTCAGTAATTTGGGAAGTGAGGACAAAGTCCAAGAAGGCAACCACCCTTGGTAGGGCAGCAGCGCTCTTTCACCACAATCTAATAATTGGAATCCAGTGTTTTCTTAATGAACCACCTGTGGCAGACATCATGCGTTTGCCTTGAGAAAGATCACATAATCTAATCCAAATTGTTGGCTAAGGGATTTATTCTTCTAAAATGAAGGGATCATAAATGCATATGGGACGTAATTATGATAAACAAAGGTTAAATGGGAACATGAAATGCTAATCAGCATACAAAGGTTGGATTCAATTGTTAAATACTGAATGCCACGATTATATTGCGACCATAATACCGGAAACTTAATAGATCATATAACAAAAGAAAAAGAAAAAAAAAAATCAAAAGCCATGAAGATTACTCAGGTCCATCATTGTTTGATACCACAACAATAAGACATTACAAAGGACTCACTAACAAATCCAATAGGCGGGGTCACAATTGCAATCTGTGTGGTTCAAGGATTGCTTATCACCTGATTTCAACCCTTGTATTTTATCTCAGTCAAACAGTTATACTACTCTTCTTGAATACAAATACTAAGCATCCATATTGCAAACCTTAATGCCTCTTTAAAAGCTTATTGTTCTTAACCAAAGTGAAATATAAACCAAAAAGACAATCATAATAATACACTAGCTATTGTCTTGTAAGCAAGGTTTCTCATCTCATGCCGTGCCAAGTTTAATTAAATCCGGATGTCAATACGTGGCAACAATGCTGTGCCATACCCTATGTAGCACGAATACTCCAAAAAAATCGACTTGTCCGTATCCGTGCACGTGTCAGAAACGATACTCCTCGGACACGTATCGGACACGCCACATGGTGTGTCCGAAAAAAAATTTAAAAATAAAAAAATTGGACACGTGTGTCGGACCGACACTTCTGTTCAGCGTGTCCGACACATGTGTCACTATTTATATATCTTTTTAAAAGAATTATTTTTCATATATTTTTTTTAAAAAGTTAAATATTATTTATAATAGTGGTAAATAATATTATAGTTATGCACTCATATACTATTTTTTTTTTTAGTTTTAGTTGATATAATTAGACTATTAGTGTTTAGATTTATTTTAAGAACGTGAAATATTATATTATAGATAGACTTATTATCGGATATTATTATATTTTCTACTATTTAAATATTTGTATAAATTATTTTTTAATTATTTAAATGTTTTATTGCCGTGAACGAACCGTACCCGTGTCCTATTTTTTCTAAAATTGTTTTGTTCCCGTGTCGTGCCATGTCGTGTATGTGTCCGTGTCCGTAATACATAGGCCATACCGTGCTGATTTGAAATTTTCTTACTAAGTTTCCATCTATCTTCTATTAAACTGGAGAGAAACATGAGCAATTACTATCTCAAATCAGACGGATATTAATGTGAGGAAGAAAGAAACCAACATTGGCACAGGCAGCATCCAGATAAGAAATGCTAATTTCGAGGGAGACACCGCTGGTCTCCGCCCCGGCGCTGTAGAACGCCGCCGACCCCACAACATCCACCAGCGACGCCGTCGCCCCTCCATGCAAGAAATTCCCCGTGTTCTGCCACAAAATTAATCCCAAATCCAATCAATCCATTGATCACATAATCAGATAACAAGAAGAAGAAGGAGATGATGGTGAGACTACGCACGAGAAGGCGAGCGGGAACGGTCATGGAGCAAAGAACGCGGCCGCGTTCGACGCTGTCGACGCGGACGCCATGGAGAACGAAGGCGTCGTAGAATCGCGGGGGAAGAGAATCCAGCAAAGAATTCGGCTGGGTCTTGTCCGCGGCCGTCTCCAGCGATCTTTTAACCGCGTTTAGATCCATCTGCTCTGTTAATCCACCAGCGGCGGTAGCTACGGCGGCGTTGATTGGTGCAGTCAGAGAGGAAGAAATGTGCAAGTATAACGTGGGTGGGTGGGTGAGAATCGTGAGGTGATGATGAAAGCGAGAAAGGAAGCCGCCGGATGAGCTTGTGAGTCGCGAGCTTGGGCGGGCGAAAGCTTGGGCGGGCGAAAGGGTATAAACTAGGGGAGTAGTTGATGACTTGGGTGGAATTTGATTTAAAGAAGAACTTTGCGCAAGTTATTTTTCTAAAAAATTAAACAATCCGATAAAAAATGAATAACTTCGTAAAAATTTATTTTTAATATCACAAAATTAGTCCATAACTTTGACTAGAAGATCACAAAAACTAAATTTCAGTAAAAAAAAATTCTGTATGACAAAAACAAATTGACATTTACTTTAGACTGATTTTATATATGGTAATAATAATGTACTAGTGGACGACACATCCGTGATGTATGTATAAAAAATACGTGAAGCCAAAGAGCGGCTACGTTGCAAAGGGTTGTTCAAAGGGAGAGGCGCCCTACTGTCATACATTACGGCGACGCAAAAAACGGGTATAGTGCCTTGCGAAGTTGGAGACAATGTGATTAACGGATGATGGGAGAGAGGACAAAGCATTGTTGATGGTTGATGGAGCAAAAGATATCAATAATCTAATAGCGGTTATACAAATCCTGCGAACTACAATTGCCTTCGTTGCTAAATATGACAATTGTAAAAAAAAAAAAAAAGTAACATAAGAGTGCCACAGTCCATGTGAAATCTAAAAGGTTAGTGCTAGAGCTCCAAACTTTCCGCCATAATTATTATTGTATTAACTTGTTCGTTGCATTAAGTTACAGTACGATCATGCATGTTCTAGGATATGTATTTTCGGAAGACTTTGGCATACCGGTTGACCGAAAACTAGCTCCAAAACTTAAATTTGAAAAAATAGTTTAAATGATAATTATTTTAATTTTTAAACTTTTAAAAGATTTGTTGAGACATATTTAAAGTATGTAATAATTTTCAAAATTTAAGAAAAATATTATTTTCGTATTTAATCTCAAAATTGATTTTAGACCGAAAAAAAGTTGAGAACCTTAAATTACTTTTGACTTTTATATATCAATAAGAAAAATTGATGCGTTTGGATTTTTAGCAAGCTATAAAAAATTCATGTAGAAAGAACCGCCTCCCTCGCTGACGCTCGACACATGGCCGGTAGATCTTGACTTGAGCTCGGAATTCTTTGAAAAGAGATTCAAATATTTATCGTATTTGATTTTAGAAACCATGCTCGGTTCTTTCTAAAGCATCCGCATGCGTGTGTAGTTTCACGTCGATACGCGGAGTAGTCCCAGGACACGGGCCGTTAAAGTTGGTATCACTTGTAGACCAACCAGCACTTCTATGATTAGTAAAAGCTTCAGAATCATAAAGCAAAGCAAGAGCAGCTACCTGAGACAGAAAAGGCTACTAAAATTTGGATTTTTATACTACACTAGGGTGTATCTATCTATACCCAAGATAAACAGAAAGTGTATCGAAGCACATCTTTATTACATCTACAATGAACTACTACAGTTTTGGACCGATTCAACTATAGACTTGAGAGTTTTCGCTTTGCTCTTCGTTGCTTCATTATGACTGGAATTGCTGCAGGAAATTCAACAAGTAAAATTGTCACCACCGAAATTACACTAGAGAAAATATAACGAATAAATAATAATAATAAACAAAAAAGGTTGGGAGAAAGCACCTTCAGTTATAGCTCGTCTTTTGCCGATCCTTCTTGAGGTCTTGTATAAGAACTGGACTCGCTGATAGTATCCCTGTTCTTATGAATAAAATCAGTAATTTCATCTGCTGTTCTACCCCCATTGAACTGCAGAAGCTTGCCACCAGCTGATACGAAGTACATTGTGGGATAACCTTTAACTTCAAACTCACTTGGGACATCATTTTCAGTCGCATCCTGGGAACCAAAATTGTCGATGGATATAAGAAACATACTGACAAAGCATTTCAATCATGATTCAATAAAATGGATATCATAGATACTTATTTGGTTGCATCACAAATATGCCGATGATTACAGGTTAGTCACAAAAACTGAGAACTAAAGCGTCTTCTAACCAAGGTTTTCCGTGCCGTGCCGAGCCGAATATAAGTAATTCCGAAACTCGGCACGTGCCGACCGTACAATTTATTATATTTAAATTATTACTAATCAGTTATGCCTTTACTAATTCCAAAAATCTAACCTAACATTGAGTAAACTAATCAGTACTAAGAGCAACATTACCAAGAGAATGAAAAAGTAGCATCTTCAATCCGGCATGTTCCTGACTTCAGTGAGCTACAATTTATTTAGATGTTTGAAGATGTGGAATTAATGTCAACCTGTATTCTCTCACCAAAGGCATAACATATGCTATGTACATGATTAATTGATCAATTTAACACAACTATACTACTGCTCTCAACCTAAAACCAATACTATTATTCCATGAACAGAAGTGAAGAAGGATGAACCTTTAAAATGAAAATTCAGCATTTACAATAAAAAAAAAATCTGAAGATGATATGGGATTAGAGCCTCATTACCAAACCATTCTACAAATTCCTTATTATCTGATATAATAACAGTTGTAAAATGACTTCATAATAGTACGGAGAGAGGAAAATGAAAAACGAAGAGATTCCTTACCATCTTGGCGATTATTACATTAGGGTCATTTTGAAACGAGATAGCGACTTCCTCCAAAATCGGTGCTAGTTTCTTGCAGTGTCCACACCAAGGGGCATAGAACTCAAGAAGAACTGCAAAAAATTACACGCTCGAAAACTAAGCACAGTGCATAACAAAGGCGCATTACATAACCAAGGTACATTACAATTATACCATCTATATATGATATGAGGGATATACAAGAGAAAAGACTTTAAGCAAACTCATAATTCAGACTCAAGCTTATATCGAGCAATTCAAATTTACTGGAGCTTGTGTACTTAAGAATCAAGCCACAGCCAAGCTTGTTGGGGCAGCAGCTAAACATGTTTTAGTTGATCTAAAGACTCAAGGGTGCTCATGAACTCTTAGATGAACTTCTACATGACTCCGCCCAGTGATGACCATGTGGTTGGCTGAAGTACAAAAAAAAAAAAAAAAAAAAAAAAAAAAAAAAAAAACCTCTACATGACTCATTGTAAAGGATCATAAAGTTCTAGACAAGTCTGCAACTAGAATGCATAAGAATAGCCGATAAAAGATTCATCAGTCAAGCTAGTAAATTACTAAAATTTTGAAACATCTAAATGTGCTCTCAATCATTTCTTTATTTAATTTCTAATAGAGCTCCTTATTGAGCCATTCATGATTGATAAGGTTCCGGAAGATAAATCATCACTATGTAATACTAAAGCATTTTATTAGGTCCACAATAGTTCACCGACATGTTACAGATTTCCAGACATCATTGCATTAGTACAATTGTCACGTTTAACTAAGGCAACATCACCAAGGGAAAAGTTATCGTACAAAAATATATTCCGAAAACACTCAGTATGACACTTAATTTTCTAAGAAATACCCAATAGCATACTCTACTAAGGAACACAATTGTAAAGCTAACAAAGGAACACAAGTGGAGCTTCGGGTTTATTTTAACAGTTCAAAAAAAAGGTGGAAACCAGCAAGTGCCAGGAACAGAATCATGTACCTAACGGGACACCAATGTCAGGCATGGACCAGAGAAAAGGGAAAACTAATAAAAGTACTTAACGTGAAAAGAGTGAAAAGAAAAGGAAAAGGCAAAATACCATCCTTTCCAGATTTGAAGACAACATCATGCAAGTTATCAGCTACAACTACTTTAACAGGTTCAGTATTATCCTCTGGAATTGGTTGTGATTTTTTATAGGGAGGTAGACTGCCCTCCTGCGATGGTACGAAAAAGTAAACCGAGTTAGTACAACTTAGGCACCAACAGATTGTCATTGCCAAAATGAAAGAATCTTTATATTCAAACAATGCAGCATCCGAATGGTTGGGAAGACAGATATCGCAAGAGAGAAGTACCTTGTATGCTTTCAACCAAGGAGCTAGCTCGCTAGGATCCACATTTGTTTTGAGAAATTTCTGTCCATCATTGTTCTGTATGACTACAAGTGGCACCTGTTCTTGATTAAGTGCAAAGTACTGCATATCACAACATATAAACATGATTTGTTATCATACCAGTAACAGTAAGACCATAAAAAGCAAAATAAAGCAATTTTGATTTTGAGAACAATGAAATAACCTGGAAGGCACCTTGAGCAGCTTCAACATCGCCAATCAAAAAACTTACACCGTTCCCCTTGTATTGCTCAGCAACTTCGTGATAGTTTCTCTTAAATGCATCAATGTTCTCACTGCTGAAATTGACGAAGAGCATAGCCTGTTCGATGGCAAATATAAGAGGATAGACAGAAAAGAGCATAATATAGAAGCTCAACTACTTTTGATGCAAACTGCAGAAACTAAGACAAGTACAGCTGCCAGCCAAATATGAACATCCAAATGTCATTCTTACATCATCGTCCTACCAAAAGTTCGCTGCTCCAAAACAGTACTTCACTTGAAAGTAGCTAAAAAATTACAATCTTCCAACTATATTTGTTATCATGAATTTGAAAGATTGCAAGTTGTGCCTGATAAAGCAAGCACTTTTAGGCAAAACCAGTGGATGAAATGCAAACTTCATCAACATAATTGCGTACTAGTAAAGCCTAAAAAAACTTACTTTAATAAATCATGAAGGTGTCTATATAGTCTCCTTACTTTAGCATTTGGGCTGTTGAAGAACTTTATGACGAAAGGGTGGTTGGCAGGATCCTTGTTGAAAGTGGTAACAACTGGCACACTAGCAACTTCAATGAAATTTTGCAATGCACTTGCATCAAAATCCTGAGAAAAAAGGAAATAAGGCAAAGATTCAGCTTGTTAGAATCTTATAATTAGCTAAATGGTGAAACAAAACTACAAGAATCAATTTATGCTCGTGCCTAAGTGCCACAAAGATAGTTATGAATTTGCAACGTTATACTGATGAGTACCTGAAAATCAGCAACCAGTTCATCGAACGGCTTGAATAATCTCACCAAAGGACCAGCAACCTTCAAATCCCCACGGGGAAGGATTTTAGCATCAGAAGTATGACCGAAATCATAGTCTGACCTTAATTTTTCTGCTACTTTAATGAACTTCTCAAACTCCTCGCCAGAAAAAGAAGGGAAAATTCCAACCTACGATTTGCATCACCAAATTTAGACATGTCAGCAGCAGAGGTGCAAACCAAGATCAGGCTTATTGAAGATAGAGCACTCTTACAATAAAAACTTTCTTGTCACCAATAAGGGTACCGGCATCTTCTGCAGATTTAATTTCAATTGATGCCGGACCAGCTTGTTTCTTCAGATACTCCACTATGCCATCAGCCTCCCGAGGACCTTTGTACTCTTGAATATTCTTGCCTCCATTTCTTAGAATCTTGAGTGTCGGGAAGCCCCTCACTTCATACTGAGAAGCAAGTTCTTTGTTTAATTCTTCATTTGCGTCGACCTTCGCAAGAACGATGGGCGGATCATGCTTGCTTAATGCCAATGCAGCCTTCTCATACTATAGTCCATCAACGACAATGTAAGAAAATGACAAACAGCATAGACACATTAACTCGAACACAGTTTACTAGTATGAAGAAAAATTACCTCAGGAGCAAGTCTTTTACAATGTCCACACCTACGAAATAGTTTGGATACCTTTAGTACTCTAACTAATATTACATACATGCAACCATAGACTAATAGAAGTCTACAGTTCTAATAATATCTTCCTGGTGTAACTTTAGATAAAAGTTAATAATAAAAAGAAGAAACCATATATCATAGTCCAACTATACTTTTACAAGTAACTTATACTTGCACAAGTCAACGTAAAAGCTTTTAAAACAAGGAATCCCTTCATATTTTAGCATATAGCCCTTTTAATCAATACCACAGGATAATGTTATAAACCCAAAAGGCATCAAGCATTGTAAAATGCAAACCATCGTATGCATACTATTCATAAAAAACCAACACATTCTTTGCAGCATCTTTTCCCTACATTCTCCACCACTTTTGGATCTACATTACTACAATTATTGAACTTTGACTGAAAATGCTACTGCTTTGCTCCAAGGCACTATAATATCTTAACATTCAGAAAGGAAAGGAGAACTATGCTAAATGCATACAATTAACCATTTTTTTTGGTTTTTTGGAGATTAACAAGGGAAAACCCTGCCTATAAACGGCCCACATCAGTGAATTCGACAGGACAGATAACCCAATCGCGGTCCCAGCCGTAGCTCCACCATCCCGAGGTCCAGGCGGAATAAATCCGCCTCGCTGCAGCGTTTACGAGCGTCATGCTTGCGGACTTACTACGTGGTACAAACATAATATATAGCTGTTAATACAGATTGACCATCGAAACCAATCATATAGATCTATCTCTCAATGCTGCTACAGCAGGACAACGCCGATTTCTAAGCAATTTAGCGAATAAAATATACAGTGGAGATTATCTTACCAGGGAGCGTAGAACTGGACAACTATGAATGGATGTTTGGAGATGGTGTCCGAGAAATTCGAGGCGTCGAGGGTCAGCACCTCCGACGGCTCATCGCCGCTTTGTGTCTCCTCGGACGATTGAATCGAACATAACGACGACAGAAGCAAAATAGTAAAAATAGCTCCGGCGAAGAGCCTAGAAATCGCAGCCATTAGAGATCTGGTGTAGAGCTCCGCTTGTCGGAGGTAACGGTGGAGGCTGTGGATTTCGAGCAAGAGGGGTTTAAGAGGAAGAGGGGAACTACGCATTACGAATATGATTTGCTGATTCATGACTAACACCAAACACCAAAAAATCCAGTTAATTAGTTGTAATACCTACGTGTCCCTTTTGTAATGGTTTATAACTATTTTTTGTGTTTTAGAGCAGGTGCGACAGTTTCTGAGATAAGATGTCGCACAAAAGCCCAAACGTCTACGCCGTTTCTGATATTTGTTTGCAAGTCCAACTACTTAAATTCACAAATAAATAACTGGTATACAAAAAGTCTCTCGAGACAGACGATAGACGTGGAAGAAGTTACTTAGTAGAAGAGCTGAATATTAAAAAAATATTATAATTTTTTCTTTCCGTAAAATATAGATTAGAAATTTAATTTTAGTAATGTCTGATTAAAAATATATATTATTTACTATTTAATATCTGTTCAATATCGAAATCAAATTTGACAATCAAGCCAATGAAAAAACAAAAAGAAGTCCAAGTGCTTGTATTTTTGGTAACTAGATACTACTTTTTATTATAATGGTAATAAAAAATATGGTTATCAAACTATATGAACTTCGTCTCAATACAGCATAACACATGACACTTTTAATAACCTAAACTGAACAAATGGCCAAAATTTTGTATGTTTTTTTGTTAAGTATTTTGTATGTAATTTATATTTCTACAACATTTGTATGGATAAGTATTTTTTTCAATCCAAACATGGATAATGGTTACCCATATAACATTTACTTATAAACCAAACGTGGGGAGATATTACCGTCCTATTATCTGAATAAAATTTTTACCCATATAATACATTACCTTATGAGTTCGAGTTCTGTCCATTAAAATAGGAATAGAATTTTTTGATTTTTGAATAATATTCTGAAGGTTGAAGGTTGTAATATGTATATATTCATTTTCAGTGATATATATGTCTAAAATTTACTCACTGATTATATAGTTTTAAAGACTAACCAACAAATGACCATTAAATAATTTAAAGACTAACAAAAAATGTCCATTAAATAATTTGGTGCTAATGTTTCAACTTATTATTTCCAAAAAATAAATATATAAGTACTATTATTTTAAAATAATATAATTTTTTTAAAAAAAGTATTTAAAAATTGAGAAGCTAAACTATATTCGTCTTTTTCTGGCCGGTAGTCGGGACGATAAATGCACCAAATTACGACAATGCATTGGACCAGTAGGATAGGGGGACAGATCGATTCTAGGATACTTTTCATTATTCATTAAAATGTTCAGATTTAATCCAATTAAAATCTTATAGGGTTCAGCGAAAAAGAGTTTTTACAGAAAGCTGGATTAACTTTTTTTTTAAAGTGTAATTGATGACACGTGGCATTTTCT
Source organism: Xerophyta viscosa (assembly GCA_002076135.1). Lineage (NCBI taxonomy): Eukaryota > Viridiplantae > Streptophyta > Magnoliopsida > Pandanales > Velloziaceae > Xerophyta > Xerophyta viscosa. The sequence continues at coordinate 634,073 of MJHO01000112.1, read as the reverse complement.
TAGGGTCACTTGTAGAAATAATTTGAGCTTTTTTTTTTGGGAGACAAATCTGTGCGATACGGGGCTGAATCTCAATGGATCGTGGCAGCAAGGCTACTCTGCTATTTATAATGTCCCGTCGCGTATTTAAGTCGTATGCAAAGAATGTGGCCCAATTTGAGCTATTCTAATGAAATTCTTGCACAATAACTTATCTTATCCGTTGATTTCTTAGTTAGAGAGTTTTACAGAAAGCTGGTGTTTGTAGCGTTACATGATCGTTTTTGGATTTTTTTTCTTTTTAATGCAATTGATGCGACCTTTTCTTAGAGTAACTTGTTGAAATGATCTCAACTGTTTTTAATGATATTCTGCACAATGACTGATACAATAGAGATTAATAATATTTCATTCGGACGCCTGCGGAAAACTAGAAAAAAGTAATTTCTATATTCTAGATTTTATACAGCATAGAAATTTTACTTCCAATAATATTGATCTAATCTAACTAAAAGAATATTCTTTTGGATATACTATACAACTTTATAATTCATGATTTAAAAAAAAAAAAAGAATAGATCAAACATTTCCAAACTTATAGTTCAAAAGTAGTTATTTAAACTATGATTTTGGAGATCCATTCTTATATTTGCAGGCTTTAGTTATTTGAATAATTAACTGATATTTAACATTAATTTTAAGTAACTATGTAGTATGTTATTCCAAGTTAAAACAAAATTTTTTGGAGATCCATTCTCATTTCTCAATTGTTAGGGAGGTACTCAGCTTTGTCACATTTGCAGCATAGACATGTTGTAAGATACTATCAGGTGAAAATATAAATCAATTCATCAAATTTCGGACTCGTAATAAACGGTATTTTAATAATTTTCTATCGCATTAGTTGTAAAACTAGCGTCTGTACTGCAGACATGGTTTGAAATTTTTTGAGAGAAGGATGAAACGAATGCAGCTCGCCCAGAAACGACTCTGAAGAAGAAAAGGAGGATTCTTGCAGTTATTACATGTATATTCAGATGGAGCGTTGCAATAGGTAAGCACTATATCTACCTTTTTTTTAAAAAATTAATTTATAATTTTTTAAACGAGAAAAATGAATAGGTCGATTCTTGTTGAAGTGGAAAATATGAAATTGCATTTCTTGTCTTTAAAACTTCTACAATAAAACTCTTTTATAGACTTAGGACTTACCAATACTTGACCCATATATAATATGGGACAAACTCTTAATACTTGACACTAATAGACTCCAAGTGGACTTTAACCCATAACACTGTCAACACTCCCCCTCAAATTTAAGGTATTTAAACCTTAAGTTTAGACATACAAAAAAGTAAGACAAACATAGACGAAACAAGACAAGAACAAATGAACACCACTGACCAATTAAATGTCCAGTACAAAATATGAAAACTCCACACTTCATGAAAACAAACAAACACTAGAACTCTTACTACTCTAGGAGGAGCAGCGGCGGCGGGTCGGAGATGACGGAGACCAGGAATCGCGGCAGGAGACGCAACAGCAAAGCAAAATAGAGAAAAAAAAAGTTCTTTGTGGCATTTTGTCGGACTACGGGCGAGATGGTTGAGACAGCAGAGCAGCCGGAACGGCGACTGAATCGGGCAAGGACAGTGGCGCAGATGAACGAGAATGTCGCCGGGGATGACGACGTACGCGATGACGAGATGGCGATGTCGGCGCGTCGCGGAGACGGGAGTATGAGGCCGAAGAGAGCGCGGCGGATGGAGATGGTGACAATAGACGGCGAGCTCGGCCGAAGATAGCGAAGACTAAAGCGACGAAGCTGCGCGGTGTGGACTAAGACGGGTAGCGCGATGACGAGCCGCGGATCGGGAGGAGGACGATCGGAGAAAGTGACAATGTTGTCGTGAGGATCGCCGGAGAAGCAGAAGATGCCGGAGAAGATGACGGCTAGAGGACGCAATGAATGATGGAGCTCAACGGACAACGGACAGAGATGGAGGCTTGAGACTATGGACAACAACCGGAGGACTTGCAGGCAGGCGGCGCCGCTGTCGCCGAACAGTGGCGGCGGCGCCGGCGGCGACGCCCACTACTAAACTAAATGAAAAATCCTAACAAAAAAATGTATAGCTCTGATACCATGTTGAAGTGGAAAATATGAAATTGTATTTCTTGTCTTTAAAGCTTCTATAATAGAGTTCTTTTATAGACTTACGACTTACTCATGCTTGACCGATATATGATATCGGATAAACTTCTAATACTTTATACTAATAGACTCCAAGTGGACTTTAACCCATAACACTCTCAACAATTCTCTATTCAAATTTTGTACAAAATACCAGTTCTGAACTACAAATTCAATTTGATCTTTAGATTATATAATATTTATTCTAAAAGTAGTTTCGAACTAGTGTACATAATCTAGACTAGAAACACATAGACGCTAATGTATAATAAAGGTAATGTGATTTCCGTACAAATGTAAAACAAGATTAACAAACACTTAAATATTATAGTATGGGTAGTGTACCCATTCCTTAGTTTTTCTATTTTATTTTTTGCTTATTTAAAGTACACGATTTTTCTTGCCCTTTCTTGTATGCCAACCATCCTGTTCATACACATAACATTTATTTGCATATATGGTTGTAGTGCTCAAACCTTTCCTATTGTTTTTCTTATTTTCTGATTTGCTGCAAAGGACCTTACAGGAGGAGATAACTGAGAGCACACGCCTGAGAGAAATTCCTCCGGATGAGAAATATATTTGAGAGTTGTTCCGCCAGATTGTTGACGGACTAGCATATATACACAGTCAGGGGATAGCACATCGAGATCTGACACCAAAAAACATATTTCTTAATAACGACGGTATTATTAAGATTGCAGACTTTGGATAGGGTAAGTATGTTTTACTATTTTTATATGCATCTCTTAATACATGCTTTGCGATAGAATAGAAATAAGGAAATATAAATTTAATTGCACAACATTTTTCTTTTTAATGACGAGTTGTCATACACTTCAACATTAAAATATATGCAAATTGAGTCGAGAATGTCGATAATAGCATCAGTCAATATTAATATTTAATTTGTAATTTAATTTATAAATGTGTGATGGGGGTTATAATTTGTTTTGTTATTAATATTTTGTTGTAAGTGAGGATTCAGACATTTTAGTTTAATATTTGCTTAGACATTAGAAACATTAATCTCATTTTGATATTTGCAAATATAATATTCTCCATAAAGGTTCGTATGATTTTAAACATAAATGTTAGCGTATTCAATTAGCTTTAAGATGGAGTAAGCCTTAGTTAGCAAGACTCATGCAGAGTAAATACAGTTGTTTTATCTTTTCTAAAAGATAATTAGACAATAAAAAATTATTTTAAATATTTGTTTCTTTTTTTTTCCAGCTAAATTTAAGATCGGGAAAAAGCAGCCTCTACTGATAGAGTTAAATGAGAACGCATACGGAAACTCATGTGGTGCTATCCTATATAAAGCTCCAGAAGTTGGACAATCTTCTACAATTACTGAAAAGGTTCCTATTTTTGTTTGAATTATAAAATTTAAATAATATTTATGCTATTTTAGATACATATAGATAAACAAAAGTATTTTTTTACAGATTGATTTATTTTGTCCGGGGATAATTTCTTTTTGAGCTATGGTGTCCCTTCGAGGGAAGTTGTTCTTAGGAAGTTAAAGCAGAGTGGATCTCCTTCTGAGGACTGGAGGGTAGACATCCGCTGCAGGTAAGTCTGCTCTCCCGACTCACATACGGCTATCCGGAAGACCGTCCATCCGCCAAGCAAATTCTTGCTGAGCTAGCTAAAATTTTGTAGCTCAAAAAATTCTTGCTGAGCTAGTTAATATTTGTAGCGAAACTTGTTCCATTTTTTCACTACGACATTGTAATTAACAATTTACTACATTTGAATTCATTCAAAGAATATTATTGCATTATGTTCTAGTAGATAAGTAAAAAAAGACTTCCACTGGAGAGTCTTGGAATAGTTACTATATGAATTAATTATATAGGGGAAAAAACATGATATTTCTCTTTCAGGGCTTTTAAACTAGTATTTAGAAGTGCCAGCATTATCTTTTTATTTGTCAGGATTTTACTAGTATCAGATCCAGGTATCTTATCTCAGAAAATTAGATCGGTGTATAGGTCGGAACATCGCTTGAGTTCACACTTTTTTATTATTTTCTCTTCTTCTTCTTGCCATCGGAGATTCACCACCAACATCGCCTTTGTTTTTCTTTATGAAGTCGGCGGCCTTTTCTCTTTGGAACACAATTTTTGGGGATCTACATTCCCTCGTAACTAGGATATGTACTCTTTATTATAAGAGTTGATAGAACTCCGATCACTAATACCAATGTGCAAAACTGGTGATCTCTAGTGATTAATTTTTTTTAAATCAATATTCTCAACTGCAATTAAAGTTTCACAAATTATAATGAAATATAGTCAAATATATTAATTTTATTTGAAACTAGTGTTATTTTTTTTTCAAAATAATCATACATCGTAACGTGACTTTTGCCAATAATTTTTCTAAAAAATAATAAATAGATACTAAAACTAGTCTCCTTTTTTTTGTTGAATTAAAATTAGTCTTTTTGTATCAAACTTTTTTTGCAAAGTGGTACACTTTAAAATTGGAATTCCCAATTTACTATTAGAAATATTTCATAATCTGAATAAAAAATAATCAATTTTGGAAACAAAATAAACTGTTACGAATAGTATTGCTCCTCAAGTTGAGTGCTTGAGCCTTTTGAAAAAGGGTTTTTTTTTTCGGAAAAGAGCTGCTTTGCAATACTATGTTATCAACAATGGGTGAAAGACTAACTAGTTTCATTTTGTTCAACTGCTTTTAGTCATTGCAAAATCATCTAAAGTTTGGCGCAGCTTGACAAAAATTATTAAGTTTAGTGAAAATGTACAAACAATGGGTTTGATTATCTATGATGATGTTACGGAAAACTATTTAGGTTTGTTAGTGACGCGTCCCGCTCCCCGCCCCAGGCCCTCAAGCCCCGACCGCACCACACGATCGGGTCCTTTTTCCTTCCGGAAAAGAAAAATTCCCTTGGTTGGTGCTCAGCTAAGGCCTCCCCTATTATATCAACACAAACATTCATATTGCCCAACCAATGTGCGACAATTCACGAAATCGAACTCTCGCGCGGCCCAATTGCAGCCTAACTCGCGCCCAGCCCGATAGTTTCGGTTGACCGGTCGGGGTTTCCGGTCGACCGAAAATCGCGCAGATCGCGCACTCTATGTGCCGATCCCGCCCGAAAATCCGGAGTGTCACACCCCCCACACCTTAGAATACGACGTCCCCGTCATACAGGACAGGTCACGGACGGACGTACATGTCCAGTCTCTCCCCAGTCACACGGGTCGCAAGTCACGTACCATGCCCCTACCGCAGGCTATCTTGACCTTTCCGCGGATCCCTGGGCATGCGTACCCACCCGTATTTGTGACCGGGGTTGCTCTGATACCATTTCTGTCGCGTTCCGCTCCCCGTCCCGGGCCCCGCCCTCAAGCCCCGACCGCACCACACGATCGGATCCTTTTCCCATCCGGAAAAGGATAATTCCCTTAGTTGGTGCTTAGCTAAGGCCTCCCCTAGTATATCAACACAAACATTCATATTGCCTAACCAATGTGGGACAATTCACGAAATCGAAATCGCGCGCGGCCTAATTGCAGCCTAACTCGCGCCCAGTCTGATAGTTTCGGTCGACCGGAAACCGCGCAGATCGCGCACTCTATGTGCCGATCCCGCCTGAAAACCCGGGGTGTCACAGTTAGATAGCAGTATCTATTTCCAAATGAGAGCGTTAATGCAAAATAATAGACACCATGTACACACACACACACACACGCACGCAACGCGCATGTGATTACAAGCACTTGAAATTGAGGACATTAAAACTTTTGTGAGAATGCCAAAGTACGACCTTACTATAATTAAAGACTTGCTAACGCAAAAGATGACAGTAAGAAAGCACAAATAAGTTATTGTCAAAAAGAGATAAATCAGATTGATAAGGGCAAGCAAATAAATAACATATATGTCATAATATCATTCGAAGAAAAAGTGCAAAGAAGAAGGAAGCAAAAACGAGATAAGAAAACTCACAAAAAAGGGAAAAGACTACTACTATGTTATATACTCTTGTTATTCATACTTCTAGTTCTTACTAGTTATGTAATATGTAGTGACGAAAACATAAACGTTCCTTAATAGCTGGGACTTGAACCAAAGTGTTGTGATACTTGAATATGCGCCTGCCCAGAATTGTAGATTTAAACTCGTCAACAAACTTTCTTGTTGTAATATCAAACTTGATTATAACTTCTTCTGTATTATACATTTGAAAGTGAAAAAGCAAACTCCTTCCAACATGGTAAGCTACTAGCGTCGCAGCGACTCTACGATCTATATCAATTATGGGTGCAATGTCTAACTTATGCATCAAAAGCCACTGCCCCATTAGGTACCATACTTCCATTGCATTTTGTGTGGCATGAGTAAGAATCACTTGTTCATCATGAACTCCTATTTGTTGTTTGCATCTTCTCTTAACTGGTGTGTTGATGAATCCGGCTTTATCAGTTGCCGGATCGTAGTACAGTAGCTTCGGACCCAGATCCCAAAACAATTGTTTTCATGCATAGACAGACTTCAACCTCCTTGTGAACCTACATCCACTATTGGATAATCGTTCTTGTGATTTTCTCCACACACCTGTATCAGACGAGAAGATACTGAACTCATAGTAGTAATTGATCTGGTCGCGGAAGCAGCGAAGGTGAACCAGTTGAACCGATGCAGTGATGTTAACGGGTCGAAAATTAGGCCAATACACAACCGATCGTAGGAGTATTCCTTGTTAGGGATGCGGCGGCGCTCAGCGATGGTGGGATTGCACACGTAGAGAATATTGTCATGGGACGGAATTCTGCGCTTCATACTCAGAAGCGCTAGACCCTTAGTGCAAGCGATAAGTGCGAGTTTTGATTACGTTGTCGAAGGAGAACCCAGAGTTTGGATCACGAATACATGCGGCTGGAGAGGCTCCAAACACGGCGAGGCCGCCACTTTTGGCTCCGACGCAGAGAGCAGCGATGGTGGAAAGGGATGTGGATTGACATATAAACTGGAGTCGAACGAATTGGTCCGAGGAGATGTAGGAGTTCCAGTCAGAACTTACAGACTTGAAGCGGCAGAGGGCCTTTGCGGGGAGGCGGGGGAGTATTTTCCCAAAAATTAGATCACCGACAGGTTGGAACATTGCTGGAGTTCACAATTCTTCACCGTTTTCTCTTCTTCTCGCTGTCGGAGATTCACCGCCGGCGTCGCCTTTGTTTTTGTTTGTGAAGTCAGCGATATTTTCTCTTTGGAACACATCTTTTGGGGATCTACCTTCACTCGTAACTGGGATATACACTCTTTAATAAAGACAGCTGGCCGACCTACGATTATTATTAATATTAAATAAACCGTAATTAGCTTTTGCGGTATTGCAGCCATTCAGTTCTTTTTAAGATTAGTGCTTCTTTGAACTTACTAGCTATTAGTTTTGTCGTACAATTATTGTGCTTGCATGATTCCAACTGTACTTTTGTGGTAATCAATAAGATTTGTAACATTCAATTGCCCTGTTCCACTTACTAATTATCCACCACATCTCCAGCTACATTCATTACTACGACATTTATACACAATTTTTTCAGTTGGAGTTTCGCTGGCTTGATCTCGAATTCTTCAATGATTACATGCTTAAGAAAAAATTCCTTGAATGTTCCCTACTGCTAAATATCTGGCCTAGTGTAAGAGCAGGCATAATATCATCATTATCATCTTCCAAAGCATGTACACCGCCTCTTAAATAATGCATGCAATATATATGTGTCTTCTTCTTTCGTTATGATCTTTAAAATCGTCGACATTCAACTGAAAGATTTCGTGAATTTCACATCTCTGTGATATACATCATGTCCTATGTACAATCTATTATCTAGGTCTTCTTCTTCTTCTTCCTGGAGCTCATCGCTGCCATCATCTTCTTCTTCATCCTGTGCCAACTCATCTCTGTCCTCGCCGGATGACACGGTCGGCTGAGTCGAAAAATTCTCAAGGGCGATATCAAAGTGTTGTAGTAAATTAAATAAAGGTGGCTCGTAGGAATGGAAGGAAACTGTCAGGAAAAACGTGATGATTCTGGCTGGTTGAGGGATTATGAGTAAATGTATTATGGTTGGTTGTTGGATTAGGAGTCAACAAAGTCTGGCTAGAACATGGATTATGATTTGGTGTATTATTCTCGACATCGCTAACAAAATATGGTTGTTGAAAAATATTACGACTCACCATGATAAAAAAGAAAATAGCGAGAAGATGAATACGGAGTAAAACATTTGACAAGGAGAGAGAGAAGATGAGATCAACTGCGAATGGAGAAAAGATTGGCACGAAAATGGTGTTTAACGAGGAGGAAATGGGCGTGAAAATGGACACTGATAAGGCGCGACGCGGAACGGTGAAGTGATTGTTGCAGTAATTGCAGATCCACATTGTGAATGAATAAAAAAAAAAGCAATTCGGTCATTCCACAAGAGAGGGTGATATATTTCAGCCAAAACGAATTAGTGGTGCAAAAATAAAGCCAAGTCAAATTATAGGGGATAAAAACAAAAAGTATCCTTAATATTTCAATTCTTTGAAGTAGAGGTTACTATTATTATAATTGTTGTTTACTATAATTATACATATACTAAAACGGACCACCAACGACACTAGAGTTACTGTAAATTCTACAATAACTCTTGTCGTGGAGTGGTCCGTTCTTTTTTTTTTCTTGCTGAATTTCTTCATAATTTTCTGCCATTATGTCTTCCATGTGGAGTGGTGAAAGGCTGCAATTATAAAAATAGCAAAAAATTAATTCAAATTGAGCCTAAACAATAGAAATAAACCTAAAATTTAGTCAACCTTAAGTACAAAAATAGTCTAAAATTGAAATATTTGCCCAACAATTATAATTATAATCAAGATCACAAGAATCTTAAACATATTTTCATCTAGATGCATATAAACATAACAAAATATACAAGCTTATTTTGGGCATTTCTTCCTATTTAAGTACTGACTGGATTTATAAAATACAACTTTATGTCTTCAAATAGCATAAGAAAATAAGCTTTTTTTTTGAGATTATAGTAGGAAAATCAACCACATACTAAGCGAGAAATGAAAATCAGATGCTGGTCGAGAGAGAAGGTGGCTTCGCTGCTGGTTGAGAGAGAGAGAAAGAAGGCTAGAGAGGAGGGTTAGGGCGATGCAACGGTGCGACAGAGGGGTAGACTATTTGGATTGCCTAATTAGAGTAAATACAACTTAAACCCTAAAATCAAATAAAAATGGGCTGGTACTAACAGGCTACAAAAGTGGCCCCCTTGGGAGTTGGGAGTGAGGGATAATTGGATATAGATTGCTTTATTGAATGCGGGAGCCCGCAGACCCACGGACACCCACCCGTTTGACCTGCAAGTTGCAGGTACAGACGGGAGATACATGCATCCAATATTTTTAACTAAAATTTTTATCTCTACCCATCCGTTTGGATGGATACCTACGGATCCGTGGGTATCGGGTGTAATTTTGCTACTTCTATGAATAAAGGATTTGTATTTTAAAGGGTTTGCACAAGTCAACCCTTGGTGGGGTTGAAATATGTAAATTAGTTCTTAATGTTCATTTTAGTCTTACGGGGATTGACGTGGTAGTGCATAATTAGGAGATCAGATACAAATTAGAAGGGACTAGTTTGCCAATTTTGAAAAAAATAAAGTAGGAACTGATGTGCAATCATTCCGTATTTAATGGCGTTATTGACTAAATATGACAGCACAACTCGTTGGAGTTGTCACTTGTGCATAAATTTGACGTAGGAAATACTATTTCTTGAATTACACCCAAATTTAGAAAGAATTCACAATTCCTGATCAACTAACAAATATTTACTTATCTCGAATTATGATATCGTCGATATTAATTGCGATATACCAATTGAGTATTGCAAATTCCATTGATATACCTGCATCTAATAGTCATTGAAGGAGAACTACTTGAGAGGACCAGTTGCCGGTTTCTTTCATTGTAAAGGATCATTGGTTCACTCGGCGCTGCTCTGCAACAACCATCCTTAAAAAATTAAGTCTAAACGTGTAATGGAGGGGTTTGACGAATTCGGAAATGAGACACAGTGCTGAAAAGATGAAAGAAAATAATCACATAATATACAAAAAATTACGTGGTTCGGAATGAATATGTACGTCCACGGAATGGAAGAACGCTCTTTTTACTCTCTCCCCGGTGAGATAGCCGAGTACAAGATATCCTCTGAATATAGGGCTGGATTATTTATATACATATATAAATTTGCTATCCCTAACTCTAAATCTGTTCGTCTAATTTAGCAACTGAATACAGATAATAAGAAAGGCTAAGTCAATATATATGCTGCCTGTAACGGCTCTTGTATTGCCTAGCAAGGCCCAGCAACTCGGTTCAATTGCGACCCCATCAACGTTACTGTGAGATATGTCATTGTAGACCTTGTTGATCTGTATTGCACTTACCCAAAGCTAGTTAGGGTGCTTGCAAATGATACCCAGTGTAGAATCTATGTGTTTTTCTTTTTTTTTCTACACTTGCAAAAAGCACGTTTAAAAGGTTTTCATAAACTTTTTCTATTGATGTATATAAATTATACATAGAAACTATAGATATAATTTACTTCAACTCTTCATTATATACTATTAATTGAATATAGATTGTTGATAACTGATTTTTAACTAACTGAATACATGATACTGAAAAGTATAATAATATCCTTCACATGTTAGAAGTCTAGTTATATTAGGTTTAGTTTGATTGCTAAAGTGGGGATTAGTTTTCCTGCGCAATCTTCAAGTACCTCTCACTGCTTCTTCCATCAGACGTTGACAAATATCTCTTTACCTTTCATATTATGGCTAAACGTTATATAGTATGCAGTTGAGAAGTACGTATGTCAACGTCTGATTGGAAGAGCAATGTGAAGTGCACAAGGTTGGCACAGACAAAGTGACTCTGATAAGGTGATTCTCAAAGCCGAGGCCAAATGCAGTTGTGTTCTTTTTCCGGCTCAAATAGGAATAAGTAGATTGAGGATATAAAAAGAATAATGCTTGACCTGCCAACTAATTCACTAAAATTTTTTTATCAATTCGTATCGTTAAAAAAATAAAATTGGAGCATGTTTTTGGAGAAATATTTAACATAAAAATTATAGATTCGATGACATCTATAATTTTCATATTGAAATTTTTTTAAAAATTTATTTATTTATATATATTTATATATATATATATATATATATATATATATATATATATATATATATATATATATATATATATATTGGACTCTAAAGGTTTAATAGGTCGGATTATAAAAATTATTTAAAAATTTATTTTAAATTTATTAAAATTTGAAGTTACAAAATATATATTTAAAAATTTTTTATCTTCCATAGATCTCTTCTAATAAAAATGTGGAAGAGGCCTAATGTGCAAAACAAGAAGCTGAAGCACTGGCGAGGTGGACCGGCAACTGTCACCCTCTCACGTGCTCGGACATCTTCCGTATATCTCTGGCAAGTCGCAAAAATTGATATCTTTGAAGGATTTCGTTATCTAACGTGGAAACACTCGCTTGCGTGAGAGACCTCGGCGCCGGTCCGCCATATATATATTGACAATTATACTTCTACATAATTAAAAGGATAATGACAGCTCAGCCCCATATTTCAAGTTTCCATTCCAAATCAGCTCTCCATTTTAAAAAACGTCCATTTCAACCTCCCATTTATTATTTGAACTGTTTTCAGATAAAAATGTTTCAGACTGTTTGGATAACTAAAATACATATCTAAAAATAGTTTTTGGAAAAAAAATTTATATGAAAGTTGTAGATCTCGACGAGATCTACAACTTTTATGTTAAAAATATTTTCAAAAAATACCTCTAGATAGGTGTTTTCGGCGTCCGAACTGTTCAGTAGATTATGGGTCGACCCGTTAACAATTCGGACAGCAAAATCATCTGTTTGGAAGTATTTTTTGGAAACTTTTCAACATAAAAGTTAAAAATCTTATCAAAATCTACAATTTTGATATTAAAATTTTTTTCAAAAAATAGTTTTAGTTAGATATTTTTGACATCCAAACTGTTAACGGATACAAGAATATTTTCGTCCCAAAAAAAAATCCAAACAGCGTTTGAGGGGCTGAAACGACCGTTTTTAAAACGGATGGCTGATTTGGACGTTTGTAAACAATGAGGAGCTGATATGTTATTAGCCCATAATTAAATTAAATAATGAGAGAAATATGAAGAAAAAGCATCACGGACTGCTGCTTCTTTGTTATTTACCATTTCATTATCTTACAAAACAGCCTTAACAAATATAAAAGAACACGACTATCAAATGACACTCAATATAGCAGCTCCTTTTCTGAATGTTTCATGGTCATGATAGAAATGCTTCTTAGTAGAGATGATCAGTATTCTAGAACTTTATTTCTATGGCTGCCGAAGATGGGAAAGCATCCGCTTATTTTCCTGCAATTTAGAAGTTACACTATGTAATCCAACCCAAATTTTTTAGAAAAAGCTGTGGATATTTGACCTAAAATTAAGAAAAGAGTGATCCTAGCCGCAACAAAAAATCCACCAATATGTTAGATTAAAAAAGGATTTAAAAGTATTTAAACAAATTAATATGAAAGTTATTTATATTGACGAAATCTATAATTTTATATTAAATTTTTTTAAAAAAATATTTTATGATCCCTAAATTTTAACGGATTTAAAATTGATTTTAAAAATATTTCTAAAACATGTTAATTTTTGGAGTCTAAAAAGTTTATTTTTTAAAAAAATATTAACATTAAAAATGTATATTCTATTAATATTTAAAAAAAATTAATTATATAGATTTGCAATTTTTTTATAAATTAGGTTAGCGTACAAAGATTTTCCTAAAAATTACAAAGTTTTTAAAAAAAAAAAAAATCGAAAAAGTAAGCTTTCAGGAAAACAGACCTTCTGGTGCTGCTGCTTCTGCTGCTACTACTACCACTACACTCACTCAACTTATTCGTGTTCGCCGGCTTCAGAGACTTCGCCGGAGTGCCGCAACCGCCGCCATCGAAGCTCTGCTTCCTCCCAAAAGACGGCATAACGAACATCTTGAACAGAAAAACTCCTGCATGTAGACTCTCACTCCTCGAAACCTTCTTAGCCTTCTTCTTTCTGCCCTTCTTAATCGTCTCCTCTGTTATCTTCTCTTCAATTGTCGGGCTCTGCAATCCAACGGTTCTCGGTGGTTCAACCATGTCTTTGAGAGAAAGCTCGTAAGCATTCTCCGGCACATCCTTCACGGAATCCATCATCTCTTGTCTATATCTGGCGACTGCCTGCCCTCGCGAACTCGGCCTGTACTTCTTTCCTTCTCTTATTTCTTCTTCTTCTTTGCTCCTCCTCTCCCAGAGCGGAGGCGAAGGCACATCGGAATCATCGTCGTCGTCCTCGTCGTCGTATCGTCTAGTAGAACTCGGAGCAACCCACGGGCCGATGCGGCCGCTGGAGTAGCTGGTCTTGATCAGATCGGCCCATCTTCGGTAGGCGACCTCGTCGGAGAGATTTTGCTTGCTGTTGGAGAAGCTGAAGGGGTGGTTATTATGTGAAGCTTGTCGACGTTGGTGGGGAATCATGGTGGCGGCAGCGGGGTAGGCCAGTGTGAAAAAACTTGGGCTTGTCGTTAATGGCGTGGCGTAGGTATGAGAGAGAGGAGAAGATCGAGTGTTTTATTTAGGGGAAGGACCGGGATTACGACTAAGGAGGGGGTCGCAATCGGGAGAGAGAGGTGGCCGGGCAAAGTCGTTGTTTTTCTAGAAGGATACGTGAGCCACATGGGGTGAATTTTGGCAATTCTCTTTATATATTTCTAACATAATTGAATGCTTCCTTCGCAAGAAAAAGAAAGGAGACTTCTCCTATCTTAAGCTCTAAAGTTCAGTGTATTAATAAATTAATTTTTAAATTTATTAAAATTTTAAAATTTAAATATTTATTAAAAAAAAAAATTTTAAAAAAAAATTATATATCTCATCTAAATTTAAAATTTTTATGTTAAAATTTTTTTAAAAAGTATTTATGCAATGGTCAAAATCGCTCGGACACTAATATCGAGAAAATATTTTTTTTGTAAATTTAAACAATAACTAAAAAAATTTTAGAGATTAATTTAAATGAGTAGAAAAAATCTAAGAGCTGTATAACATTTGTCTATAAAGAAAAAAGAGAAAGACTTTACCCTTAAGTCCACCATACCAAGGCGCGGTTGAGTAGGTCATGTTAAAAAAATAAGATATATTACTCTGCCCGGACTGCTGTGTATATTCTTACGTGTGTCTGTATAGCAAATAGATATGGCATGAGTTATGTATAGGCGGCTGACATTTTAAAAGATAGGTATGGGTGTAAATTTTATTTAGAAAAAAAAGGGGCAATTTCATATGAGCCCTTTTTTCTGAATTGTTCAAATCAATTTCTGAAATTTTTTTAAAAGAGGAGCTGATTATCCGAAAAAAAAAAGACCACGTTACTAAGCGTCTGTTTACATTCTTGAGAAGTGAGCAAAGTGAGGTAGTGGAAAACTCACTTGCCTCACTTGCCTCACTTTCTCTGTTTACTTGAAAAAGAAAGTGGAGAAAGTGACTTTCTCCACTTTCCAATTACTATTTATTTCAATACATTTTTTACTTTCTCCACTTCTCTCCAAATTGAAGAGAAGTGGAGAAAGTCATTATTGTATACAATTATATATATATAATAATAATACTACTATATTAATTTATTGTTAAAATAAATTATTTATACAAAAATATATTAGTATATTATTAAAATAATCGTATAGTAATATATTATTAAATAATTATTATTATTTTAATATATCATTAAAATAATATTATTAATAATCAAGTATACTAATATAATAATAGAATAATAAAAATAAAATAAAAAATATATGATAATATTAAAATAACATTAATAATAATACAATATATATTATTTTTTTATAAAATAGATAATAATAATAATAAATATATTGTTAATCATATATTAATAATAATAATAATAATATTATTATTATTATTATTATTATTATTATTAATATATAATAATACAAATATACTATTAATAAATTTTTAATTTTTAATATTATATTAATATTTTAATTTATATATATTAATAAATTAATAAATATTATATATTATTAATATATTTAATTATTAATAGTATATAATTCTTATTTATATTATATTTTAAATATATTTCATCACAGTTTCTTCCCACTTTCTAATTGCAAGTAAACAAAGAAACTCAAACCTACTTTTCCACCACTTTTCACTCTCCTACTTCTCTTTCACTTTCCTCTTACCCACTTGCCTCACTTGCCTCACTTTCTCCAAAATAAACGGCCCCTTAGCTGAGGTCATTGGCTTCATCAATATGTACCTGCGATAGAGATGTCAAAATAATCGTGGCCCTTGGTTCAATCTTGGCGCACATTTGGGTTCCAATCATGATGTCCCACGTTGTGCTTTCATAAAGGAGAAATTATTACACGCACTGCGTTCATCATGTTATTCCGTATACCGTATATATCTACAAATATTTTTTAAAAAATATTTTTAATATAAAAATTATAGATATTGGTGAGATATATAATTGTTTTTTCAAAAAATACTTCTAAATAGATATTTTTAGACTCCAAAATTCTTATAAATTTAAAAATATTTTTTTGACGCTAAAATTATTTAATCCAAAACATCTATTAGAAATATTTTTTGAAAAAATCTTCAAAATGAAAGTTGTATATCTCATCAATATCTACAATTTTTATATTAAACATTTTTTTAAAAAAATACTTGTAGATGTATGCGGTGCACGGATGACATGGTGCACCGGGTGCGTGCAATAATTTCCCTTCGTAAGGTTATGGAGCTTGAACAATTGTAGGAATTGTTTGATATATTTATTGACAGTTGTAGGAATTGTGCTATTGGTTAATGTATTAGTATGTTTACTATTTAATTTCATCATCTATGTAAGAGGCTTAGCTATGTAGTAGATCTTGAACATATTTGAATATAACTAAATATTATTGTTTGCGTCTTCACAAATGCTAATATGATTCGAGCGCCACAAAAAAATTTACCAATACGTATGGTTAAAAAAAATAAATTTTTTTTTTAAAAAAAAAAAAAATTCAGTATAAAAAAATATAAATTTTGATAATATTTACAACTTTTATATTGAAAAAATTTTTATAAAAAATATTTCTAATAAAAATTTCGGTACTTCAAATTTAATGAATATAAAACGGATTTTAAAACTATTTTTTAAATTCGTTAAACTTTGGGTCTCAAAACATCTATTTAAAAATATTTTTTTAGAAAAACTTTAATAAAAGAGATTGATCTTATTAAAACCTACAATTTTTATACTGTATGTTTTTCTAAAAAAATGCTCTTGCAATTTTATGTATATTGATATATTTTTAAGTGGTGGGACCTGAATAACCAGCATTTTTCTTAGGTGGACTTACATATAAGCCCCTCAACTTTTTAAACTTGACGAATAAATCTCTCGTTTTATCCGTTAGTTTTGACATCCTAAAATATATATTTAGAAATATTTAACATAAAAGTTGTAGTAATAAGATTTACAGTTTCTATATTAAAATTATAAAAAAAAATACTTCTAAATAGTTGTATTGAGACTTTAAAGTTCAGCAGATTAATAAATAAATATTTGAAACCCATTAAAACTTTGAAGCCTAACATACTTATTTAGAATTATTTTTTTAAATTAAAAATGAAAGCGTAGAACTTTTATATTAAAAAATTTTTAAAAAATATTTATATAATGGTCAAAATGACTTAAACACGAATATCGAGTGAAGATTGTTTTTAAGTTTAAATGGTATTTAAAAAATTTATTAATTAATTTGTATGAACAGAAAAATTTTAGGAGTTAATTTATATATTTTTTTAGGACAATTTGATGGCCGTATTAGTCGTTAGTATGTATTGTCAAAGTAGAAAGAAGGAAGAAGGCAGTATGCTATTTTTGGGTTTTGGTACATTGTTCTTGGGCTGCATCTTTAACTTCAGTAGTTGTTCGTCGTTGTCATTTATCGCCGCCATTTCGATCATCGATTGGATTTTGGTTTGAAGTTGGTTCGAGGAAATTGCAGGTCGGGTCTACTTTCAAATCGCTTACAATTAGCTACTATCTTAAAGATGATATTAGAGATATTTTTAACCGCTATATAATTATTTTTTTTAAATATTAAATATAAAAAAAAATAAATTTTAGTGTGATTGATAATTTTTATATTTAAATTTTTAAAAATATATTTTTAAATAAGTATTTTAAAGTTTCAAATTCTCAATAGGTTTCAAAAATCAATTAGCATATTAAGTTTTTTAAACATCAAAATTAGAAGTACGTTTTTGATCGAGCGTGTACTCGACCGATCTACTAAGTGCTCGAAGACGAGATTGGTTAGGAAAAGCTAGCAAGAGACACACGATTTTTAACGTGGAAACCCTCGGTTAAAGCCGAGGTAAAACCACGGGTCGTACGCGACCACGAGAAAATAAACACTAATCGGAGAAAGGGATTACAAGGGATCCGAGCTGATCGAGTAGCTCGGATTATCTCACTCAGTCTCTCCAGAATACAATGAAATGCCAACCCCCTCTACATTAGCGAGGGGTCTCCTTTTATACCACTCGCCAGACGGTTAAGCGAGAAAGAATCGGATCCCGATCCGATTTACGCGGTCAACAGCTTCTAGGTGCGCGCCACGTGCCATCCCGTAACGGCTGGGCGACCGAGTCTTCCGCTGCCCACGTTTTCTGTAAACAAAACCGACGTCTCAAGACGTCGGTGCAGCCTTTCTGTAAATAAAACCGACGTCTCCAAGACGTCGGTGCAGTCGTACGCCCCCGACGTCGAAACGACGCCACGTGTCCAAGAGGTACCGACGTCAAGTCTTCGCCACGTGTCCCAGCACGTAACCTCCCATATCAGAAGCCCCCCGACGGTCTTGGTGACGCACGTCGGCATGTCCGTCGGAGTTCTTCTAGCGCTTTTGACACACCTGTCACCAGCTTCGAAGTACGTGCCGCTGTCTTTTCAACTCCTGCTTTACATATACCCGATGGAGTGAAAATGTTTTTACCTGCTCTTCATTTCTCTCATCCCCCTCTAGCTCCGGCGATTTACACCGACCTCCATCTAGACGTCGGTGGTGTTGGTTATCCATACGTCCGAGCTCTTCCTTTGGGTCGGCCGATCGCCTTCTCGAGGTTAGTCAATCATGTCTTCTCCTCCTAGGACCGATGAGTTAGCTATAGTTAGGGTCGATCCCATAGAAGGTACGTCTTCTTCGGTCTCGGCTTCAGCGTCATTAGCGCCACCTACTTTGCTCGCTTTGGAAGCCGCGCCCACGTCAGGCGTCGGTTCTACTTACCATGTTCCACTATATCCCCTTACTCCCGAGGAAGTGCAGTCCACTGTCACCGCTAAGCAATTGACCGAGTGGTGTAGACGCTTTGGTTTAGGAAAAGAAGTCGGTGCTCGGTTGCCGACGTCAGAAGAACGAATGACCAGCTACTACCCCACCGAGATTGCTGTCCTCTACGAGCACCTCCGTTTAGGTCTGCGCGTCCCATTTAACCGTTTCTTCGTCGACTTATTTTGTACTTACGGGTGTTGTCCTTCGCTCGTACTTATTTTGTACTTATTTTGTACTTCGCTCGTACCCAACGCTTACCGTACCATAGTGGGATTTCTGTACATCTGTAGTTGTCGAGGTGTTAACCCATCTGTAGAAATGTTTCGTTACCTTTTTGAGTGTATGGAGTCGACGAAGTCTCGGGGTTGGTTCTATTTTCGCTGTAGATTAACGAAAAGTGGTAAGAATTTGGCCGGACGTGCTTCGTCGGTGCACCACTGGAAGCCTAGATTTTTCTTTATCCGAGCCGACCCGTCTTGGTCGTTCAACAGAGTTTGGGGTGAGCCGAACCCCGAGGCTTTGAAAACTCCGATTCCGATTCCGGTAGCAGCAGAACAGCTGAGTAACGACATCATGAGTTACTTGACGTATAATGGTTCAGTTGATTTGAAGAGCCCGTCCGAGGAGTTGTTGGCGCAAATAGCTGCTTTCCTCCTTAAATGTGACGGTATGCTGTTCACTTCGGCTCGGCTTTTGCTATTTCGCTGTCGTTTGCTGATTCACGTGTATATTTCCTTGGCAGGTTCTTCTTCGCGAGTAGCTCGACCTCCCCCGCATGCGATGGACGAGCTCGTGAACCGTAAGAAGGCCGAGAAAGCGGCGAGGAAAGCCGCAAAAGATGCGAAGAAAAGCAAGGGAAAGATTATCAATGTGGTCGGATCCGAGGAGGGGGCTGCTCCGACTACTGAACCTGCCGCTGACACCACCGACGCACCGTTGTCTTTCGAGGCTGGATCGCTGCAAGATCGTACAGATGACATTGGGACACCTTCCGAGGCCGCTACCTCGCGGAAACGTGTTGGCAAGGAGGTAGCACGGGAGTCGGGAACAAGGAAGAAGGTTCGTGCAGCTCCGAGTTCTCCTGAGCTGGGTCATCTTTCCCACGAACCTTTCATGTCTGACGTATACATCCCTCCTTGGAACCTGAAATGGGGAGACGTGGGCGTCGACGACTCTGAAACTGCCTCCGTTCACCTCAGCTATGCTCCTTTACCCCGAGACAGAGACGAGATGGCAGCGCTTGAGGATATGGCTTCGGCATCTGTCTTCGCCAAGGCCTCTTATCACGTAAGTTTGACATACAGCTTTTCTCTCTTCTCCTCTTTTACTAAGTAAACCGTGTTTTCCCCCCAGGCCTTTGTCGCCGCCTCCGACCTGCACCGTCGGTTCTTGAAAAACGACCGCCAATTTCGCGACTGGGTGCAAGAACGGGGATTGTACGAGGCCGACATGAAGTCCCTCCAGGAACAGTTGCAGACGTCTCAGGAGGAGGCTAAGGTTCTCCAAGACAATCTCGACCTGACGACGGCGACGGCGAAGGAGGCTCATGCTAAGGCTTGCTCTTCCATCAGCGACTTACGAAGTCAGCTAGAGACCGAGGTTTCGGAAGAGAAAGACGCGGACGAAGCTCTTGAAAGAGCCAAGTCTGTTGCTGAGGAGAATGATCGCAAGCTGACTGAGGTGAAGGCAGAAGTGGAGCTGGCGGGTGACCGAGCCGTTGCGAGCTTCACCCAGTCAGAGGCGTATAAAAACGATCTTAACAAGTACGCCGTGGACTGGGTGATGGACGCGGTCGCCCAGTGTCGTCGCCTGTGTAAGCAGCATGTCCCGCAGAACTCCTTTTCGTTCCTCGACGAATCAACGATTGTTACCGAGGTCCAAAAGCGTAGGGAGTCGGGGCAAGAGGCGTCGGATGAAAGCGAAGAAGATGACGACACCGACGCGCCCGCGACTTCTGGTGGTCAGCCAGCTTCTGACACTTAGTAGTTTTCCCCCCCCTTTTTTTTTAAAATTGTAACCAAGGGGCTAGTTTTTGTGGTTACTCGGGGGATTGTCCCGAGATCCAAACTCTTTTCATAGTATGATCTTTCTTTTCGAAAAGAGTGTTTTTACCTGGAGGAAGTATTATTTTCAACGCCACCGAGTTTAGCCATATCGGGCCTTAGTGTCGGGGTCGTGCATTGGTAGCGCCGAGATTGATACGCGCTAAGGAGCGCAGTCGGCGTTTGTTACCAAATTCGTTGCACCGAGGTATGATACAGTCGGTGTTTCTATTCTGTTCCCTTCCCGCACCGAGGCCGGCATAGCCGACATCGGAGTCTGGGAAGGGCAACGAATTTGCTCTGTCGATCATCCACTCGCACCGAGTTTTGGCGAAGCATCGGTGTTGGAGTGACTTCTACCGCCAGTGTCGGCCTTATTCTGACCGACGTCGTAATTTGGTCAAATGAGAACTTCTACTAACTTTTTAACTTGGTAAAAATAACTTTCTTTTATTGAATTCATGAAACGCTACATGCCGAAGTGAATAAAGGTAGACAAAAACAGAGAAATAACTCCTATACTAAGGGAGAGGTAGATGCATCACTGATAGTACCGTCTCAAGTTGATTATGTTCCACGTCCTCGGCACATCCTTTCCCGACGAGTCTGCCAGCTTGTATGCGCCATGTCCTAGGACCTCCTTTATTTGGTAGGGACCTTTCCAGTTCGGTCCCAATTTGTTAGTGCTGGTTTGAATTTTTCTTAGTACCAGGTCGCCCACTTTAAATCCTCGGCTCCGCACTCTCCCGTTGTAGTATTGGTAAGCTCGGTGTCTATAAGCCTCAGCTCGGATCACGGCGACTTCCCTCCTTTCGTCCAGCAGGTCCAAGTTGTTGCTTAGTTTTTCAGCGTTGGTGGCCTCATCGAAATATTCCACGCGAAGGGACGGTTCGCCTATCTCCACCGGCACGACAGCCTCGGCGCCGTAGGTAAGGCTGAACGGCGTTTCTCCTGTCGAGGTACGATGCGTGGTTCGGTACGCCCATAAGACGTAAGGTAACACCTCGGCCAGTTTCCAGCTGCTCCTTCCAGACGTTTTCGCAAGCCTTCAAGGATGGTCCTATTCATGTTTTCGACCTGTCCATTAGCCTGAGGATGGTACACCGAGGTGAACCGATGTCGGATGTTCAATAGGCTGCAGAATTCTCTGACTTCGGGACAGTCGAATGTCTGCCGTTGTCGCTGATTATGGTCCTCGGTATCCCAAATCGGCTGACTATGGATTGTTCGAGAAACTTTTGGACGACCCGACCAGTAATCGTCGCTGTTGCCTCCGCTTCGACCCACTTGGTGAAGTAGTCTATCGCCACAATGAGAAATTTGCGTTGACGAATAGCTATCGGAAGAGGTCCGAGGATATCAATGCCCCACTGAGCAAACGGCCAAGGTGCGGTAAGACAACTTATGGGTTCTGCAGGTACGTGATGGATTTTCGCATGTACCTGACATCTCTCGCACTTGCTGACGTAGGCTTCGGCGTCTCTCAGAACTGTTGGCCAGAAATAGCCCTGTCGAAACACCTTCTGGGCTAGCGTTCTTGCTCCGATGTGGTTAGAGCAGAATCCCTCGTGTATTTCTTCGAGGATCTTCTGTGCAATTTCTGGGCGAGCACATTTGAGGTACGGGGCTGAGAAAGACTTACGATATAGCTGATCGCCGATGATTACGAACCGTGCTGCCCGACGTCTCAGCTTGTCAGCCTCCCTCTTGTTTTCGGGGACTGCCCAAGTGCTCAGGTAACGGATCAGGGGCGTCATCCATGTGTCTCCTTCCTCGATCGTCGAGACCTCCTCCTCTTCTATGCTCGGCCTTTGAAGTTCTTCGAAGAATATAGTGGCCGGGGCTCCTCGTGCCGCCCCTGACGCCAGCTTGGATAGCGCATCTGCCTCCAAATTGTCATTCCTTGGTATATGCCGAACTTCGAACGAATGGAAACCACTTGTGAGCCGCCGAACCTTGTCAAGATACCTAGCCATGACGTCGTCCCGAGCAGCGTAGTCGCCCCCGATTTGTTCGGTTATCAACTGGGAGTCGGTGTACGCGAGCAAACGTGTTGACCCGAGCTGCTTGGCCAGCCTGGTTCCCGCGATCAAGGCCTCATACTCTGACACGTTGTTGGATGACGGAAAATTGAACCTGATGGCGTACTCTAGCCGAGCCCCTCCGGGACTCGTGAGTATAAACCCCGCGCCGCTGCCCTCGGTAGTGGACGATCCGTCTGAGTAGAGTACCCACGAGTTGTTGTCAGGAGTAACGTCCGTGCTTGCTACCATGTCATCAGTGGGTATCGTCATTTCCACAAGGAAATCCGCGAGGACTTGCCCTTTCATCGCCGACCTCGGTGTATAATGCAGATCAAATTCTGAGAGTTCCACCGACCATTTCGTCAAGCGTCCCGACGTTTCAGGCTTTGCGAGCATTTGCTTCAACGGTTGATCTGTCAGCACTTGCACCGTGTGAGCTTGGAAATAGGGCCTCAGACGCCGAGCCGTTACCACTAGGGCAAAGGCTAACTTTTCGGCCGAGGTGTACCTGGTCTCTGCGTCTTTCAAAATCTTGCTCACGTAGTAGATCGGCCGTTGGATTCCGTCTCCTCTCGCAATAGCACCGAACTTATTGCCACCGGTGAAACTGCTAAGTACAAAGATAAGGTTTCACCTCGAATAGGACTGACCAGCAGAGGGGGTCGGGTCAGGAAGGCTTTTAATTCTTCGAAGGCTCGTCTACAGTCTTCGTTCCATTTGATGGCGCCTTTCGCTCCTCTCAAGACTTTGAAGAAGTGCCCGCACTTGTCTCCCGAGCGTGAGATGAAACGTCCGAGGGCAGTCAACCTTCCAGCCAGCCTCTGTGCTTCCTTCATGTTACGGGGCTCTTGCATCTCCAAGATTGCTCTCACTTTCTCGGGGTTGGCTTCGATGCCCCGAGGGGTGACCATGTAGCCGAGGAATTTGCCAGAGGAAACTCCGAAGGCACACTTCTCGGGGTTCAACCTGATGTTGCTGCCGCGCATTAGATCAAAAGCGGCCTGGAGGTCGGTTGCGTGATCTTCCTTCTTTTTGCTCTTCACCACGATATCGTCCACGTAAGCTTCCACCGTCTTGCCGAGCAGAGGTTCGAATATTACGTCCATTCCTCGCTGAAAGGTTGACCCTGCGTTCTTCAAGCCAAACGGCATTACTCTGTAACAGTATGTGCCGTAGTCCGTGATGAAGCTTGTCTTCTCCTCGTCGTCTCGGTGCATTCTTACCTGGTTATATCCGGAGAAGGCATCCATGAAGCTCAGTAGCTCGTGTCCTGCTGTGGCATCTACCAACTGATCTATACGTGGCAACGGGTAGCTGTCTTTAGGACAGGCCTTATTTAGATCTGAAAAATCTATGCACATTCTCCACTTGCCGCTGGCTTTCTTTACGAGTACGACGTTAGCCAACCAGTCAGGATATCGGACCTCTCGAATGAATCCCGCCTTCAGCAACTTCTCTATTTCGGCCTTTATAGCTCGGCTCCTCTCTGGAGCGAAGCTTCTCTTCTTTTGTTTCACCGGTTTGTGCGATGGATCGACGCGCAGCTCGTGGCAAATCACTTCCGGGTCCAGCCCTGGCATGTCGGATGGTGCCCAAGCAAATAAGTCGTTATTTTTTCGAAGGCAGCCGACGACATGTTCGAACTCTAGGCCACTTAATCCCGAACCTACTTGCACGCATTTTGAACTTTCGTCACCTAGTAGTGGGACTGGCAGGGTGGGTTCCGCAGGTCCGCCCACCTTAGTGTCTTCGTCCCTGACATCGAGTATCTCGATCGGGAGTGTTTCCTTCCTTCTCAAGCTGTTTCGGTAGCAGCGCCGTGCCTCCTCAGGGTCGCCTCGTATCTCGCCGATCCCGTGAGCAGTCTTGAACTTCGCCCGCTGATGTGGAAGGGAGGCCACTAATTGTAGCGACTTAATGCCGGGCCTCCCCAGTATGACGTTGTATGCCGACGGAATGTTCAGGACGAGGAACGTCATCTTTACCGTCTTCTGTCGTGGTTCTGTCCCTACCGTCACGAGTATGGAGATGGTTCCAACTGGGACGAGGTCCGGACCGCCGAGCCCGTACACACTTGCACTGTCCGTCGTCAGGTCAGCCTCCGTCAATCCCATCCTGATCAATGCATCATAGAACAAGATATTTGATGAGGCACCGGTGTCAATAAATACTCTTTTTACCTCTCGGTTTGCCATGATCATCGACACAATCAGCGCGTCGTCATGTGGAGCTTCCACCGGCACGAGCTCGGCGTCCGTGAACGTGATACATTCTTCTATTGCCCCAGCGATCGAACTGACCTGATATACTGGCTGGGAGGTTTGGCGTTGTCGTTTCTTTTTCCTTGGTGTCTCCCCCGAACCGGGTCCTCCAGCAATAAAGAGAATCGGTCCAGCTCTGACTTGCTGGTGCTGAGGTTCCCTGTCCCGTGGGGCGTCGTCTCGTTCCCTCTGATCCGTCCGTGGCCTGTCTACGAACTCCGGGAGGTCTCCACTTCTCGCCAATTCCTCGAGGACGTCTCGGAGTTGCAAGCAGGCATTGGTGGTGTGTCCATGTGTGCGATGGTAGTCACAGTATTTGGACCTGTCCCTCTTGTTTGTCGGGGTAGTCAACCTCGGTGGCCTCGGAAGTTGGCGTCGTTGTTCGACCACCGCCAAGATTTCACTCCTTGAGGAATTCAGCCGAGTGTAGTTATGGAACCTCGGCTCGAATCCTCTGGCGTCATTCTTTTTCCCACGTCGACTTCCGCCTCGACGCTCTTCCTGCTTGTCTTCCCGCTCCCTTTTCTGTCCTCGGGTCAGCTCGTCCTCACGCTCTTCCGCCTCGATCGTCAATCGGACCTTTTCATAGGCCTTCGTAAGGGTCTCCGGTGGATTTGTATGAAAGTCATATGACAGCTGTTTATGTCGGACCCCCCTCTTTAGCGCTGTCAACGCCAACTTCGGATCGACGTCTTGCATCGTCTGCTGCGCCTCGCAGAATCTCTTAAAAAACGCCTTGAGCCTTTCCCCTTCCTTCTGGACGACGTTAAGAAGGCTCTCTGCATCTTTTGGAAAATCCGTGCTAGCAAAGACCGGGTCTGGAACGCATCTACGAGGTCATCCCAGCTGTTAATGGACCCTGGCCTCAGTCCTGTGAACCAGGTCTGAGCGGGTCCTTCCAGCGTCATTGGGAAACCTTGGCAATATGCAGCCTCGTCATATCCCGTGAATCGCATTGCGGTCATGTAGCAAGATACGTGGGCTTTCGGTGCCGAGCGACCGTTGTACTTGGAGATTTTGGGTGGTTTGTAATTGTGCGGCAGAGGCGCGTCCAAGATCTTCGCCGAGAAGGGTGAGTTCGGGTCTCTGCCGAAGGCTGATTTGGCAGCTCCGCAACCCTCCTTTGTTTTGCCCTTCGAGACTACCTCGGCTTGATTCGGCCCCCCGTTCGACTCTTCGGAAGATACCGCCTCTGACCTCCTATTGCTTACGCGAGCTTCGCGTCCTCCTCCGACTGGTTCCGCTTGTTGTCTTTCGGCGGTCCTTGCCCGTCCTCTTTCAGCAGATCTTGCTTGTTCTCTCTCCCTCGCCAACCTCGCCCCGTGGCTCCCTAAGCGTTCCTGGATCCTCGGGGGACCGAGGCGATCGAACGCCGAGCCACGACTGCGATTAGGGGAGTTCCTTCGACGTCGCTGCGCCGACTGCCCAGAATGCTCCTGTCTTTCCGCTTCTCGTTGCGGGCGCAGCGGTGCAACTTCCGCTGCGTTGTATCCTCGCACGAGGGTTTGTAATTCCTCTCTCAGGAGCGCGCGGACATCGTCCAGTGTGACCGGGACGCCATTCGCCTGTTGTCCCTCTTCGACCCCTCGCGAGCGTTGCATAGATTCTTGCGACTGCTCGGGGGCTTCCGTTGCTGGATTTCCGTGTCCGAAGTTCCGTGCGCCGTTGGCGTCTGCTTCCTCTGGTTGTCTGCGATCTTCGCTGACGGCCGCACGGTTCAGTCTGCTCGCTGTTTTCTTGTAAACCATGTCTTCGCGATGTTTTTCCCCACAGACGGCGCCAATTGATCGAGCGTGTACTCGACCGATCTACTAAGTGCTCGAAGACGAGATTGGTTAGGAAAAGCTAGCAAGAGACACACGATTTTTAACGTGGAAACCCTCGGTTAAAGCCGAGGTAAAACCACGGGTCGTACGCGACCACGAGAAAATAAACACTAATCGGAGAAAGGGATTACAAGGGATCCGAGCTGATCGAGTAGCTCGGATTATCTCACTCAGTCTCTCCAGAATACAATGAAATGCCAACCCCCTCTACATTAGCGAGGGGTCTCCTTTTATACCACTCGCCAGACGGTTAAGCGAGAAAGAATCGGATCCCGATCCGATTTACGCGGTCAACAGCTTCTAGGTGCGCGCCACGTGCCATCCCGTAACGGCTGGGCGACCGAGTCTTCCGCTGCCCACGTTTTCTGTAAACAAAACCGACGTCTCAAGACGTCGGTGCAGCCTTTCTGTAAATAAAACCGACGTCTCAAGACGTCGGTGCAGTCGTACGCCCCCGACGTCGAAACGACGCCACGTGTCCAAGAGGTACCGACGTCAAGTCTTCGCCACGTGTCCCAGCACGTAACCTCCCATATCAGATTTCAAAAAGATTTGAAGTACAAGAAAAACAAATACGATCTATAATATTTGAATCAAATTTTTTTTAAAAATATTTCTAAGTAATTATTTCTAGGCTAGTGGATGTTCAGTTTAAAGTTTAAAGCTTCAAAAGATATATTTAGAAATATTTTTTTAAAAAATTTTGAATGTAAAATTAAAAGAAAAAAAATTGATATGATCTACAATCTTTAGGTTCAAAATTTTTTAATAAAATATTTATAAGTATTGGTTTGGGACGTAGAAAATGAGCGGGTTTAAAACGAGGGATTTATTTGCAAAATTAAACTAGTACATGTGGTTATATGCAAGTCCTCCAAATTATTATTAGTCAATGTATTAGAATGTTTACTATACAGATTTTATAGACTTCTATATAAAAGACTATCCTATGTAACAGAGTACTTGAGCACAATTAGTGTAATTCAAATATTATTTGTGACTCCACAATTCTAATAAAATTGACTTTGATTTCCACGTTTATGTTATGTTTAACTCGTGAATTTAATGGTGCATTCTCGTAAACCCACAAATTCTTTTTTATTCTTATGAAATATAACACAAATCTATAGCTGACGTATGCGCTTGCACGGAGAGTTTAGATATCATTAAGAAATGCGGTCCAAAATATTTATAAATGCATGGAAAATTCATATGAGAGGTACACTTGATATGAATATATATCAAAATGCCTAAGCAATTAGCCTTGACTATCTCATAAAATTCCTCGCTTTTGCTTATTATAGATTCGCATTAAAATGGCGGGATTTGTTATATAACCACCACCAAATTCCTATCTGTCTACTGCAATTGTTTTCAATAGTAGGAAAATAAAATAAAATCTATTTGAGATTTTTACATTATAATTTGGTTGCTCAAATTTTTCCTACCTCTTGTTATCACTATAGACAACCTGCAAGATTTTTTTTTTTTTTTTTTTATAATTTTAATACCAAACACTTTATATCATCATCTCTTTTTCTCTTCCATATATCCATTGATTGGCATCTACATCATAGGCCTTTACTATGCACCCTCAAAAAATCACACAAAAAATTGATGTTGTACAATCAAGACCACACATCACGATGGGTATATCCGTAATTTGATATTTTTGGCAAATCACAATGCGCGTGTGTGATGGAGATTAATTATGAGTGGTTTGTTAGGTAGTTTATTTGGGGTGAGTAATTTTTTTCTCGAGACGGACTAAGCAAAAAAAACGAAAATCATTAACAGCATAACAACAATTACTAGCAAGAAATTCTGCTCATGTGAGGTCTAAAAATATTATAATTTTTGCAACTATTATTCCGAAGAATATTATTTCCCAAAAGCTTTCAACCTAGGTAACCAAAATACCCACGCACACCTGCACATCACACGTAAGCAAACAAGTCTAAAAGGTATGAATTTGGACCACTAAAACACTTAAAGACATGCGAAAAGACACGCACACAGCAAATAATCAATACAATACTAAATATTAAAAAAAAACATACCTTTAAAAACATAAGTACATAATTCAAATCCTACGTTCTTGGCCAGTAGCAAATCATTAACAGCAACAAAACTAGAAAAAAAAAAAAGAATTATAAGATGTATTCGAGCACCTAAACTCTTGTAGTGTAATTCCTTTTCATCGAGTTTCAGGTCAAGCCATAATAATAATAATAATAATATTATTATTATTAGAAACATGACTTGTTTCTCTAAGAAAATAATAATAATAATAATAATAATGGGGATATAGGTCTTGCTAAGTGGGCCAAATATGCTTGACTTCTATGTACTCAAACAAAATAGATAGATCATCAATGGTCCCGAAACATAGAAATGCAGAACATGCAATGTTTGTCTCTTTCCTGGGGGAAATTTCCTTTTTTTTTTCTCAAATAACTTTTTTTATATTTTCTTTTTAAAAAATTGAATTGAAGATGCCAATCTCAAAACATAGTATTTTTTGAATAAAAACTTCAAAAATAAAAGTTAAAAATTTTATCAAAAAATAATTTCAAAATTTTTTTCTCCACTCATAGTCTCGTGACTATGATAATCGTATATGTACGAGCGTATAAGATTATTACTCGTGGAGCACTATCCACCACACAATATCCGATGCTGAGACACCAACCAACCGAAAGCAAGAGTCAAGACCATAAATCTTCCATGGGAATCTTTTAGGAACCACCATGGAGCCACCATAGACCCACCCGTCTCTTGAGCAAATTTACGGATCATTTTCGTAGTAATCATCAGAATTCATGTCAATATTCTTTTGACATCCAGTGAAATAAGATAAACAATCCTACACTACAAAAGCCCGAGTGCCCGCCACAAAAAGCTATCCTTGGTTGTGCATTCCACTCAGCTTCCCACAAACAAAAAGCTAAGAGTAGACCAAGACCCCCTTTGATGATCATAGATAAAGGAAAAGTTGAATCAAGACAGTGGATCCATTCGAAAGCAAAAAGTTAAAAAGGGCACCCGAAGATTATGAGACGGTGATATCACGTACTATAGGCGGTCGAAATAGGTGGAGTCATTGTCAGATTGGCCCCATTTTTTAAAGCTGTACATAAGAGTTTATGGTGATTAGGCTCGAGTTTTATGGTAGAGGGAGGTTCGGACCGGTGGTGAGGGGCAATGCTTGGACGCACACATCTTTTCACGGAACTGCACACGAAAAACACATTTTTCGTGCATGTGAAACGTGTTTTCCACGCTTTTCGTGTGAAGTTTTGTGCTTGGGTGTGTACACCCAAGCATTTTCCGGTGGTGAAAGTAGATAGCGATAGCAAGTGAAAAGGGCATGATGCAGAGAGCTTTGGACTGAAGGAGCTGCATCGTTTGTCCTATGTAAAACCTGTCTCTCAGCTCCGTCCGTGGACCATTCCTCCCACACCTGCTGCTGCTTGTTTCCACCCTTGCTTTTATCTCCCTGCCATTGGAGTATGATAAGAATACTCTGCACCCAGATTATACGCACTACTCTGTACACCAAGACTTAAATAAAATTTATATATATTTTTTGAAAAAATATTTCAACATTAATTGTAGATTTTAATGAAATCTATTATTTTTATAATTAATATTTTTCAAAAAATACTTCTATATAGATGTTATGAGACTCTTAAATTTTAACGGTTTTAAAAAAAATAATTTTTAAAACTCGTTAAACCTGTTAAGTTTTTGGAATCTAGAACATCTATTAAGAAATATTTTTAGAAAACTATTAAAAATAAAAATTATAGATCTTATCAAAATTTATAACTTTTATATTAAATTTTTTTTTTAAAAAAAATATAAATGTTATTTTAAATACCGGTGTATGGAGCGGTGTATATAATTCGGATACAGAGGATCTTCATCCAAGGGAATAAAGGTTATTGCAATAATTAAAAGTGAGAATAATTAGTTGTAAAATATAGAGAAAAGAAATAACATCATCCTGTAACTTCTTGAATATACGATATTCATCCCGGGTATCCTATATGCAAATGTCAGGTCATGAGAAAGCACTTTTATGTTATCCAATAAGAATATGTTTGATTGTTGATTTCTTTTTTTTTTCTTTTTTTTTTTTTGTTGTATAGTGAGCAGCACTATTTTCTTATATAAATCTTTTAAAGGCATAAAATGCCATCAGTGGCAACTGAAAATAAACTTATTAATGAACATGGTCTTTGGCATTTTCCCTTCTTCTAGAATATGCATCACTATATCATCCGTAAAACGATTTATGTTTGCCAATGGCTTAAATTAAAGCAAGCAGAAGTATAAGAACATGGAAAAGAAAAGTAGCTCTGGAAAATAAGAACATGGTAAGAAGAGCATTACCAGACATGCTTGAAGATTCGCGCACATCCAAAAATACCTGTGCGTAAAAGCGACTTATTGCGGATGATTATTAGCAAATGAGTGCAAATCAAGTATGACCTTCTAATGATAAGGAGAGTATTACCGGACACGCTTGAAAACTCGCGTACATCCAAAAACGACCCGTGCGTAAACGCGACTGATTGTGATGATTATTAGAAAATGAGAGCACACCGATTATGACCTTCTAACCTACATTACAAGTATACTATCAAATCGACAAACCAAAACAACCAAACTGAAGTCTCGAATTTTTTTTAAAAGAAAATACATTACCTTCATTAAAATATATTATAATTTTAACCATAAAGTTGTGGGTTTAATCTCCACAAAGAGTGGACGAAATTTGCTTATTTAAGGTTTGATCCTACATATATAAAAACAGACTAATTTTCTCTTTTTTTTTTGGGATTTTATTTATTATTTCTCCAGTGGTCCTCACACATGCCAATATGCGTTGCTGTTTCATTTTTTGTGGCTTTTATCTATTTTAGCAACAACATCTTCAACTTTGTTATTTTTACAACTATTCTTCTAGGGATATTGCTTTTTCCCTTTGGTGATTTGATTCCAACCTCTAAACCTCACCAACCTAAAGCTCTACCACATCAATATGGTCTCACTTCAGTTATCTATATATAAAAATATAAAAATAGGTTATCAGCGTGTCATCGTAAATATATCTAATAATATTTGTACACATCCAACAGGCGACCATTTGTCTGTGTGGTACGCCACCGGGTACGCGGTCGTCATGCTGGTAAGGTTGTTTGTTAAATAGGCGATACGATTTATTTTTGTAAATTTTTAAAATTTAATATTAAAAATATAATTATTTATAAACTAATTTTATATAAAAAAAAAAAAAAAAAAATTCGTGCAATTGCCAACATTCCCAACATGTGGCTCAGCCCGTGCCTCGGTTCAACTTCCGCCCGAGCACCAAGGGGTCCTTCAAAACTCTGATCCGAATCATCCGACCACTCAGTACTCATCCCGAAGTTATACCGTCAGATTTCACCACAAAATCGCCATGTCTACTGGGCCTGCTGATGAATTGTTAATCTGGCCCAAACAGTCCAAATGATGGCTAACGAAAGATTTCATATAGCAAAGACTATAGTTAGCTATAATTCAAAAAATATAATATCGGTCCGATACACATATAAATTGAATTTATAAAAAATTTTACATATTAAATTATTTATATGTTTAAATTAAACAATGAAATACAACAGCTCAGATCGATAGAAATTTTACATATACAGATTTCTAGATTACCATTTCGATGTAGATCTTGACAAGTATTGTACGCTGCCGCGCGTTGCTGTGGCCATGCAAGAAATTTTTTTTATATTATTATAG
Source organism: Xerophyta viscosa (assembly GCA_002076135.1). Taxonomy (NCBI): domain Eukaryota; kingdom Viridiplantae; phylum Streptophyta; class Magnoliopsida; order Pandanales; family Velloziaceae; genus Xerophyta; species Xerophyta viscosa. The sequence continues at coordinate 601,385 of MJHO01000112.1, read as the reverse complement.
TTAATATTTTACATAAATAATATGAAATAAAATATACTAATTTCTTATATTATTATAGTTGATTATTTCTATCTCTTAATCGACTAGTCAATCATAAGAATGTATTATTATTTTTGTTGATCGTTCTAGTCAGTCATAAAGATACATCATTGTTCTAGAGATATTTTACCTGAAAAAAAAAAAAAAAAACTGAATACAAATTTGTAGAACACATGGACATCTATTTTCTCTGTATTCAAAAAAATTTTTAAAATTTTTTTTATACATACTTATTTTGACTGATTTTATTAATTTTTAAAAGAAAAATAAAAGAAAAACGTAATTAATTATTTATATTAATAATTAGTCGGTATGTAGATTATTTTTCTATAAACTAATTATTATATTTTATTTAATATTTACGTAAGGCCTTTCATATTCTTTCAATTAGTTATATATTTGACACATGGCACTCTGAAAATGATTTGAAACGCCATGTGACTTAATGACTTTGATCAGTTTATATATTTAGAAAGTATTTGCCTTAATACATGTGTTATTCTCCACACGATACAAGCAAATGAATGGGTGCAGATATCTTTTTAGGAAACAAAAGTAAAAGCACAAAAAGGATCTAGTTATAACACATTGCAATATTGCATACAAGGATCCGTTATAGCTGATCACACCTAGTTGGAGAATACTTTGCTAATGTTGAAATGTTACACATGGTCAAAATAATAAACTGACCTGAGTTACTGAGCGTAGACTCTGCTCAACCTTGACGAATAGCTATCAATAGTCACTTTGAGAAAAATTCTGGTTTGAATGTCTTTTAATGGAGCCACTACAAACTCGGACTAAAAATGTTTCAGCACGACATCGCAATCAACTTTAACTAGAATTGAGATTAATCAAAGAATAATATTGCAAGATTTGCTAGAAGATAAGAAAAGAAGTCGGTAAACTGATGAGTCTTGGAATAGAGTAACTGCATCAATTGATTACATAAGGGAAGAAGCCTTGGACTTCTCTTTCAGAGCTTCTTGAACCGCATTTAGGAGTGCCGGCATTATATTTTTATTTGTGACAATAATACCAGTATCAAGATCAAGGTATCTGCCCTTAGAAAAATCTAAATCGTCTCCTGCAGCATCAGTCACTACGCCTCCAGCTTCTGCAAACCATGTAATTTAATATAAATAAATTTTATGCAGATCATATGACAGAAATAGAAAATAGGAAGCATCATGATTTGCATATGATAAGAACTGAAACTTCTTCAACTAGGCATACAAATGAAAAAAAAAAATTTTAATACCTGAGACCACAATGCAACCAGCTGCATGGTCCCATATCTTCTCACGATAACCTTGATGCGGAAAACGCATGTATATGGCACCATCTCCTCGCGACAGAGCGCCATATTTTGCCTGGCTATCAATTCTAACTGGTGGAGCTTGCACTCCAAGTTTCTATCAAAATGGCAAGCATTAATACATGAGATGAATAATACATCATAAGAAATGGAGTATACAGGCGAGAAAGCAAAGTAAATCTCTAATACCTTTGCTATTAAGCTAGATAAATCATGCATTGAGTGTGCAGCTTCATATGACTCAAAAAAAGATGCATCAGCTGTATTATCAATAGAGCTCACATGTACCTGAAAACTGACGATATTACACGACGAGCTCCGTGTGTTTTCATGAAATTTAAGTTGACAGCTAAACCGATGTGGTACCAACCTTGGCAGGCGAATGATCACCATCAAGTGATTGCAAATATGATCCCTTGCTGATTTCAGCAAAGAAAAGGCATCCTTTTTTGCTGGAACTAGGCGCAAGTGGAAGATTTGGGCAACCCAGTACACCCAATACCACCTTCCCTTGATCAAGCAAAGCCAGTGCAATGGCATACTGATCACCTCTTAAGAACCTAAGATGAGGTGAGATTCAAGATGACAGAAAATGTCAAAGGATAGCTTTCATGAAATAAAAGGACAGAGCGTCCATGCAAATATAAAGATAATTTACAATTCGGTTTTGGACAGTATAGAATTATCAAAAATGGATGAAAGACTAACTAGCTTCGCTTTGTTCAACTGCTTTTAGTAATTGAGAATATGATCTATAACTTGCCATAGCTGGACTTAAATGAATAACAGCAAGTAAAAATGGTATAAAAAGAAAGTCAAACTCATGTTTCCAGATGCAATATGGAAGTAACATCAGCAGCTACTTTTTTCTGTAACTGCCCGGCTGCTGCACTTTTCCTGATTTGATTGAGAATTGATCCGATGAAATTGACAGTGTAATTGACGGTGCTGTAACATCGAAAACACCCATCCCTACGTGTTTCGGAAAACAATATGACAAAAATAGATTTTATTGCGTTGTACAACTTTGTAGTTCAAATATTTTCAAAAAATGCTTCGAGATGGGTTGCAAAGGCCACTGAAGTCGTAGTTCAACTACGACTTCGGAGTCCATTCTGACCTATTTCGAAGCATATTTTTAGAAAACTATGAACTGCAAAGTTTTAGAACACAATAATGTCTATTTTCTTGTATTAAAAGTTCTTTTTTTCCAAAATACCTCGGAATGAGTGTTTTTGCCGTAACAGCACCGTCACACCGGGTTAACTTCAGGTGATCAATTCTTGATTTGGTCAATCAACAAAACTAAGCTTTTCACTTTTCAAGCATTTCAGGTGGCAGTTTATTAGTCATTCTGCTGGTCCATTTGAATATCAGCAACAACAGTATATTTGTTCATCAGAAACCAGCATGATAGCAGGATTATACAAAAGCATGATTGAGATATACATGCTAGGAAGCAATCAGATCTAATGCATAAGTATGACACCTGAAGGTCTTCTTTCTAACCTCATTAGCCAGTTACCTGACGCAGCTGGGTTCAACAATGAGATGTGTAAACAGTAAAGTATTACTCACCACTAACCTTTCGGATTTTTTTTTTTTTAAATGTTTCTCATGAACAAACAAGCCCTTTAAGCGTCAAAACATGAAGGAGCACTCTGGTGAAGAGTCAAATTCAATGACTAAGGTGTCCTTACCGCCTCTAAGATCAAAATGGTTGTTAGGTTAAGATCAGTACTGATTAGTACGTACATTTTTTTTTCTCTTACAGCTCGTCAGTAGCATAATTGGATGCCAAGTCATCAGAATTCTCGTTTCTTATTGAATAATATTATTTGCATTATCCCAAAAAAGCATTCAATTTCTGAAGGATTATAACTGAAATAGGGCTAGAATAGCACATTATGAGTCGCTTACTCTTTTTTCTAAAAAAAATTAAGCATGAATATCAATTCATACAATAGTAAGTTTTAAAATAACGGGTTTAATTTTACATTTTGAAAAAATAACAGCTACACGCTATGCACCACCGTGCCTATCATATATTGGCAATTAACTCCAAAGTCAAACAGATATGGATGCTTAAATTGAGAAGCTCACCCCTTAGTGCCATCTATAGGATCCAATACCCAATGTTGGCCACTCAGACCCCCTTCAGATTTTCCGCTATCAATTGCATCAAGTATGTCATCTGAAGATAAGGACACATCGTATGTGCCATCCGCAGATATAGTATCATTTACAAGTTCAGTTATTTTTTTCAATGTTTCTCGGCCATCATCCTTACGTAAATCTCCAGAATCCTAGAGCAGCAAATCGTAAATTATAGCTCTTCGGAAGTGTTAGGTAGAATTTAGTTAGAAAGTCAGGTAATTGTACCTCTTCAGCCACCAATGAGAAAGTTTCACACGGAAGCTCATTTCTTAAAACAAAGCTAACTACAGCCTGCGAACCTGCATTATATTAACAGATGTTCAAAACTCGATCACATTCGCCAGCATTTTCGCATCATGCATATAACATTTATCAACAAGTGTTAGATTGAACTACGCCTCCAAGCTTATACTGATATTTATGATAAAATGGTTGCAGTGGTCATATGGCTACAGATCCAGAAGCCCAATATATGAGCCAATAGTGCTAGGCATGAGCATCATTAACCTTATGAGAATTGCGTATACCTTTCTTACTTTATGTACATCTTCTAATACTATTACAGCAGGATTAAAAGTTGTTCCTTTTTTCCCCAAAAAAAGGATCTTATTAGTATTTGACCAAAATATTTGCTTTATGGAGAGCATTTAGCCAAGATAAAGAAATTAACGCAGTAAGAAGTTAGGATTGCTATCTTATATGCCGTCATTTGTTCATAGAATAATTTCCTCCCAGATAATGGGTTTACGCAGATTGTAGACTAACTTGTCAAGAATTTAGGCATATTAAGGGACATGTCGGTTTGTTTGCATTCTAGTTAGATAAATCCATACAGATTATGTGGAGCTAATATCGTTAATTGTTTATGAATGTGAATATATAATGGAAAAAAAATGGCATGCAAGAGCAAGAATGTTTTTCAAGTGACAGTCTTACAAGAAATTGAAGGATGATTCATATTCGTACCATAATCTGCGACGGTCACAGGACTTTTGTCTGCTTTTGATTGTACGTCCGACTGCACAAGTTCCCTTTGAACTTTCTGAAAGAAGTAGTACAAAATTGTTACTGGATGTCTGATGTCTGATAGTTACATATAATCTCCACTTAGTCTAAGAGTTAGCTAACCTGGCAGAGGCGAGCGGCAAGAACGACGGCCTTCTTGGCTGCGGCGAGCTGTTTCTCATAACTGGAGGTCTCCATGTCGGCAAATCCCGTTGATCTCGATCTTGGCGTACAGGACGAGAGAGTGACCGCGCAGCGGCGACGGTCGACGGCTGCGACGGAGTAGGGACGAAGGAGAATCGGCGGCGGAGTGGTGTGGGGAGAGAAGAAGAAGAAGAGTCGGGCGAGCGTGCGTGGATTGACTGCACGAGAAAATGGTGCGGTAGTTGGGACTGAGCAGGAGCAGAATGCCATTATCAATGTGTTTTGAGTCGGACCAGATGGGCTTATTATTGTGTTTTTTTTTTTTTTTTAAATAACGATAAGAAATCTTTTTCGAGTCTCCGTTAACTCACGGATTATTATTTTCTACACATATCCTCCAGTTTAAATTGGACCTAACTGTGAGCATGGAAAAAAAACTCTGACCTAGCGTCTACTTTACGCAACCACCGCTCCGCACCCGCTGAAAACACGCGGCTGAATTTTTCCATGCTAATCTCAAAAAAAAATTGCAATATGGTACTGACTAGATATATTAGCTTTTAAAGTCAAAAATTGCTTAGAAATTTCAAATATTTTAACACTTAATTTTTTTTTAACTTTTATTTTAATTTTCGAGTGAATTTTGAATTTTAAAAAGTTAGTTCGTCTACTAGACGCCACATAGGGAATTTTAGCTAATGCTTCTCTAATGTGTAGTATGATAACATACGGATAGTGGTGTTCTCAGATCCTTACAAAATGAGTACGGTCCAGTGAGTTTGCATAAAGGTCGAATCTTTGGTGCAGTATAACCAGTGGCGGATTCAGAAATTATGTTAAGTGGGGTCAGAAAAAATAAATAATATTAATAATACAATAATATAATGCTAATTATTTGAATATCATATCAATTTCAGAAAATTCGTAAGTATTTTAATTTTGAACTACAATATAAAAAAGTTCAAAACATCTACGAACGTCTAAGAACACCCCAAAGCATAAATTCAAACTCTACATTTAATCGTAATAAATACAAAAAAAGAAGTAAAAAAATTATGGAAAAAAAAAATCAAATTTCATTCAACAGCAAAATCAAATTTTATGATGTTTGTAGGTATTTTTGGGATGTTCGTAAGTATTTGTATATGTTACGGATTATTCTGGAGTGTTCATAATATTCTGAGCTGTTTGTAAGTATTTTTGAGTATTCTGAGGTGTTTGTGAGTGTTCTAAATAATTTTGGGATATTCTAAAATGTTCGTGAGTGTTTTGAAATATTCGTAAGTATTTGTGATATTTTAGATAATTTCATATACAAATTCTAAAATTTTTTAACATTTTTAAATTTTGAACAATAAAAGAATTAACACACACACACACACACACACACACATACACACACACATATATATATATATATATATATATATAATATATATATATATATACATAAAATCAAGTGGGGTCATTTGACCCCACTTACAATGCTTTGGATCCGCCCTTGAGTATAACGCCCAAAATTCCTGCATTTCCATTCTAACATACAGAGCTTACTATACAAACTACATTTGGTTGAAATTCTTTGAAAAACTCTTAGAATTTGACACGTCGATGTAACTCACAAATCATCAAAAGTGTGCGTGCTATTCAAAAACTGCAACATTCTCATACTAACCAAATCTAGATACTTAATACAATATATCCAAATAGCTTTTACTACACATGATTTCCATGACTTTGATAACACTGTTTATTACCATTTATTTCATCCGGCCGGATTTAAATAAACTCATATTTCAACATGTGTTGACCTATCAACCGTACTATGATGACCGTACCTGTACGTTCAATTATTATTTTTCAAAGATTAAACTCAAAATTTTAATTAGTTTAATAATTCATATATAAAATATTTCAGCACAGATCATGCTGCAAAACTATGATATATATGTATATTTAGGTCCTAACTTAAGACTCCACTTTCTTAGTGGTATACATTCAAACTTTTTGACAAGCAATAAGAAAAAAAATAGATATATTTGCAGATGAAGATGTTAAACTACTTTTCTGACAAATTTATTTGCTACTTCTCTTTACTTTTCTGTAATTTTATCTCATAAATTGTGTTTCAGAAAGTGGAGATCCACCCATTTCTGTTTTTATCTTGCAGCCATGCTATTCATTCAGGTTGAGTACATTTTATACTGCAAAAGCTACTGAAATCTGAATATTCTCATGTTTTATTGGAGAATTCATTCACAAACACTGATTTTCACATTTTCACATCATGCAATCTAAGTACTCCACAAACACCATGTGAGTTCTCTACCATTGTTGAGATAGGAATTTTTTGATTTTCAACAAAGATCTAATAAGGTCATCCGTTTTGGGCTTTCACAGAGATTTTACATATTTTAACAAGCTTCTGAAATTTGAAAAGTATGTCCACGAAAATTTTCCAAATAAGGTTGTAGATCAGTTGAATCTCTCCTGCCGAATTGAACTATAAAAAAGAAAACATATAGAATTATATTCTCTCGTAGTTGAGCTTCTCCGACTGCCACAAAAACAAGAAGTGGAACATCAGTAGTGCTCATCAACTGTTTTTAGAATCAATTGCAAGTGAATTTTTTTTTAATGCAATGCAATAAGTATTAGAATATTAGATATTGTGGACATCAAGAAGCTTTTTATAGTAGTTTAGATGCTTGAACACTTCTGATAATCTCAAACTTGAAGTCGAATTACAATTTTTTTAAGAAAAATCAAATGCAAGTAAATTTATATTTATTTATAATGTTACATATATAAAAAATATAATGCATTCCAAAAGTTTTTCTTTTCTAAAATGAATTACAGAAAATACATACATACATATATATATATATATATATATATATATATGTCGTAATTACAGTGTTCACCTTGATGAGCATGTCAGTGGGCAACCAAGCAGGCGGAGTAGGAATTCCAACCCAAGCAATCTGCAAGCCTCAAACCAGCAGTTAAACAAAGAGAATGAAACACTTCTTCCTTTTTCAGTTTTAGAACACCGGTGGTGTGACGATGTTCATCATATAATTGGTTTGACCATAATTTGCACCAAAATTGATATTGCGACCAACCATTAATTAGGCACGGGCTAGATGAGAGTCAACCAGTACCGCAAATGGCTGTTGTCGCATCAATTTTAAACAAATCAGTGTCAAAATAGGTCTATATACATATAATTTTCTGTGCAACAAGCTACAAGCGAAATGTCAGTATGTTGCAAGAGAAAGAGAGCACTATAACATTACTGTTATCTATCAACTTACAAGTGCATACTCCCCGGTTTCAAAAACTTTAATGTCCAATACCTATACAGATAAAATCAAATAAGAAACAAAAACAATTCAGAAAGCCAGGACATAAAATAGATGAAATACTGAATGGAATCCAACCATGCAAGTAAATTTAAATATAAAAGGATAAGCGTCAATAATTACCTCCCCGCGATCCTCATATATATAGTCCAGCCCTTTGTAATAAGGTGGATGGTCAACTGATAAGTACTGAAAACCAAAATTTCTTATCATGAGCTCCTCTATGACATATGTCAACTTTAATCCAGTTTCATGTTGAGGCTTCAGCTAGCTACCATTGGTTTAAATCAACTGTTGTTTGTTTTTTTTAATATATACACATGTTTTTTCAAGTGGCACTTGGCTCAATTATCCATGAATTTTCTGGGTGCAAAATTTTGGGACAAACTTGGGTAGGAGTAGCATTTTCCAGTTTCTTTAAAAAAGGAGTCTAGATTGGTATAAATCTTACATTGATGCTGTTGAGGTACTTCTCTTTCTCCACCCTCACAATCTGTCCTTTCTTCACTGCACAATAACAAACAATCGATCCACCAGAACTATTTTTCTATCAAAAATTCAAAAGCTAATTCAATTTTATTCCCAAATGTTAAAAGAAGATCAACTTACTTACTTGAGTAAACTGGTTTTTTCGGCGGCGCAGCGGACGACGAAGAAGAAGAAGACGAATCGCTGGAGGGTTGGGCGGTCTTCTTCTCCGGTTCGGTTGAGCTCACGGCCATGATCAACGGAGCTCGTCGTGGGTGAGTTCTTCTTGTAGATGAAGTTTGAAGAAGAGTAGAAGTGCTGTAGACTAGAACGGTGGAGCAGGAGAGAAGAGAAGCCATGGAAACGAAGATTGGCGTTGGTGTTTCGGGAGCGTCTTCTTTACCACCATTGGTTTTGGTTTAACTCAGTTTTTCCTTCTGGATAAGACAGATTGAGAAACGCGCGCACTTGGGAGTTTGTTTAGGCGTCACTTAACAGTCATGGTATTCTATCATGGTTAACATGCTTAGAATAGCTTAACCTTCATATCCTATCATGGGCCATGGCTAATCGTTCAGGACATAATCTCTTTTTGTATATATGTTAGTAGAAGTGCATTAGAAGAGGCACATAAACGATGCCTGGTTTGGACGAGTATCGTAGATAACTAGATAGTTTGTAGGCAACTTACTTATCAATTTATGCACCGTGAGGCGTATTACAAATAAGCTTCTTTTAAACATGTTATTTTTACGTTCAAAATATTTATTTAAAAATGTTTTTAAAAAAAAATTAAATAAAAAGTTGTTGATCACATAAAAAAGAATTTGTATTTAAGTGTTTTTTAAAAACACTTCTAAACATGTAATCTAAGGCTTCAAAAATGAAATCAATGAAATCTTTTTTTATATGTAAAACTTATTCAAAAATATTTTTATAGTAGTTAAAATATCTTTGACACGAGCGAGGGGTTGATTTGTATAAAATTTGAAATCAAAAAGCAATTTGCAATATACTTAAAAATTAATAGCTAATTATCCCACAAATTTTCCTTCTTTGAGAAACTGACCAAGCACTCTGAATCATATACTATATATAACTGGGTTTAAATATATCAAGAATAGAACTACACTAGTTTTGCACCCGTGCAATGCACGGATGCTACTCATCAATATAAAATAATAATATTAAAATTTTATATTTTTATATTTTATTATTAAATTTAAAAATTAGTTTTATTAAATTTTATATTTTATTTATCACATATTATTAGAGCAAAATAATTATTACTTATTATATAATAATAAAATTATTTGAAAATATCGTAAAACGATTATGATATCCAGTTATATATATATTTTTTGATCTATAATTCGGATAATTTTTATTAAAATAAATCTTATTATAATTTTTACTATTATCACTTTTATATTAATAATTACGCAAAGTTAATTAATAAAGTTATTGTTATTAACTAATTGTAGATCATTTTTTATAAACTAATTGTTATTTAATAAAGTTATTATTTTTTTTTAAATTTTATTTAGTCTTTTTTATTATTCTTCAAATTAATTAAGTGATTTTCAAACTCTTAACATATAATGAAAATACCGTATTTTTTTATTAAAAAAGAAATACCAATGACACACCGAAAGTCATTAAGATGCCATATGGTACAACTGTTTGACCACCCAATTTTATATATTTTTTTATTATATATTTAAATATAATATTTTATGTTTGTAATAATATATATATATATATATATATATATATAAAATATTCAAAAGATTAATTTTTTAAAAATATATTAATTTTATATAAATTAATATATATTTTATTAAAATATTATATTATATTCATCACATGTTATTATTAGAGAAAAAATAAATATTAAATGACATACCGAAAGGTACGACTTTGATCACCCCTTTAGATATATTATATATAACTATATATAGATTATTGAGAATTTAATAATAACCTTTCAAATTCTTCGAAATTTTTATAATTTATATTTAATATAAGTAAATAAAATTATTATAAATTATACTTATTTTTTATAATTAATTTTTTATTAATAATATATTAAATATCTATTGAATCAAAACTCTCATTAATAATATGATTAATTATAAATTTATTATGTTTAAGTGTGCCACATGTTAAATTGTGAGATACATAGATGCCATGTGACATATTGTGAATTATAAGAGGTGCCATATGGTACTCAACTATTTTTATAAAGAGTTTTATATATGTAATATATATATATATATATATATATATATATTATTGCCACATCAACCATGATGAACTTGCATGGTTTGCTATAGCCGTGTATTAGGAAACACTCTGGGCAGTAGTTTCATTATTCTGGGCCACTATGGGACTTCAAAATTCCTTCCATTTTATATAACTGTAATTCCTTCCATTTTATATAACTGGATAACCGGAAAATGTACACCTCTCGGAATGATGGTACATTTTCCTATTTTCTCTACATACAGGTGTAGAAATATGAACCCAAAATTACAAAGACGATGTTGTGACTGGACACTGCTAGGCTATAAACAACAAAATTGAACGCGCAAAAACAGAGACAACGTTTTTTTTTTTTTAAAGTAAGATATTGTATGTATTAATTAAATGGGTCTGTCAGCCTTGGCTGACAAGAAGGCAAAAGGTAAAAAAAGAGTTATATATTCACATACAGTCAAAATAAATAAGTCCTCACTGTAAGATTGTACTCAGAAGAAAAGCGAAACAAAAATAGGAGGAGATCACTTGGTATGTACATGAAGCTGGAGAAGTACCTGTGCAACCTTCTGCCTTTTTCCGCGCAATGAGAGTCCTGCCTAAAAGTATAAAAGAGAGATAAAGTTGTTGTAGACTCACCACAGATTATTCATAGATTTTTTGTGGAAGATTCATCTGTTATATTCGAGCTAGATGCACTAGAATAGGACAATATAAATATACTTCCAAGCAATTCAAAGTTCACTCGACTGTAGGCTATTCCTCTAATCAGTCCAAAAGGAGTGAAAATTGGTAGGTGGGGATCGGTTATAAAACCCAGAGAACCGAGCAGGCACTTCAAATATCAACAGAGTAAGAACAGGAAAGGGAGGTGGTGATTGGCTGTTTTATGCATGGTGTGACAGAGAGGACAGGTCTAGAGTATTCTTAATTATAATTAAAAATCATAGTAACCTGTCTTTGGTGAGGGTTCACTCGTGATATGCAAGTCATGCAAAAAAGCTTGCACTTGAGCGGACCATGTCCAAAAGCAAAAGGGGAGCCAGTCCCTTACTCCCCTACTGGCAAGAAGTTGGTAAGCATTTTTGACAGAGGAGGAGCCGGTGGAGGAAAGATTCCATACGGTATTGTGAAGACCTTGAGTGAGAGAATTAATGCTTACAGGAGGACAATTGCCTAACAAGAATGACCTCCCTAATTGAGAACGCAGCCACCCTCGAATAGCCATATGTAGACTTTAACTCTTAACATTTGGGGCATATAACCAAGTATTTTGGAACTTATATCCCTTGGTATTTCAGCAAAGTTAGTATAATTGCTTGAACTATGGTTGATAGTCATCTACCACAGCCACTTTCGGGGATTGCCGTAGGCGTTCCCAGGTTTGGAGAACGAAGGGTACGCACGTAGAAACAATGTTGTGATTAACAGTTCCATGCATTTGTTTTCTTCTATATTGATTTTGATCTTATATTTATATATATGTATTGGAGAGATGGGATGTAGTAAAGCCGATTGGAAGATAAACTGTTGAATTGTTCAGTGTTGAAGTTTTAATAGTTTATTTGTCAAAATTTAGTAAATACACTTTTTACTATATATCTTTGAACACTCATGCCTTATATTTATTTTCGTGACTTTCATACCTCTCTGAAGAGAATTTATATGCTGATTACGCTGATGTGGCGCCAATAAAGTATTTTTTAATTATTTTTGAATATAAATATGGATAATTTTGGTAATTTTTTAATATTCATACTAATATTAAAAAATAAAATATAATAAAAAAAATTTTAAAAATTTTAATTGGTGCCACATCAGCGAGATTAGTGATGTGTCAGCCTAATTAATTGAATAAAGGTATCGCGTTCCTAAATTTGAAATAGAAGGATATGAAAAGTTCAAAAATAAATTGAAGGGTATAAATGCCCAAAAGTCGACAGTAAAAAAGTATTTACTAATTTTTGGCCTAGTTTAGGCCAATTTTACAAAGTCAGCAACTTATTCAAGTATTTTAGGGATAACTTGTAAACCGTAAGCATTTTTGAGACAACTAGCGAGCAGACCAGTGCAAGGGCGGAGGGAGGCGGGATAACTTGTAGCGGCCGCATCGCCGCCTTTGAATTCGATGGCTGTAAAAGAATAGGTGCTACGGAGTTGGTGATGGTGAATGAGGAGAAGGGAGTTATCCTCGTTATATAGCAAACGAAGAGAGAAAAAAAATGGAGGAAAGAAAGAGAGAAAATGTGAGAGCAGTGAAGTAATGAGAGAGAAAGGTGATAGGGAGGATTGGCATGAAAGAGAGAATGAAAGAGCAATTTTTTCTGTTTAAGGAAGATGATGAAAGGTGGGGGCATTTGAAAAGCTAACGAGTTAGGGGGCATTCATAGCCAAAAACCATCTTACGGATACGAAAGGCAAAATGCCCTTATCTGTATTTGTAAACTATTCTAAACTTATTCCTTCAGCTTTATTCGGAAATGTTATTCGGCAACGGAACCAAGTGTAGAGATGAAAGGTAAAGAAGTAGAGGAATAAAGATTTCCTATCAAGCAAATGCTTTATAACGTCAAAATCAAATGGTTCCCCCGCCAAATTCTTGGTAACGAAAAATTCACTTCAAGTTGAGGAAGACAACGAGAAACACTTTGTTCCTCTCTCTCTCTCTCTCTCTCTCTCTCTGAATCCCATGGGCCAAGCTAGCTCTGTCGCCTGCTATGATACCGGAACCAGCACGGGGCGATGGCTCCACCGCTGCAGCCGGTTGGCTCAATTCTTGAGCAAGCTGCGCCGCTCCGATCCCGAGGTATTCAATGCCCTCGCCGGCACAGAGGACTTCGTGGGCATCGTCCGCATCGTCCTTGTCAGCGTACGAATGCACTTTACTCGGCTGACTTTGAGTGTTTAGGTCAAGCTCAGATGATTTATTGGTATCACCTTGCAGGCGGAGATGCGGTTTAAGGATCGATGGATGGCATGTCTTTCTCTTGGGGAGAGAACTTACCGCACTGAAATATCTGACCTGTTGAGCTCCCAAAACTTCCAACTAAAAATTACCCATAAAATTGCTTTTCTTGATATTAAACCTTTAGTGGACCAGATTAGATGAGCACGGCTCAGAAACCATTACATTTAGGTTCGATCTAATGTTATCTTAGTGCGAAGCTAGGTGGGTATGCGCATGTAAGGTTCCTGTGTCCAATGGATGCAACAAGGTCCTATCTACGAAGTTTATAGCTACGCTTCTTCCCAGATTGAGTTTGGCCGAGTTCACAGGATGAAAGGGTTACGATCCTAACTTTAGCCGCGGGGAAACATCTCACTCCCATGACAAAGGGGGAAAAAAAAGTAAAAAAAAAACAAAATAAAAAGATGTTCCTTCTAATGTTCTAGTTAGCCTTCGTAAATAAATAATATCTGTAATTAATATAAGAATGCCAAATATGATTGTGATTACAAGTTTGGTGAATTTCTTAACTTACTATGTAATCATGATTAATCTTCTAAAAGAACGTTGATTATTCCGTAGATCAGATGTTTATGAATCTTCTTGTTGTATACAATTTTGACATCTTTCATTTTTCGTCTTTCAACTTGATAAATGTTGCAGGACGGACAAGCCAACCTGGAAATCGGTTAGTATTTTCATGAAAGTTATTTTTTAGCTGGAGAAATATATGATTTCTGTGTGTGCGTGCACATGCTTGTGTTTATGTACATAGAGCAGTCTTAATTTGTTTGCGTCAATATTACATGCTTTTGCATCAAAATTAATTTTAGCTGGTAACATTACGTATATATGTTATTTTTGTTTTGGCTAGAGCCTAGAGGCAACATTTGATCCTTCTATGACACTCTATCTGCATGAACAATCTCAATTTATTTGTTGTCAATGTTGAATGTCCCTGCCATTCTTTTTCTGCATCCAATTCTATCATGTTTTGAGTGAAAATAGTATATATCTCGTTTACGTTAGGCACATTCTTTTTTCTTTTTTTTTTCTTCCTCTTTTTGTTTTCTTTTGGAGAAAACCTCACATTGTAAAGTGAAGAAAAGATTTCAGAGCAGCTTGTTTTTTTTTCCGGAGGTGCTTGTCACTTTCTAATTTAAAGTGATATACTGATACTCTTCTTCTCTTTAAAATCCCTTTATAGGAAAAGAAAATTGTATTAGAGAAACACGGCGCTCATATTGCACGAATATCTGTTTTCGAGGTAAATACACTGCATTACAGATTTTTCTAGTAGAGTTGGATGTTCCTTCCTATTTTTTAGTTAAGTAAGGGCTTATTTAGTATTCCAATTTTTAAGTTAGATTACTTCCTACTAATAACATGATTATCTCTTCCATACAAACGTAGTTGCTGATTGAAGATGGAATCATTCAGACATACAGCACCTTAACTTTTAGAAATAATCATCTTATAACATCTTTGTTTCACATTTTATAGGAATCTTAATTGCCGCTTTCACGTTAATGATCGGGTATATCAATTTGCACTCCCTGATCGAACGAATCGTGACAAGGATTTTATCCGTTCTCATTCCGAATATTATTACCTTAGAATCCAATTCAATTCCTTATTACTCCAAACCAATTGCCAGATTAGTGTAGTTGTACTTCTTGATCTCCATGTTTTTATGTTTTTTATTTGTACGTATAATTAAATTGACTATTTATTGTTGATGTAAGTTCCTTGTTATGTAAGTAAAATTTTGTTTTATAACCTTTCTACAGACAAACAGATTATCTAAGAACAACCTGGTTGGGTACTGTGAAATCGATCTTTATGAAATCCTCAATCGGGTAAGGACGATATTACTTATAATTTATATTTCTCAAACTTCCATTGTATGGAATAATGGTGGCTGCTAATCCAATGCAATATATAACAAATGCATATTTCTCTTGTTACATTTGACTCCCTTGGAAAACTTATGTTTTTAATCTTTCGGTTACTTGAACCTAGAAAGCCAAGAGTGAATTTTGACTTGCAGCACCCTTCTGATTTCCTTCCTTCCCTCTCTTTACTTTCTTGGTAGTAATGTCACTTAGTTCGTTTATTTAACTTTTCATATGTTATATATGCCATGCCTTTGTGGTATATAAGTCATTCGTTTCAATTGTTCTAGGGAAAAAAGATTGAGGTACTTAGCTTATTTGATCCGTCGTCATCTAACAAAATTGTTGGCAGAATATCCTTTTCTTGTTATGTAGAGGTATGTATGTAGGTATCTTCCATGTTACACTCATCTACTGGCTATTTTGTTCTTTATGTAATTTTTTTCAACCTCGGCTTCAGGATCCAATTGAGATACAAAAAAGCTTTGTGCGCCGATTGCTGGCCATAGTGGTAATGTTCCTTATTTGAAATCTTTCCTTAAGTTGGTTTTTGGGGTGAAAAATACACATTGACCACAACAAAATCACAATCAATGAAGCATGTAAGGTGTCAGACACGACACTTTGATGGACACTCCTTAGTACGTAGCGGACGCATGTCACTATGTCCATCTTCGGACAGCTTCATAAGTACTTTATAGTTCTAATACAAACACCAATAAAACCAATTTGCTTATGACAATTTAGGAGAAAAGTTAATAATAAGTTACTACTTTTTATTATATACATGTTATTAGAAATTTGAAAAATATGATGAGGTTATAAATTGAGGACGTGTTTCTAGCTTAATGCTTACTATGTTATTCAAACTATGAATCTTGGCTCTTTAAATTTTATAAAATCTCCTTTTGTGATGTGTGAATAATGAAGATACTAACCTTGACTCTTCTGATTGTGTTTTGTCATTTGACTGATACGGTACAATGACAAGTTTATGTACGAGTACAAAGTTGATATCATCCAATTCATATAAAAAAGCACTTAGCACTAAATACCTTTTCCATATCCTCAATGTGTCATATCCAAGTTTCTTTTGGAATCGTTTTGCTAATGTAGTGGGCTATTACCATGTACTTGCCCATGCTTGGTCACACATGTTTAAGTGAAACATTTACTTGAATCTTGATTCATATATATATATATATATATATATATATATATATATATATAGAGAGAGAGAGAGAGAGAGAGGGAGGTGCTAATCTCCACTCAACATGAGCGCAGCTCGCTCCTGTCGACTTCGCAGCTCTGTAATTCGACGGCTGAGATCATGCGCGTGTTTTTGAAGAGCTCTCGGCTGCAGCTCTGTAATCCGACGGCTGAGATCATGTGCGTGTTTTTTAAGAGCTCTCGGCTGCGAAGTCGACAGGAGCGAGCTGCGCTCATGTTGAGTGGAGATTAGCACTCTCTCTCTCTCTCTCTCTCTCTCTCTATATATATATATATATATATATATATATATATATATATATATATAACCCTAACTGGCACATGAGCGATAAAGAAATGTCGGTCGCTCCAGCTACGCATCGTGAGACATATATATATATATATATATATATATATATATATATATATATCTGTATGTGTAGGCCAATCTTATGTTTTTGAGCACAGGATTACAATGCAGATGGGCTGCTTTCCTCTTCAGAGTTCTATGACTTGATTGATGCATTTGGTAATACAGTAGCAGCAACCAAGGTCTTGGCATCAATTTATTTTCTTTAAAAGACAGAATTTCTACTAATTTACCTGCAATAGAGCTAGTGCAACATTTATAACTTTTCTTTTTGTCATTAGAAACACGAACTTTTTAAGCAAGCTGATAAGAATCGAGATGATGTTGTCGACATAGATGAGCTGGCAAATCTTTTAGCACTTCATCAGGAAGAGTAATACTCACTTAATGATTTCATTTTCCGTTACCGAATAATTTTATTCTTCAAGTTGTTGCAGTTATATATGTTTCGGGCTGAGTTACTGTTTTCATACGGTGTCATCACTGGACTTATATCCAGTCTTCTAGGACACACTTCTGATATTTCTCAGCCATGTAGGGAACCACTCTTCAGTACCTGTCCTGTTTGCGGTGAGATTCTTGGGAAATTTAACAGGGTAAATGATATCATCCATCTTACATTATGTTTTGATGAGGGCACTGGAAATCGGATTATGACAGGAGGATTTCTAAATGATAAGCAGGCTTCGTATGGGTGAGCAATGAATAGACCACTTCGTAATTTGTTACATGTGTGATGTGTATGCTCTGCCTAGCAAAGGAGAATCAAATGAATAACATAACTTGTTTGCAAAATATTCCTTTTTGCTTCTCATATTTTTCTATGAAGTATTTGTTCCAAATGTCTTTTCCGTTCTATGGTTGTAATTGGTATTTTATATTGCTATTTCCTTGTGTGATATGTCTTAAAGTTAACTTATATCGGATAATCTTCATCATTAGGTGGATGTTTAAACTGAGTGAATGGGTGCATTTTGCGAACTTTGATGTTGGTCCGCGTTCAGCATCAAGTACCTCACATATTTTGGTATGTCTAACTCCCTTCTAGAAATCTAGACAACAAATCGAAAGTCGTAAGAACTGAGAACTTATGAAAATTCTGAGTTCTAATATTATAATGCTTGCATTAGTTAGTTTGATTAATATATCTCTTCTGCGACTTGCGAGCAGAATGATCAAATCTTCTTTTTAATCTGGCAATCTACTAGTAGATAGACTGATAGATTATCAATACCCCGCCTTTAGTAAGGCCCTTTTTTTTCCATTTTTTTTTCCTCATGTATTTGACCAGTTTAAGGTTACAGCAAGATGATAGTGTGAGAAATCGTTAACCTGTAGGTTGAGGAATATTCTAGTATTGTTTATGTGTATTTCTCACCAAGAGCTACTATACCTACAGTCATTGCCCATTGAAATTTTCAACGTAACATTTTGAAACATTCAACAGAAAAGAAAAAAAAAAAAAAGAGAGATATTCGTGTCTTGAGTGTTGGAAACCTTTTTTTTTTATGAAACTGCAGTATGGTGTATCAGAGGGTCCACTTGGAAAGACTGGCCAAGGCTTGCCTGTACCGGCGGAGCTCACCCACCAGTCCCTGTCCCACGCGAGGCGGCATGTCTGCATAACCACAAAGACAATTTGTTTAGCACCTTGGCTGCAACCAGAGTCGAACTCACGACCGAGGGGCTTCCTGAGGCCCTCCCGTCTGTTGCATCACCTGCTCGCCTATGTTTGTATGCTCTGTACTTAAGCCATGCAAGATGAAGGCATTGACATGGAAGAGAAGGAATATCCCTTTGCATGCGATCAACCTAGGTGTTCGGCATGTTTGTTTTGTGCTATCTCTCACGGTCCACTCAGGACATCTAAAACAAATTGACAGTGATTTGGATAAGGGAAATCTTGATGTATTAATAAATCCACAGAAAAATACAGAAAAGAGAGGTACTTATTTCCATTTAGATCAAAGATAATGGAATAAGTCTTCAGTAGATTAAGGGGTATCATACTATTTATCAAGGTTTTATCACCGAGCCGAGTCAATGTTTGATATACTCGGATCCTGGTATATACCGAGCAAGCCATGCCAACTTTACGAATGTCCATTTCGTTTTATTTTGTAAAAGTAACAATAAAAAGAGCAAAATCAAGATCAGAAATTTAAAAATTAAGGTTTTACAGACTGTGCCTTTGGGCATGACCATTTTTGGTCGTTCTTGTGCCGACTGTAACTTAAAACACACTATTTATAATCCTGAATACCATGTTCATGTTTGAGAGTTTACAATGACACTGCAAAGCTAATATGGCAAATCTAGATACTAATGCTTAATAAGCAACAGGCATATTCACATGCTACTAATTAGTTGATTACCATCCTCCCCTATGCTTTATCTATTTCAAATTTCTTAATCTACATTTCAGGTGGTTGATCGAAAAACCAAAAAGATAGTAGAAGAACTCATAGACGGAAAGATTGTGCTGGCAATGAGAGCTCTGTACCAATCGAAAGTTGGCCTTATTCTTTTGGATAAAGGTGAAAATTTCACATTTTAGTAATGTTTGCCTTACTGCGTATTTGTATGTGGTTGCTTTTCTTTTTTCCGAAGTGGATAAGATGGTTTAGCAATTCACAATTTAGTAATGCTTCCGTTATTCAGATCTCAAAGTTTTAGGTTCGAATCAAAATGGAATCTTATCAAAATGTCTCTTTTACACAGGGGCTAAAGAGATCTTGCGTCACCTATCCGAGTCACAAGGAAGGCGAATGAATTCACCTGATTCTGCTAAAAACATACCCAAGTTCATCGAGTTTTTGCAGGCATGACCTCAACCAAATGATTTCAATCTTTGAACTATTCTTTTTTTTTTTTAATTTCATTTATAGTAGTTCTTCTACTGCTTGTAATGCATAGAGAAGTGTTTATTTAGTACAATGAATAAACCTTTTATATGCTCTTGATTTCACATGCTATTTCCTGCTATAGAGACGAACCTTCTTTTCTAATCATCATGTCACTTGAGTTGTGGCAGGGTCAGATTAATATGGACGAAGTTAAATATCCAATTCAACATTTCAAGGTATGTCTTTTGAGTCGATTTTTAATTTCTTCGTTCAAGCTTCAACTTTCAATTTGTTGTACATGGTATATTTGCATATATTGAAGATGGCATACTTCTTACCTCAACAAATATTTGCATATATCGAAGATCAACATATATTTGCAAGTGCACATTTTTCATGAGGGGTTGCATCTCTTAATATATACAGTATTTTCTCCTAACCAACTATTCCTCCCCCTGCATAGCCAAAAACCCGTTGTAAAACCTTGTCATGGTTGTGATGCAGCATCAAAGAGAGATCAAAGCAGAGGTGAAGAAGCATCAACTCTGCTTTGATCCCAAATAGATGCTGCTTCTGATTGGTCCTGTACTAAGAAAATGTGATTGGCCCTTGTAGCACCTAGATTTATCTGAAGGCATAAACTTCTAGATCACCTATTAGATCACAGCAAGGATCAGTAAAAGATCGCTGTTAACGTAGTGATAACCAAAGGAGACATAACCAATAAGTATGTAAATGTTCACCTGCCTGGTTAATATTATATTTGTTTGAAACTCTGTATATGATAATTTTCGTAATAGCTGCCACTACCAACTTGACTTGGGAGCCAATATGGTTTTCTCCAAAAATCTTACCCAAAAATAATTGCAGATTTTCCTTGTGATTTGGTGTAACCTATTGATTGAGCAAGAACTGTCGAGTTACGTAAGATTAATACACCGATTTCCTTCTCAGTAAAACGATTAAGGCTGCTTCCTGTTTGAGTTTTTCTTTTTGCTTTTCAGCAAATAGGCCTGTAGAACATTAGCGTATCAAAGTTTAGCTTGTAAAAGTTGTAAGGAAGGATAATCTCCATTTTCTTTCTTTAGCTGAATTAAGACAGCCGGTTTGTTGAGCGGTCCAACTTGTGACATGCAGCATATCATCTCGTTAGTTGCACTCTGCCTTCCATTCTCGGGCTACAGTAGACATGTATATATGAGTAATAATGATCTAACATATGGATTTTCTGGTGCCTATTGTACAGAACGGTGCAACTGTTCACGCTGTTTTTATTAATGTCTTTACCTAATAGTTCCAAACTTCCTTTTTTCAATCAATATCTTATGATATTGTGTCACATTGGGGTAAGCTTTGCATTTCGTGGACCAGATTGACATAACATCATCAGTTCTTTATTATAGAAAGTTTATTTCACAACCATGTAATGTTCTCATAGGCTGAATTGAGTCTAAACGCTGTAGTTGAGTTCATAACCAATCATGCTTGAAATTCATGTAATTCAGACCTTCAATGAATTCTTCATAAGAGAGTTGAAGCCCGGTGCACGGCCAATTGCTTACAGGGAACGTAGAGATATTGCAATCTGCGCTGCTGATAGCCGATTAATGGCATTCACTTCAGTTGACGATGGTTTGAGGTTGTGGATTAAGGTAAAGTTTTCATTTAATTCTTAAAGATGCTTAGATTATTTTAATAAAAATTTAAATGTTAAAGTAGTTTGTGGTGAAACTTGATGCTCATTGCGCAATAACAAGTGTGAAACTTAGCCCATCCATACAATCTTCAACACAATCCTGTACTAAATATGGTCTGAAAATGATCAGCGTGTTAGTTTCATATGAGCTCAATCCTTAATTGTGATAAAAACAAGGGACAATAGTCTATAACAATGAGTACTAAATGATGTATAACCACGCAATGCTGCATGTGATTATTCCTACATAAATGAACAAATAAACAATTATAAAAAAACAAAAAAACAAATAAATATGAAACTAAAAATGAAAAACAATTATAAAAATCCCATCTGTTTAATGCAGAAAAATTTGCATGTTGCATAGATTAGATAAGTTGTAACTTTTAGCTCCTGTTGAAGTAGTTATTACTAAGTCTCATGATTGGACCAGATAAGTAATATGTATTATATTCATTCTTCTATTCAACACTTTTTTCAGGGACGCAAGTTCTCAATTCAAGGCCTCTTAGCAAATGCAGCATTGTGTTGTGCCTTTAAAGATGGATCTTTGGTGATTTTCCGGTTGGCACCACAGGTTACTTGGAACTTCTTTTGCCTGCCTGCTGGAAACATCCAATGACTAAATATTATTTATTTGTTTTTTCTTTCTTTTGTTTCTGAACAAATTATTGTTTCTTCGTTTTCGCAATGATGACAGGATTACCATCGTTTCCATGTTCCCGTATCTGGTACCATCGAAAGTTTCACAGAGATTCCAGGAAGCCTTTACACAGTACATCTCATTAATTTCAGTTCTGATTTCATCAGAACATTTTAGTAAAAAAGGATTTTCGAAAGTTTTCTTATATTTCTGATGTTTTTTGAGAAATTAAAATGCAGGTGAATCCAATTGCTGTACGCAGCAAATACTGCAATGTTTTCACTGAGAATAAACGAGTAGTTTCTATTATATCAAGTATGGAGTTTGGAAAGGTATGTGGTTATCATGACTGGCTATTCCTTTTTTAATTTTTATGATTAGTATGTTAACAAGCTGTGGCTGAAGGTTTAGATACCTTGCATGAATACTTGACCAATGCTAACAACGTCTAAATATGCCAAGAAATAAACTTGCAAGGGGTGTGGGAGTTTTTTGTTAAGTACCCGGATGTTTTTCCAGAGCTAAAATTCTATCCGTAATTGTCTGTCTGGCTCTCCCAAGAGTATATTCCCACCCCAGGAGTACCACGTTGTACGTGAGGTGGCATACATGTATATATCCGCCATCACAACTAGCGGTGTGGAAAGTCCGTGCAGGATAGGGACGCTTCTGAGGCCCATTCTACTACTATGACATCCCGCCACCCCCTGGTGGTATGGGAGTAACCACATCTTCTTTAAAGTGATAGTAGGACTCATAGCTTGAAATGTGTGGTAGGTCTCACTCTCACAACATCTTATTGCTTTCTTTAGAGATACAATTGAAGTACAAAATATTTCATACGTTATAACATTCGATCTTTCCGTGTGTTGTCCACATGATAGATTATTTGGCTATTGGTAGTTTTGTTTGTTATCCTCCTAAACCAATGAGTACGAGATCATCGTATTACATATTCTTATAGTTGATCCAACGCAGGTAGCGTTTGTTGCAATTGGAGCTACGATGGTAGGTAGCATTACTTTTCTAAGAAAACCTTGCGACCGAGTGCACAAGGGAGATGAGGTTAGTCTTATGATCGTTTCATTGTCTATCTCACATGCCTATACTTATACTTTCACAACATGTGGCAGTTTGGATATTTCACCTTCGGCGGGAGCACTGTAATTTGCATCTTTCAAAAGGTAAAGAATACGCTATATCCTTTTCTTTTGAGATAACCGTGAGGAAATATTACAGATAACTGGTCCATTTTTATGCGATCATCATAATAGATAAACCACAAGTAGTTCCTGCCCATGTTCAACCAACCGAGAAATTCAAACTTTTCGGTCTGGGTAGGTCCGGAGATCCATGTCATCATTCACAAGTTAGGGAAGGGATAAATCCATCACAGACTCACAGTTTTATAGGTAGCACTTATAAGATTCCACTTGATAGAGGTAGAAGCCTCACCATTCGTCTAAAACTTTTTGGGCAAATAATCTTTATATCCCAACACACATTTAAAATGGGATGTTCATTGTATAAGGAACACAGACGACATCTTTGTACTTAATTCTTCTAAGCTCTAATTCAAGCACAGCAATATTCAATCAGTAAGAAGAAATCCGATGGTTGATAGATGTGTAAAAGTCAACTTGAAAACTTTAAAAAAAACAAAAAAAAAAAATTCTAACTAATTTTGTGTACTTAATTTTGTTCGAAATGAACGTATACATTTATGTTTGAAAAGTATACATTTATTGTTTGAAAATATGCAGGATGCCATCGAGATAGATGCCGATCTCCTTACGAATAGCCAAAAATCATTGGAAACTTTGGTTCGTGTGGGTATGACACTAGGTGTTGCCAAAAAGAGAAGACCTTGAGATGAACTGTAAAAATTAGAAAAAGCACTGCATGATTTGAGTATATATATATATATATATATATATATATATATATATATATATATATATATATATATAATGACAATGCTAATACGATGAAAATAAGTCACTTAAAGTGAACTCAGGAAAAAACCATGGGTAGCTGGCATCAAAAATTCATGAAGAATGTGGTTGACTGTTGGTCGCCTTATCCAATTAATCGCCTTGGTTTGGACCTTTGGGCTCCTATTTTCAAGCGAGGTTGTTGTTGCATTGTTCTATAATGTCTGTCTGATTCAGACCTACCTTGGACCATTTCGTCTGGCTGTCGACATGTCTTTCCAAGTCTGCCTTATGGCCATTTCTCCTCCAAAAAAAGCTAATGGTCTAGGTGCAGGGCCGAGCCTTCCGATTGATAGCCTCGGGCCCTCGGCCACACCCCAACTACGGCATATTTCGTTGATACGCTTCCAGTGCGCTTCTCCTTTTAATGCATGCCAGATTCAATTCTAGACCGTTCAATTTCGAAGACCATTTATTCCTTTTGTAGCAAATAGTGATGATCATCTGTTCTGTTAGTTATCCTTTTGTTTGTTCCGTTCTGCCGTAGGCTACTTGGAATGGTCAGGCCGATTAGGACTATTTGGGCGTCATTGGGTCTATTGGACTAAATTCAGTTCAACTATTCAATAAGTTTTTAGATTCAACTGTTAAATTGCAAAACTGTGATACTTTGAGAAGATAACCGTGATCCATACCGTAGCTCACTCACTTTTGGTTAGTGGTTGTACATAAATGCCTCTAAGCATAGCCACTTAGCTGTATAAATACACGAGTTGAGCTTGAGCCAACTCAGACTTGGCTCGGTTTACTACAACAAGTTGAATTGAAAATTAAACTTTACAGCAAACTCATCCGACTCAAGTTTGACTTTTTTAACGAGACGAGCTTGAAAGACTCTTGGGGATGGCTTGTCAAGCCTGCCAACTCCAAAGCTAGAGCCTAATCCTGCTAATGTAAAAATTTATTTATTAAAAATCATCATATAGAAGCTTCTGAACTTTTACAACATTAAAATAATGATGAGCATATATATAACTTAAACATGTGGATAACAAATATCCTACGACAATTTTCAATAATAATGAATCAAGAAAAATAGTGATTAGCTCCAAAAAATAAACTTATTATCGATGAGCTTTAACTATGTGCCCATATATGCTTTAAATGCTCTTTGAACCCACATGTACATTACACCTCTAAAAGATTGTCAAAAGCTTACAGCTCTCTACACTGTTTGGCTCGTACACTGCCAACAGTGTAGAGTGCTCGAGGTAAGGAAGGGAAAACCATGTGAAAACAAGCACGTCTATCATCAGAACCAGTTGCCTTGTCTGAAGCAAGTAATGAGAATACTATTACCCTTTTGTTAAGGTTGTTAGACAAAGAAACACCAGCAAAACATAGAGAAGTTAAAAAGTACGGATACGTCGAAATTTTGTATAGTATATGTACAGTCCGACACGGATACGTCACATGCTAGAGAGTATCTGAAAATTTAAAAAAATTCGGATATGTGTGTCGGTATTTTTACATTTTTTTTTTAATTTTTTCTTTAAAAAAAATTATCTTTCTTATTTTTTTAGAGAACTCAAATATTATATAACACTAGTAGTACATAATAATAAGTTATATAATATAGTTATTTACTTAAATATTATATATTTTATTTTTGTTGATAAAATTAAATTTTTACTGTTAAAATTTGTCTAAAAGACATAAAATTATTATATTATATATGATTTTGTTATTGGTGTTATTGTATTTTTATATGTTCAATTATTTAAACTAAAATATAAATTATTTTTTAATTATATTATTTATTCTCGTATCCTTGTCCTATTTTATAAAAATTATCGTATTTTATATCCATACCGTATTGTATTTTCGTATCTACGTCCATGTCCGTCAGAGAAATATCTTACAACAACTGTCTATGCATGTCTTTAGTGCGTCATAGTTATAGACCTTAATGAGATTGCAATGCGCCCCTCAAATATGTCCTTTTTTCTAAAAACTTCGTTAAAAGTTAGAAGCGAATTCATGTATTGGAATCATATTTATTTATTTATTCTTTTTAGGATTATTGTGATAGAATAAGTAATACAAGTGCACGTCCCAATAGATATTTCGACTCATGGAAAACTTCTACGCTCAGTCCCGACTGACTCTCTGAAATGCGAGTTAGGTGCATGATTAATTGTAAAATTGTGAAATCAATGTTATTCCCATAGGTGTGTTTGACATCGATAGCTCTCCTCTAAAATCTAAATGGGAGAGTTATGTGCGGGATTAATCCCTCCTATATATATATTGATATAGCGCAGATCGGGCTTGCCACGTGTCAGCTTCAGAAGGGCTCAGAAATTCCAGATGTCCGTGTCTGCAACTCGATAGCCCGACTCGAGAAATGTAAGAAGACCCGAGTCGGTATCCCGACTCGGGTAAAACCTGATAACCCATACTACGCTCGGACCCGGGAATCGTCCGAAGATCCGGGTCGCATCCCGACTCCGGACTATCTAAAGACTCGGGGCGGTGCTCCGATTCGGAAAGTATTTGCAGACCTGGATCGGAACCCCGACCTTTGAAGTGCTTGAAGACCCGAGTCGGCGTTCCGACTCGGGAAACCTCTGAAGACCCGAGTCGGTGGCCTTACTTGGGATATCCACTAAGGCTCGACTCGCCCGGCCACCCGCAGCTCGACTCAAGAAACACTCGAAGAACCGAGTCGGGTACTTTGCGCCTCCCGACTCGTGAGGCGCTTCCACCCATCAACCCCACGATCGCGGCAGTTGCGGATCACGACGCGGACGTGGTACACGATGGCGACTAGTCAACCCACCTTTTTTGGAGGAGATCCTACATTCCCTCAACGGCCTGCTGACCAGCGCCGCCTATAAAAGGCAATTAACAGCACCGTTAGGGGGACACACTTTGATTCTCTCAGACTTAGGCAATTTCTTGGTGCCCTAGCTTTCAAGCGTTCGGCAACCTGAGTGACTGAGAGTTTGAGTGATTGTAATCCTTTTCTTATACTGATAGTGAGAACTACGTTGGCATTACGGTGAACAGCCCGTGGTTTTACCTTGTTTCCCAAGGGTTTCCACGTAAAAAGTTGTGTGCATTTACGTTCTGTTTCTTGTCTCTTCTTGCCATTCTCCCGTGGAGTCGAAGCCGTCTCGAAACTGCAGCAGAAGGAACCCACAGAAGCACCAGCGGCGACGAAAAGTAAGGCGAAGGCACCATTCGGTCGAGATCCCAACTCGCCATTCTCGGCCGAAATCCAAGATGCACCGCTGCCGCAGAACTTCAAGCTGCCAAAGATCTCGAAGTATAACGGCAAAACCGCACCCAAAGCGCACGTCTCGTGCTTCATGATGGCTATGAAGTTTACACAATATACCGAAGCGGTATGCTGCCAAGCTTTCCCGACTACTCTGGAGGGGCCGGCTCAGACTTGGTTCACTGGGCTGAAGCCGGGATCGATAAGCAGCTGGGACGAGCTCGTCGACGCGTTTCAGACGAGGTTCTTCGCAAGCACTGACTTCCCGAAGGATGCAGAGAGTCTGCTCAATGTGGTGCAGAAGGAGGGGGAGTCGCTGAAGGCGTTCTTCAAACGTTTCTGCTCGGAGCAGCAAGACATGCAGGACGTAGACCCGAAGTTCGCATTGATGGCATTGAAGCGTGGGGTCAGGCATCGACAGTTGATGTACGACTTCCACACAAACGCGCCCGAGACCCTGACTCAGGCATACGAGAAGGTTCGGCTCACCATCGAAGCCGAAGAACGAGAGGCTGAACTCACTAAGGGCAGCAAACGACCACGCGAGGAGCGTAAGGAGAACGACCAAGGTCGAGACCGGTCGAACAAGCCAAAGGAAGACACCCGAGGTGGATACCAACCGAAGTACAATTACTACACCGGACGTAGTACAACGGTGCGTGCAATAACTTCGAGAGAGAGAGAGAGAGTACTTCCTTTAAAGATGCAGGCTGGAATGGATTAATAGCCCTCTCTTTTATGAGAAACATTTGACTAAACACCATACAATTTTAGATAAATTCTCAAGCACTTTCTTATACAATTTGTAAACTATTAACATATGTATTGAAGTATAGGGCTGAGTATTCGGGTCAACCCGACCCAAACCAAATTTTAAGGTCAACCCGAACCGACTAAAATTCGGGTCAGCTCGGGTTGACCCGAATAACATCACAAATCACTTTTATTTAACACCAATTTAAATTCGGGTAGGTTCAGGTCGGTTCGGATAGACCCGAAAAGTTGTAACATTAATATTTTGTTTAAATAGAAAGAATTAGCACATAAAAATTAACAAAAACTAATTAATAATGACTGGTGAGGATAATTCGGGTCCAACCTGAACCGATCCGAAATTTGACCACCGAACCCGAACCGAATTATATAGACCCGAACTATTAAAATGTCAACCCAAACCGAACCTGACCCGAACTAAATCCGAAATTTTGACTTTGTTCGGATCGGTTCGGTTCGATTTTTCGGATAGGTTCGGGTAATGCTCAGCCCTACTGAAGTATGTGTAATGCATTACAAAATGCATATCATATAATTACACTGCATGAATGGAATGTCATTTTCCAAATTATAACCTCTAATAACTAGACAGCGAAGACTTTTAGAGGGACGCTAATATAATTGCAGAGTTTTTGGCCAAGCAAGAGGATAATGCCTTTAAATACTATGTTTTTGTGGATATTTTAGATAATTTTTGTAACGTGTTGGTCAAGCTCGATAGACTTGCCATCCCTTCTCAACAGCTTTAATTTGATTTTATTTATTTTTCTTAATATTTTAGACAATTTGATACCCAACCTGGATTTTTTTTTTTTTGTCAAAAAATGAGACTGAATTTATTTTGTCAATTTTTTTTTATTTTTCTTAATATTTTATACAATCTGTGGTGCAACCACCATAGTGGATCCCACCAGTGGCTCATATTCTAGCCGCAAATTAAGTTTTCTACGAATCACAAAATTTTATATAAAAATTTTGTCATTTTTATTTGATTTATTTTAAGTATTTTATGAAACATTTTGAACTAAAAAATTATAGATTTTGATATTATCTACAATTTTATAGTTGAAATTTTTTTCGAAAATTTTTTAATATTATGTCAAAATAATAATCGAAACTTTTGATCCTCATTTTGATATAATATTTGATATTTTTTAAAAAAATTTTAAATTAAAAGTTTGTAAATTTTATCAAAAAACTATAATTTTATCGTTTAAAATATTTTATAAAATTCTTAAAAAGTAAGTTAAATAAAATGATAAAAATTTTATATAAAATCTGATAATTCGCACAAATTTAATTTATGGCTGGAATTTCAGCTACAGACGATTTTATTTTAGGAAATTTACTGTTCAGCTCCCCTAAATTTGGGATATCACGATTCAGTCCTCCGAAACGCCACGTGGCGGCACGCGCGCGCCGTCACGTTGGCGGAGAAATACGTTTCGGAAAGCTAAACAGTCAAAAATGAAAAACGGAAGGCTGAGCAGTAATTTTTCCTTTTGTTTTTTACCGCACGGAATCCGATCTCCAACTCAGACCAGTAAGTAGTGAGAGTATATTGTTTCTCACGAAGAATTTTTTTAAGCCTTGCATAGGAGAGAACGGGGAGAGCGAGGATGAGGCTGCTTTCGAACCGGGTGGAGCGGGCGATGATCAAGCCCGGTGATCACATCTACACTTGGCGCGCTCTCTACACTTACTCTCATCACGGTAATCCCGAATTCACAATTTTCTTTCTTTTTTTTTTTTTTTTTTTTTTGTATTTCTTTTCTTTTATTGCTCAATTGTGGGCTTTGATTAAGATATTGATGAGTAGGTTTAGAATTTAACTAATGCTTTTGGAATTGGCGTTACATTTTGTTTTATTGCAGTTAATTGATGTGATTGTTTATGAATTTCACGGAAGTTCTTCTGGATCTCGTAGTTCGGTTATATTGTGTTAATTTTTAGGCATATATCATATATTATTCTGTTTTTTTATTTTTTTTTGGTTATGTTTTGGTGTAGTAAGGAGATTTTTGACATGTATGTAAGTTCGTTCTTAGTTCGATTGGAGTGCCGAGGGTTCTTATTTGAAAGAATATGATACGAGTATGAGTTTTTCTAGTTCCAACAATGTGTTAATTGATCGGAACAAATGGAAAAGAAGTGTTTTTTTTTCCTTTCTCGGTTATTGTTGACGGTAATCATCTCGAAGTTGGAATACAATAAGTTTCATTTTCTAAGCCATCATCATTCTTAACCATCCTTGTAGTGCTTGGTTGGAAACTTGCTTGTTCATTTGATTTAACACTCTTGGGAGTTCTATAGTTTAAGAAAATATTTTAATCTATTTGAAGAACTCACACCTTATCTCTGTGTCTTATCACATTCCCATGTAAATTATCTCTACCTGAAGCATTCATGTCAAGTGAATGCTTCAATGTCTTTCCAAATGACTGAAATGTACAATTTGCTACTTCATATAGTTTCTTATAATATGGAGAATGGACTCATTAGTTTCTAGATTTTGTTTCGATTTTGGCCTTTTATTTCTCAACTTTTAACTGATAATAAATCCGCATTTAGTTAAGAAAATAAAGAAAAACAAAGTGACGCATACGAGCCCTTAACTTCTCTTTTTATTTATATGACCATAATCTTCCTAAATGCGTTATACAAGCAAGCATGTTGAGTACACTCTTGCGTCTTTCGTGAAGTACATCAAACTTCTTTACTCTCCATAAAATTCTACCTCTCCGGTTGTGGATTATGTTTTTTTTTCTTGGTTTTTCCACAAGTGTGTCCACCCCTACAAGGGATGAGACTAATCTCGTATGGGAAATAGACTAATTTCGGTAATTTTCCTCCCAACAAATATTTACTGCGGGTTCGAACTTTTGATTACTTTTGCAAATGCCTCTCAACCAGATAATCCAGCTTTGCTAACCATCTGAACTAACACTTGTTGGTAATTGTGGAGTATGTTATAATCAGCATTAACAGGAAACTCAAAAGGATGTTTTGTACATTCAATCAAATAATAATTTTTTTTAAAATTTTTTTTCTGAACTGGGATCGCTGTCTGCAATATTACTCAGTAAAGTAATCTTCATCTACACTTTATCGACTGTTCTGAAAGAAGCTGTTATTTCGAACTTGTCCAATGTAAACGGTCTGTCTATAGCTTTATGAAAGGATAATCCACCAAATGAAACAATAATCCACCAATCGATAAAATCCATTGTTTTCCTCTGAATACTGAAATTTTCCTACTCTTGATGCATTTTGCCAGCGTAGTCTTCTAGCATGATAAACGGATTTCTTTAAGTATTACACTAGCGACTATATAGTATTTGAGGTCCCCTGCCCCTGGGTGGGACGGCCGGGACGCTTGCCTCAGGAAGCGAGCGCCCGCGTCCGAATCCCCGGAGGTGCCTGCAATGGGATGTGCCCGCGGCCGCGAGTTTACAGCGGTTGCGGGGAAGCTGGTGGCTTGGTAACTTTCAGTACTCCATGTCTGATCCGGGGGCGGACGTCAGGCCGGTGTTTTACTCTCATGCGCGCACCTAGGTTCAAAATGGTCCTATAGGTGTGCGTAGAAAACTATATCCGCGAGTTAGCGGACTCAGGGAGGGGTTTCGCCTCGTTATCTTAAAAAGAAAAAAAACAAAAGACTATATAGTATTTGAGGATAGGGTCGGTCCTCGGAACACTAAAAAGGTTGTCATTCATATAGGTATTTACGTCGGAGAGAACAAAGTTGTGCACTTCATGCGAGAGAAGGAGACATCGTCTTCTGGGGATTCATCGGAATCCTCCAAATTCAGCGCAGGAGTTCCATTGATTTGTCTGTACCCTGATTGTGGCTCTCAACAAACAAGTGGCGGAGTTGTTCTCTCGTGCTTAGACTGCTTTCTCGGCGACGGATCTCTTTACCGTTACGAATACGGAGTACCATCTATGGTCTTCATTGCAAAAGTTCGTGGAGGTACATGCACTACTGCCGAATCCGATCCAGCTGAGTCGGTGATATACAGAACAATGCATCTCCTTCGGAACGGTTTTGGGAACTATGATTTGTTTGAAAATAACTGCGAGGATTTTGCGCTATACTGTAAGACGGGTCTTCTAGGACTCGAAGAACTGGGCGGAGGGAGGAGCGGACAAGCGTACTCCTTCGTCGGCATTCCATTAGCAGCCCTCTTTTCTTCCCCTCTCAAGCTATTAACGGCGGGGTCTGTTGGTGTAGCGGCAATGACGGCTGGTATGTACTGTGCGGGCCGGTATGTTACTGATATTGGAGTCAGGAAGGATGTTGTGAAGGTTTCTGTGGACGATATTGCGATGCGTCGTGGCTGGCAAAATGTGGCCGAGGCTAGCAATGAAGATACGGCGGCTGGTGGAGTGTGTATGGGCGAACTAATAAACCTTTGACTCTTAATCTGCACATGGTGAATCCTTTTTAAGCACAGTGATTGCTAATCTGCACCTCCTAAGTAGCAACTCAGTTGAAAGCAAAAGAGGACGTTTAATCTTTTTGGATAAATTAAAATTGGCACTTACTTTTTAAACCTAGATCAAATCAGTCGTCGACCAAAAAAAAAAGTTTCAAATTTGTCCATGATTGGAAACACTTTTAAGTGTTCCGGATGGAAGTGTAATATTGCAGTTGGCCTGTCGCAGTGTCATTAGCAATGTTTAGGTTAAAATGTTCTGAACGACCTATGCTACTGTTCTCGTGAAGTTTCGTATTAGAGTGTTTGGGTTGGAATGTTTCGGACAAGCTATCGTATCATGTTATACGGTCAAACTAAGCATCAAGACGTTATAGCTCAATTCCTCAGCATCAACGCCAAAGTTTTTGTTTTTTCGCTAAGTTTTGTTAAACTGTGGATCGTAGCATGTTCTGACCTTACAATATATATATATATATATATATTACATATATATATATATATATATATATATATATATATATATATATATATATATATATATATATATATATATATATTCTAAAATAGCATATAAATATAAATTTTTTGATATGTACTATGTTGATTCATGCCAATAAGTGTCAGATATGTATGCATCACCGAGTATAAATCGTGTTGATCGACACATAAAACTATGATCAAGACTGAAGTAGCAGAAGCACATCCAGTAGTCCAACCGACAAACACGAAGTATCTCAGCACAACCCCATGATAAGTGACAAGTGACGACATACCGAGCTAAAATAAAAACTTGTGCTTGTTCGTTACAGATCCAATAACTTCAGTTGAAAATTACATCAGGCTCTAGCGGATACTTGTGAACAATGAAAACGACGCAAATCTAGTTTCGCCAACCTCAGCCGTGCGCCATATACAAGGTACAAAAAACCGACAGCTTCAATTGATCCTACCTCGTAGAAACCATCAGTATGTCTATTGGCCCCGGGCGACATGTGGGCAATAGTTATATGCCCTAGACAATCATGCACTTGAAAACTCGGAGATGCTGCACAAATGGCAGGGGCTTGCTCGTTGATAAATCATGATCATGCGTAGCTACGCTCCAATCTCAGATCGATGTCACTGCAAGTTTTGAAACCACTAAAGAAATTCCAAAGGATTGATCAGATCTCCAATGAATGCAGATAATCCCCTGAACCATCACTATCGGATATTGGCACCGGAGATTGCTAACAGGCAGGGCATGCCTGAACCATTTCCGCAACGGCCTTCTTTTGAAGCTCTGTAGATTGTTTACCATGCGCTGTTTGTTGAAGAAGTTTAACCAGAGACAAAAATATATCCATTCTCGTCACGTTTTTGTTGGCCTGAATTCAAAGAACAGAAGATCCTCACATATCGTGAAAAATTTGTGGGCAAGAGAATCAAATGCTATGAATTTTTTTTCCTTATTTATATCCTATTTTATCTTAGTTTATTCATTTTTGCCTTTATATTTTCTTTTATTATTATTGCTATGTGTGGTTCATGCTTGTATTAGACATACTCGGTGTGATTTCTTGTTCTGTGAACTTATATGTTTTCTTATCAGTGTGTCTTGAATTTGCTTCCTCAAACCAAACTCATACAGAAACAACCTCATTCAAGATATAGCTACGTATATCTATCCTTCCCAGATCCCGCTGCGGCGGAACTTGATTTAGATGTTGTTGTATCAAATAGAAAGTTACTCATACTTCAAAATGTAAAGGGAACCAAAAAAAAGAGGAAACTTTGTCTACCTCAACCAAGAACCTTGCCCAGATCTTGCTGCATTGCATCTCCATTATTCCCTTCAATATGGTCAGGCCAAATCCGCGGATTGTGTCTGCAATTTCGAGAAAGAACCCATGGTCCTCACAAAGCATCTGTAGCAGAATAAGATCATTAATTCACATTTGCAAGCAATAAAACAAGATTGTTTTCATTGAAAAAAAAAAAAGGATTGCAGAAGGGAGTTTGAACCTACCTCAACCAGCATTTGTCCAGGAGGGCTGACATCCTCTACTATTATTGGGCAAACCATGGTTTGCCCAGCAACCTCATATGCCCATGTAGCACCACGGTTATCATTGTTTGAGTTATCTTTTAGGACAACTCCACTCTCATCACCAATAATCTGACAAATGAATTTCGAAAATAAAAAATAAAAAATTCTTGAGTCAAAGAAATAATAGAATAGCAATTAACAATAGCAGACTGTTCAGCACATCAGTCAAGATAGTATTAAAAATGTACAGTTTCATATCACTACAAATCATATGATTATTTAATTGAATGAAAGGATTTTGAATCCAGAAGAGACTTGACAAACATTAATTAGGAAAAGCTTAGATACATCTTAAGTCCCTCAACTAGACCCGAATAGAAGTTAACCCCGTCAATAGGTAGTACAAACATTTGCGGTCCGCGCGTTCCCTCGGTCATTGAAGAATTTTTTATATTTATATAGTTAAAAATTATTTTTAACTTTGGCGAAATGATATTAAGTTGAAATATTTTGGAGAAAACAATATATTAAAAATGATATTAATTTTTGGGAGATTTTTTTTATTATCTTCTTATGTATTTACAGGAAGAAAAAAAATACGTCATTGTTCCCTACCATACTTAGCAAAGGATATTAATTTTTGGAAAAAAATAGTATACGACTAAAATGCGACCTGTCATATTGATCTAATTATAAATATTCCCAGAAAGAAATAAAAATTCAATATATCATCTATATTAAACTTGCCTGATAATTATTTAGTAAGAAATAAAAAAAATTATCCCATAAAGAAATAAAAGGGTTAGATATGTTTTTTTCTGATTTTTATTACTTTCTATCTTGATCTGATTCTATAAATTATCCAAAAAAAAATATAAGAGGTTCATATTCCATCAAAAATTATATTGGCTTGATTTTCTAAATTGTCTAAAAAAACATTAGAGGATTCAAATATACTGGCCTTATTTTATAACTTATCAAAAAAATAGTAAAGATAAAAGGTTAATGTTCAAAAAAAATGAAGATTTAGATCTTTCATTCATATGTAAACTTGCCTAATTTTGTAGAGTATTAAAAAAAAGAAAAAAGAAAAAACACAAAAAGGAAAAAAAGGACAAAAACAACAAAAAATAGACTAAAACAATTATTGTAAATAATAATAATAAGCATTACTGTTCATTGAACACATTTTCCATGAACAAAAACTAATAAAATACCGATCTGTTGTAATATAGTTAATAATATAGAATGTTATATATTTTTAGTAATTATTACTAAAAAAATTCTATTGAATGAACAGATTTACTTAACCAAACTAAGACATTCTTAGTATATAGAGTAAATTAACACACACACACACACATATATATATATAAAAAAAAAAAAGAAAACAAAATAAAAGTTACTGTTTGGTGAACAGTAACTTTTGTTTTTTTTAGTGGTGAGGCTTGGTATAATCTACAATTTCCACATGCGTTCCTGAAAACATGTTCCTGCTAAATGATCTTCTATGACACCCAAATAAGAGAGTATCACATAAAATTTAATTTAAAATAAATGAGATCCTTCAGTGAAATCAATAATCACAACATAATTTGGTATAACTATGACAGCATCAAATTAGGCTGGCCGAATCCGAGGAATTTTTGAATTAAGAAAAGCATCTAGACTTGGATCCAACTAAGGGGTTGAACAACATTAGCTGTGGTTTAGGGACTAAATTGGAAGTTGACTCCAGTTCAAAAATAATGCATTTGAGCCAAGACAAAAACAAGCCTTTACAAAATACAGAAGCTATAACACTACTAATATATATGTATTTGTGGCAAGACATCAACATCTTCTTGAGTTCAATCCAATCAAACAAATAAAGTAGGCTAAACTTTGGAAATAAATTACCTTCGGCTCACCAGCTAGCTTAAGCTTGTCTGCATACTTTGTCATGCTCTGCAAATAGAGCATATGTCTGATCGTGCGGTCCAGCAAAGAGTCAATGCTACACTGGTTGTAACAAATAAGAACAAAAAATTACTGTTAGATTTCGGGCCACAAAAATAAATAAGGATTCGGAGCATAACCTCAGCGTGCACTACCTTGGCACCATTTGGCACAATTTCACGCAACTCCTTGACACGGTCTTGTATCTGCTGTCGATCTTTAGGTCTTGGACGACTACTTTCCCCAGGTCTAGCCCTTCTCCTGACAATTTTCACAGACCCTTCATGCTTCTTCGACTGATTGATAACAGAACCATAAGCATTCATACTATAACTGTCACTAATCCATGAACTTTCATGGGACTTCAAATATAAATCACTAGATGGCCTGAGAGTAGGAGCCTCCATCTTGTAAGATGGCAAAGAAGTATTCTTTTCACTACAACAATGAAGGCCAACCAATGGTGCTGTATTTCTGAACATGTGAGTACCTGTTACATGAGCACTTTTAGAAAATTGTTGCTCTGTGTCTGAACTGGTTACTGAATTCATGTACTGAGTAACACAACTCTGGCTGGGTGCCATATAAGTACCACAGACTACAGCATCCAACAACTGATCAAGACCAGACTCTGAGTACAATCCTTCTCTTGTTTCTTCCAGGGAGTAGGCATCCAACTTTGGGTTAGAACCTGAAGAAATAAGACTGAGGGCAGGGTCATCACTAATTGACATCGGCATGAGCATGTCATCCCAGTGATCTTGCTCGAAGATGTTTCCGCTAATATCTAGCTCAATGCCCTCAAAAATGTTTGAGGGTGGTTGAGAAGCAGTAAAAGAGTCATCTTCGCCAATTTGACAGCCCAAAAGTTTCATAGCATCTGCAACTGAATTGTTACTTCGTCTACTCGATGGTGCACTTGTTTCAATAAAATCATTAGCACCATCTCCACATATGGAGGATAAAGACGTAAATAGGTCAACATTGTCTTGTGCATGATCTTCCAATCTCTCATTGTTTTGATTCTCTTTGGAATGAGGCGATGCTAACACTCCAGCTGCTAACTCCTTATTTATTCTGGCAGTCTTATATGTTTGTTTTGTAGAACAAGAAGCCCCCATGGCTGACGAGTTATCAACAGCCAGACTGCCTTCATCAACATTTAATGATGTAGATAAGACCTGCTTGCAGCCCATTCCAGCATCTTGACGGAAGTCTTTGCTAGTCGCAAGAGATCTTGCTACAGGTATACAAACATATGAGATATTCGAAGAGCAGGAAGTACCTTGGGGTTGATCGGAGGTGCTCATTCCTGTAACGGCTTCGTGACACTTCATAGGACGGCAACCCGTTAGATCTTGCAACTGTGATCCAAGTGATTGTCGGTTCTCTTGGTTTAACTTTGTTTTGTTTGGACAGGAGTTAAGTGATTTCATCAATGGCGCAAGGGATTGTAGGCCATGAGATAACTGTGAGTTGGGAGAAAGTAATGATTCTTCAACGCGACCTTCCACGAATTGACTCGTGTGCTTACACATGTTCCTTGAGGAGGCTCCTTCCCTAATAGGATCAGCTAGCTCATTGGCTCTACATGCTGGACTGGAGGCAATAGGCACCGCAAACACATGAACATTCTGGTCAGAAAAGTTCGATATGCAACCAAATTGTGATTCCAGATACGAAGGGGCGGCGGACAGCACAGAAGTTGAAGTACACTCTGCTCTTCCAATCTGTGTAACTGGAAGCAATATACAATCAGAAAGTAATTTACTTTGCTCAAACTTCCAAGAGTTGCAGTTGAGTGAAGAAATTGCAGAAGCACATGCTTCCTGTTTGTAGGTCCTCTCAACACGACAATTATTCTGGAAGATAGAGTGAACTTGAGTAATAAACTTCTGATTTTCCAAAATCTGGGGCAGCAAGAGTGGGTAAGTGTAAGCAAAATCTTCCTCTGAAAATTCTATGAATAGCTTCTGGAATGGTATTTAATTTACATTTGAGAAAGTGCACAAGGTTGATGTCTTCAAGTTTTTGGTTCTTAAGTTCATAAAACTATTTGGTTGGCTATTCACAAAGATAAGGCTAGATGTGAAGCCCACACCAAGCAGATTTAGAACTAGCTTATACATGTTGACATCTATATTATATATATATATAGACTTCCAAGATTACCAACCTTGGTGAAGGAACCAAACTGAATCACACCTAGTGAAGGCAG
Organism: Xerophyta viscosa; assembly: GCA_002076135.1. Classification (NCBI taxonomy): domain Eukaryota; kingdom Viridiplantae; phylum Streptophyta; class Magnoliopsida; order Pandanales; family Velloziaceae; genus Xerophyta; species Xerophyta viscosa. The sequence goes on along the minus strand of MJHO01000112.1, from coordinate 562,406 downwards.
AGGAACGATTACAATTGTCTGCACATGAAAACAGAAGTTTCAGTGAGTTCAGTACTTAAAAACAAGAATAACACAACCTATTCCAATCACCTAAGAAACAATACCAAAGTTAATTACTACAGATAAAGTTGTTGCTCAGCATCATGTGCCATGGACAAACCTTTAAACCAGCTGCAAATTGGTAGCTGCAATCGCTGCTCCCCTAATAAAGACATCAACAGAGTCAGCCTGAAGAAAGCTAGAACAAATTCTTTACACAAAAATTTTGGCAAATCAATAGGAATGTATATAGACACGCATAGCCAAAAAAACAAATCGAGCAAAAACAACATATATTACTTCTAACAAAAATTAGAGTAAAAAACATCTATTTATCAAGTAATTCGGAAGAAAATTATGCCTTTACATTTTTCACCAGAAAAAAAATATCTAGACGCACGCCCATAGACAGATGCATAATAAAGTCGTCCAAGTTCCTCTGTTTGAAGTTTTCTATGGAAGATGTACGCACATATAACTTACGAGTTTGAATTATCTAAAGTTGACTTAAGCTCACCACAACAAGCGATCATAAAATGAATGCTACAGAACATCCAATACTTAACATCTTTTACGAGGTAACTATCATTTAATCCCTAGAACCTTTGTGGTGAAGTTGATAACTCGACTGTACCTGCAAGATGCCTGAACTGCTAGATGTTTCAACATGGCTCCCTTCCCTAAAGATGTCAGAAAGTAACCATCGGTGAGCGCCACTTGTAGCTACCACTCCAACACTTCTGAGAACAAATCAGGGCAAAATTTTTAGTGATTATTCTATTACTATATTAGGCAGTGAAAGACTTGAGGAAATGTCATATCCACGGAAGTTTCCATTAGCCAAGCTATCTAGAAACTTGGCATAATCCTCAAGAAATGTAATAGCTAAACATTCCATAAGTCCAATTAGCAAGGTTACACAAGTAAATTTAACAAAACCCAAGGTAGGATAATGCATCAAGCAATGGAAATTGGGCAAATTACAGTGTACTCCCTCAACAAGTTTCACCTTTACAAAACACTCTCTCCATACTCTAATTCACAGAGTCTAACAAACACATTTTAGACAATTTGATGTTCTGGATTCGATACAGGGAGGTAACTGTAAGTGTAGCTTGCCAATGAAATTTTAAGATTATGTAGCAGGAATTGATGTATATATAGATAACTATAAAAATAAGTAAATGATACCAACAATCGCTTCAAAAGTTACCATTAGCAATTTGCTAAATGCGCAGTTAAGTTGAATTCTTACCCTTCTCCTACGACATGTACCTCCATTCGCATCCTGTCTACAACCGCCCTAATGTTCTGTTCATGCCAATTCTCACTGAAGTTAAGAAACCTACAAGAAGAACAGCAACGAAATCAATTTGAAGAGCGTCATTTTCAAATTACCAAAAACAAAATCACAATGTCTGCCACCATAGTAGAATTTATCTAGAATCTATGCAGTACCTTGGATCACTGGCATCATAGCACCATAACACCCCGTACGACCACCGTCCGCCGCCGCAGAGACCGCGCAGCAACGCCGTCACCTCCGCCGCCGCTGCCATCGTACAGCAACTGCTAAGGTTAATTTTCGCAGTTGAAGAAGGAGAAGCGCGCAGCAGCAGCTTCTCAGTTCAATGCGCGGGGGAATATGTGCTGGGTAGTAATACGAGGAGAAAGGGAGACGAGAAACGAGGATGTTCTCGCGGGAGACGAAATGGTGGCCTGAGTTATTGGAGGGGATCTTCCGCCATTAATGGATAGTAAATGGAGGCCAATTGTGAGATCTTGTTATTATGGCTTTATGTCACCATATAATCATACATTCTTAAAAATCAAATAATATTAAATTTAAGACCTCATATATCAAGCTCATGCCGGCTCCAGTCCTAAAAATAAAAAGGCCTCAAATTCTTTTTTTTTTTAATTTGGAATTTCTAGATTGTGATTTAGGATTTTCTTTTTTTTCTTTTTTTTTTTTTATCGTGATTATAGAGTTTGGATTTTATCATACATTTCAATTCGGAATGGCACGATACGGTGGTTTGTCCTAAATCATGTATGCTATGATTCGAACTCTTAACTTATTCTATACGAGAAACATCGCTTTTTATCATTTAATTTCACTAACTGGACCAATGTTGACTAGTCTATTTAATTATCTTTATGATGAAGTTTAGTAAGTAAAAATGGATCAGTTCATATGATTAACTCTTAATATAAGAATTATAAACTTTTTATCTTAAAAACGAAATTAAGATTCTGTGTTTTTTGTTCAATCTATAAAATTTTACTTTTTCATTTTGCTATTAAGTTGTGTTTCTTTAAATTATTATTCTATGAATATCACCAAATGTTTAAAATTAAATTTTTTTAAAAACATTTTAATTATGAGCATTTAGGTCATTTCATGCCCAAAGATCAATAGAATAATACCAAATGTTAGATTTAGCACTTAAATATTATTATGTATCATAATTTACAATATAATAATGAATTAGTTTAATTTAACTTCTTACCTGTTTTTTTTCTCAAATCAGCTTCATCAACTCATAAATTTACATACTAATATTCTACAATATTAATTTTATTTATATAATAAAAATTGTCATTTTCATAATACTGTAATATTTTATTACAACACTACGATACACTGCTAGAAACACTAACAATAACTTGTATAGAATATCCAACGGTAATACTGTAATATACTGCTAATAATACACCGCTATTAGCAACTGTACGCCATCCACACGAAACACTCGGAAAAATTCAAGCAGGGGCTGATTTTATAAACTTGTTTTTAGATATTGAATTGAAAGATGTTTGAAAGGTAGTGGCTGATTTATGATTTATACAAATAGTTAACCTTATTATTTTTTGAGATTATCGTAGTGGAACCGTAATGCGAGCGCATGCTTCCGTAGGAATTTAATACTCGCAAAATAAAATTTTTTCGTCCGGTGCCGACTGACGATCTGAGATTATACTTTCTATAAATATGAACTCTTGTAATAGAATATAAATTTTTTTAAAAAAAATTATGCAAAAAATTTTATCCTACATAAACTCGAAAATAAATAAAGATATTTTCTGAAACACTTTTATCTAGTCGAACTAACCACACTTAGCTTAACCATATTATTATCTATGAATTTTGATGTTGCATGTTTGGACTGACCGGTTAACAGGGTCTAACCAGTCAGTGCGGTCCCCTCTTGAGGGCGGCTTCTTTATATTCTCGGACAGATCATAACCAAATTTACTTTTACCTCAGTAAATAATTAATAATAAAAAAAAAGTAAAATAAAAATACTTGGATCTATAGTGGTGGTCCAGATGACCATTGGTATTATAATATGTTACTACTAAATTGCTAAAATAGGAATTCTGTCCTTTATCAAAATTTTTTTTGAGAAACTTATAAAAATTACTCTAGACACACATATATAAATATTTTAATAAAGTTTGAATACGAAAAAAAAAATTTAGTGTGCTCTATAATTTTTTTTATAAAAAAATACTTCTAAATTAAATTTTTAAACTCCAAAATTTTATAATCAATAAATACTTTAGAGTCGTACTTTTTTAGACTCTAAAATTTTATAATTAATAAAAACTTTAGAGTCGTAAAGTGTTTAATTGGATTTGACACTTTTGTATTCTCCATTTTAATAAAAATAATAAAATTATTCTTATTCAATTAACTGCTCACGTTTTTTCTTTTCAAAAAAAAGATGACTATAAAAAAAAAAAAGCAAGAATAGGAGACATATTCTGATAATTACTGTTGTTATTTTTAATTATTTTTCGGTATATGAAATGTCAGAGTAGTGGATAAACTTTTTCAATAAAATTTCCAAAAAGCTAAGATTTTAAAGATCCTTCCAAAATTCTCAAAAAAATTTTTGAAGTCTCTATTTGTTAATAAAAGAACAAACAAATCTGAGTAAGATGATAAATTTGATTCGTCCGATATTAAACCAGATGTGTCAAATATGAATTATTGTTGGACGACTTAAATTGGTCTAAAGTGAATTGGATATATTCAATCATGGTTATTATCAAATTATTTAAATTCATTTTCTAATCTAAATTGATCCAACAATAACTCAGAATGATTCAAAATGAGCATGATGTTTAAATCTTTAAATATTATTTTTTTATCAGCTATCCAAATTGATTTAGTTTCTACCTTAGAAAGTAAGGATACGGATAAGAATTTATAAACATAATATAAGACGGATACTTACTACGATTATATACATGTCTACAAATTATTTCATTTTTGAATATTTCTCTGACGCGTCCAGATATGTCCACGAAGTGTCAGTGTTAAATTCTATATAGGATAAAATTTTGACATATTCACATTTTATACTGTCTACCACAAGTAGCAGTTAATGAAAGAGAGGAGATCTAAGCGTGTGGCCATCAATATTTTTTTGCCTGCTTTTCTTATTTTATTGTTATAAACTTATAATGTAAGAATTTTATCAAAAACTTTATGTTTTATAATTCCATCAAATAAATCTTTAATTTTTTTTTAAAAAATTACAAAATCACTCTAAACACACACTTATCTATATACATATACATATCTAAGAAAAAACTTGTAAAAATTTGATACTAATGTTATATTTTATAATGTTTGTATTTAAAATTTTTCAAAATATTTATAAATAAATATTTTCGGACTCCAACTTTTTATAGCCACTAAAAATTTTATAAACTTAAAATATATATTTAAAAATATTTTTAAAGAGCACATTAAAAACTAATCTTATATTTAAATTTTTTATGAAGTATCAAATATATATATATATATATATAGTAATTATTAAAACATAAAGTTTTTTTTTTTTTGAAAGGACTGCAAAAAAAACAAGGCAAATATTAATAGTTCTATTCTTTTGCTAGGCAATGTGGGCAGCAACATCAGCATGGGAAGTGATTAATGGGTAGGCCATGTTTCAATCAACAATGTCGTCATCATACGACAGCATTACATCATCTTGGGCCCCAGCTCGCCTTTCTCCGGCACACTTTAGCAAGACTGGCACAGGATGCACCTCCGGTGGGATCCACGCCGGAGCAGCTCTGCCGGCGAATACTCGGCGGCATGAGCGCCGGAACATGAATAAGAGAAAAACAATGCAGCTCATGGTATAATAATTTCTCTTTCCCGACCCTTTTTTTTTTACCGATATATGATCGGTAAGTTCGATTTTTCTCATATATTTGAACCGAAAGCTGAACAAAAATATAATCTGTCGCAGCCAGGACTTGCTGGAATTTGAACCATAATACAAGAAGCATATTACAATCATCTTTCAGTATGTAGTCATGTTAATTGACTAGACTAATACTAATTTATTCTTTTCGGACTTTTACACTTCTCGTGTACAATCCTTTTCTAATTAAAGGCATCGAGATATATATATATATATATATATATATATATATATATATATTTTCTCAATACACATATAATAACAGTATTGACTTATAATTTTATTTTACATTAATATAGTATAGTGTGTGGAGGATAGCTCAACTAATAGATCGGATAGTTCATGAGCCATCAATCACGACTCATATCCGCTATAATGCGGGATAGAATGTTTTCAAATTTTGAAGAAAATATTTTAAAAGTTATGATAGATATGTGTATCTACTCAACAGCGTATAGGAGATAATATATGTCCGAAATTTTGCATTCTCACCATTGCTTAAAAACATGTTATAAACAAGGTTACTATGCCGTGCCGTTTCGTATTTAGGTAAATTCAGATCTCGGGACGTGCCAATCATGCCGAATCGTACAATTATCAGAAATTTTTTTTTAAAAAAATAATTAAATTTATAAGATTTATTATATAAATGGTAATAAAAAATTAAATAGCAAAAAGAAGTCTCATTCATTTGTCAAAACTCAAAGCACATTATATAAATTATTATCACATTAAGTGTTACTGTGGTTGATAAAATGAATCAACGAAACCTAAAGTTTGTAAATCTACCCCATGCGTTGTTTAAACATTATACACTCACATTTTTAGGTTGGTCAGATATTAAAAAGGCTGGCCAGTAGAAAAATAAAAATTTAAAATAAAAATTAAAAGAAAAAGAAAAATGCCGACTGTGCCGACCGAAACACATCGATCGAAATGGTCGGCACGGGCCGAGACGGTCGGAAAGACCAAAAACTGCTGTTTTGGTGCCATCATGTGGCGACACCGAGACGTTTTGGTCGGCACAAAACGTGCTGACTGGGAAGTCAAATCATAGTTATAAATGCGTCTAGGAAAAAATTCAGTATTTGACATTATCTCGTAATATCCAAAAAAAAAAAAGATTTTCATTAAATAATTTCTTAGTTTCATTAAAATACTGCATGATTATTCACACATCTTTTAAATTACGGTAAAATTTATAATTTAAATATATAGTGTGTGTCTCTAAAATTAAGCAATTAGTTAGAGATAAAGTTTAATATCACATATCACCTCATTTGACATTTCATTCCTATCAATAAATAATTAACAAAATATTCATAAATTTCTTTAGAAAATTATAACTATGTGATTCTTAAAGAAAATGTATTTGAAACACGCTCTTTTTATTTTATTTTTATTTTTTTAGAAAATATAGCTTAATTATACCTTTAGTCTGGAAAGACGATTTTTTACACAGAAATTGCAGTTTTATACATAAAAATCACAGTTTTAAAGTGCGGTTTCATATAAGAACAAGGGATAAAACGCGCGACTGTTCAGCAGGGGCTGAAACGCGCGACTGTTCAAACAGAAAGGGGCTGAAATATAATTATCCTTAAGAACAACCATATTTAAAAATGCAATTTATAAGAAATTGCTAAGAAGATAATTTAAGAAAGATTATTGTGGAAAGTAATACGGATATTTTGATCTGATCAATAAAAGTTAGAATTTTTTGATTGGCGAGTATGGGGGTACGTGATTTTTGTGAATTTTTATGTTATGGTAGTCATACAAAATATACTAGTTATGAGTAAATTTTTTTATGATAATTTTAAAAGAGAAAAAGATTATTGTGTAAATATTTTTGTTTTAAACTAAAAATAATATGTGTTCGGAGGAGATCACAACTTGTCATATTTATGAGGATAGATTTGAAGTTTGAATCCTAACAAGTGTGAGCTGTGAGAGATTTATTGTACCACTTCGTTTCCGATCAAAATGTATGGTATAAATTAAACTCGATAAAATATACAAAAAAGAACATAATTTAGTCTACTGAGACAACAAAATTGATCAAATTTTTATAAATCAGCCCCACAAAATAAATTTTTGACAAATTAGTCCATCTTTCAAATAATCCCTTGAAATCGTTGATGTGGTAGTACTATAATATCAGTAAAATTATAGGCTGATTTGGAATTTGAGTTTTTAGAGGTTGATTTGTCAAAGTTTTTAAAAGAGGACTTATGTGTAATTAAACCAAGAAAAGGTTTAGAGGACAGTCATCATTTCTCATGGTGGAAAGCAAGCGAGCTACAGAAGTAACAGAATTTCTATTTAGAGCTCCCCAAGAAGAATGTTGGTGGAATCTTTTATAATCTAATAACTACGCCTTTGTCCCTGCATAATATTACAAAAATGCTTCTTATAAGTCCATAATTATTGCCTAATTAGAACATAGGACTAAGTGTCCGGTGGAATGGTCGCAGATCATCTCTATTATTTATCTTTCAAATTTTTATCAATTTATGATAAAAATAAATATTAAATTATATTTTTTAAAAAAAATTTAAATATAAAAATTATATATTTTGGTGAGATCTATATTTTTATTTTAATTTTTTTTTTAAAAATATTTCTTGACTGGGACTTCAACCTCTTACGGATATAAACTATTTTCAAACATGTTATTACTTCGGAGTTACGAAATATTTATTTAGAAGTATTTTTAAAAATAATTTTAATATAAATAACTTTTTTTAAAATCTTACAAATTAATAGATTTTTTAAACGGTTTATTACGTTGACCATTACCCGTATACTATTGTATTATTAATTTTACCTATTCTTGAGCCCCACGTTATGGCTGCTTCTGTTAGGCTTACACTTTTAATTTATTTATATTTACAACAAGGGACAAACCTTTTTTTTTTTTTAATATCAAAATGATTGCCAGCTACAATTTTTTAAGATAATCCACAAAATCTCAGCAATCTCCGTTTGTGATCTGGGCCGTTAATCAGATCAGTATGTATTACGAAATTTTTTATTAAATTTTTATCGATTTATTTGATCTATTTTTACATATTTTTATAAAAATTTGTAAATTACAAAATTATAAATTTTAATGTGATTTATAATTTTATAGTTTAAAATTTTGATCATCATTTTGACATATTATTTGACATTTTTTTAAAAAATTTTGAACTACAAAATCGTAGATCAAATCAAACTCTATAATTTTGTAGTTCATAATTTTTTATAAAAATACATAAAAATTGATCAAATAAATCGACGAAAGTTTAATAAAAAATTTCGTGATACGTACTGGACCGAATTAACGGCTTAGACGAGAGCCACACAGGATCATCTTTGCTTTCCCATCTCACAAGTTTGTGCGTATGAACAAATTTTTATTTTCTTAATTATAATTAAAATTTCGAAATTTCTGTACTTTTTAGTGCCAAATTGATGTTGCCAGTCGATAAAAAAATAACTAATACATCCACATCACCCTCAATGTATTCTGATGTGGACTTTGGGGACGAGCTAACCTGTTTTTTCCTCTGGATTTTCTGACTGTGATTTTGAACACTTTTGTTCTTTTAGTTTTGGGATAATGACATATCAGCCCTCCATTGTTTTCAAACGCCAAATCAGACTCCCGTTTCAAAAAACCGTCATTTCAGCCCCCCAAATATTGTTTGGATTTTTTTTGGACAAAAATATTTCTGTACCTATTAATAGATTGGACACTAAAAATATACCTAAAAGTATTTTTTTTAAAAAAACTTTTAACATCAAAGTTATAGATCTCGACGAGATTTACAACTTTCATATTGAAAAATTTTCCAAAAAATGCTTCCGAACATGTGATTTCGGGGTCCGAATTGTTAACGAGTCGATCCGTAATCTGCTGAACAGTAAATGGGGGGCTGAAATGGGCATTTTTTTTAAAATTGAGGGCTGATTTGGAATGGAAATTTGAAATGGGGGGCTGATATGTCACTATCCTTTTAATTTCTTTTAAAAGCTTTTATTCATTTATTCTTTTTGGATTTTGAACTTTGAACAATTATAATATGGATGTTGATATGCAAGATGTTATGTTAGTAGTAACTTGTAACCTCTTTAAAAACTTTAGGGTTTATTGCATATTAGTCTTCCTTATCAGAGATTGTACGTATTCTGAAAATGAAACAACGCGTTGGCAATGCACGCTGTTATGTCAGCATGTTTTTTCGTTATCAGAAGTTGATATGCAAAGTTGCGAGAAACGAGAGGATGATATGTAACAGTCTCAAAATTTTAAGATAAAACATATCTTTGTATTTTTACAGATACCCATTTTGTATCCAACACAACTACTGGCTTGATTTCTTTTCTTTTTAACTTCTAATATTCAGAGTTGTGTAAAAACCAAACAAGTTTTTTAGTTTTATATGTGTGTATACGCATGCGCGCGCGCGCGCACACACACACACATATATATATATATATACTCTCCGACATGCTACAACTACAAATACATTTCTTCTACAAAATTCTGAATAGTTTTCTACAAAATTTGAAAAAAAAGAATCTATTCCGCATTATAGGGAGTGAGACTCGATCTTGTGAATGATAGTTCATAAGTCGCTCGCTTGTTGAATTACTCCATCGGAGCATAAGTTTGGTGTTTCTATTATATTATTAGCATAACTTTTTGTTAACAAGCTTTTGTATTTTAAAATTTATCTATATCTTGCAAATCTTAGCTCATAATGGTTTCATAAGTGCCACTTTATGTTAAGAAGATTTTGTGATTTAAAATGTATATTTGATTTCTTGGCAAATCTAAGCCGGAGCTTGTAATCTCGAAGATCAATTCTTTTCTAGCTCGACTAATTAAACGAGACAACATCGTGACAAATTTAAAATGCGAGTTGTATTGTTTTCTCATCAGCTTGATCTAATATCACTCTTCAAGTGCTTTTGACGGTCCTGATACGATCAGACATACATCATGTGTATAGAAATATGTATTATACATATCCCAATATATAACATATGATTTTAATCGCATCAGAAGTCTTGATGACTTCGATAAGTAGCAGTGCTCTAAAATTTTCAATCTTTGCTATGAAAACCAATCTCATACCTCGGTCGCGCGGCTCGGATCGGCCTGTTTATGCTTCTAGACTTCTCTAGGGTACATATGAAGGGGGGGGCCCTTAGGACAGAAAATTGCACCAGTAGTTCATAGCGATACACCATGATTGTGTCCCATGAGAGCTGTACACTCGAGTGATTATGTTTCTCGCCATCATCATAGCCGTTGATAGACAAGTCAACGGCATCCAAAAGTGGTTCTTGAAAAAGTGCTTTTGCTTCCGCAGAAAGTGAGCTACAAAGGATGGGCAGGAGTGTTGTTTAGCTATAAATGTTGAGGAAAGTTTGCCAGGGACTACCAAGTATGAAAGATTAGACCTAATTGGATTGGTCCCTACAATCAATCAACCTGCAAATGAAGGGTATCGATCCTCTCCGTTACAGATTTATCTAGTATTTTTTATTAATAGTAATATTTAATTTTTTTAAATTTTATAGTTCAGATTAAAAGGAGTTTACAAATATATGATAACTTATTATGTAAAAAACGTATAAAGAGGATTAACGAAACTGTTAACGAGAAAGTTAGTACAGAGAATTAAAAAAATTACAGCGTCATATTTGTCACCTACAATCCCACTCGTCAACACATGAAAATGTTAGTAGAAACATAAACTGCACTTATATATTCTTGTGTGTATATGATAGGTAGCTAGGGCGCGGATGGGAGTGTTGGGACCGGATTATTCCTAACCATGCTCCATAAGGGTTCTAAGAGACGTGGATGTTAAGCTACATGAATCATGGTCTAATTAGAACCACTATCCAGGATTATGTTGCTCCACTATACTACCGTTTAGGGCATGCCTAAGTTCGCCTTGATTCGGCCATTTCATCCTCCACTATAGATTTGGCATTCATCCTTACTCGAAGCACAACATCCAACAATCCCTCTAGCTGATCGTCGAAATGACTCATCCTACAAGCTTCTGATACCAATAATTAGGATCAGCTTATTCAATTTAAACGAAACACTTCAATTTAAATGTTATTTTTTCTGTATATAAGCACTTCACCCTATAGTCATCGGTGACTGTTGAAAAATTATGGACGTGAATTTTAAACTACATAAGGTATGACTCGATTTGCCCAATCCAATCATATGCTAATTACTTTGCCACATGTTTAGCATGCCTGCTCCTGTACCAACTCGGCCAATCTGACCTCATCCATAGACGCGCTCTTTGGCATTATTCACATAATAAATTATCTAATAAGAAGTTATGAAAAGAGCATTGAACAACAATACTAGCGATAGAGTGAAGAATTTTAGCCTTCTTCTTCGGATTAATGTTACTAAATGTTGAGTATAATGTAATTTTGATACTAACAAAATAAGTAGAAAAAATTTACCTTTTTTTTTTTTTTTTTAACCCAACTCACCCCACTTTTGGAGTTTCCAAAATAATATTCTTTCCGCTTGAATATATATATAACTGAGATACTGCTTCCATTTTCACGCCACGTGTCATCTCAAATTATAATTAGATATAACTTAAAAAAATTATTTTAATTATTATTTATTTAAAGTTTATATTACGTCTCCAATTGCCTTATTATTAGATACAAATTTGAAGGAAGATTTAGTAATTTGTAGGAAGAATAAAAGAAGATTTAGTATTTTAAAGTTATCATCTATGTAAAGGTTATGACTACATTTTTTTTTTTTTTTTTTTTTTTTTTTTATGCGAATATATAAAACTATGGTATCAAAGATGTTGTGCCAAGTGTCCTCACAAGTACTACATAATATTAGTTCTTATTACGAAGAACTAACGATATTTTAAATTAAAAAATATCAATTAAAAATTCGGTGGAAATTTCGTGTAGTTTGTCAGATGCTAGCTCTAATTTCCATTCTAACTGTCGTGAGCACGAAGGAAAGTGCCCTAAATCCAGCAAGGAAAATCCAAGGAAACACGTCGTCATCGTCGTAGCTGCGGCGAGCATGGCGACTGATATGGGCCGGTGGTCCGGCGATGTTGACCTCCGGCCACTGACTGGGACTCTAGATATAATCATTTAGGGGTTATAGGTCTATGTAATCTCTCTCTCTTTCTCTCAATCAATGCAATTATGGTAGAATCCACCTTAAGATATATATATATATATATATATATATATATATATATATATATATATATATATATATATATATATATATATATATATATACTATGAATGCTATTATTAGAAAGATAATGTATAATTTTAGATGCTATATTTTATAATTCATAATATAAATCGATGCTAAGGCTTACAAAATGAATTTTAAGTAATATTTTAAAGAAGCATTAGTTATATACTTAATTATTAATTAATAAGTATATGGTTAGTTTCGTAACATTTTAATTACCAATAACCTATTATTATTTGTTAATAATTAATTTAGTATAGTGAAAATCTAGAGTAAGCATTACATAAAGTTTAGAGGTGCGTGAGTTCTCTTTTCCACTGGCCTTGCCACAATTTTAATTTGGAGTATTTACGTTTATTTAAATTTGAATTATTAAAAATATAAATAATATATATTTTTTAATTTTTTAGAGCATTTATATTTTTATATTTTATAATTTAAATTTAAATGTTTACGTCCTCTAACTTAAATAACATTTTTATGTATTATTAATCATATAAATAGATGAAACTATTCTCATCCTTTTTCTTTAAGATAATAGTTTTCAAGATTAAATTTACCAATTTTTTATAATTTTAAAATATTGGAGGCAAAAATAAAAATAATACCCCAATTTCTACGTTTATTTTTTCATTAAAATAACAAAAAGATATTGTCGCACGCCTAGAAAAATGTGGCTCTTGGTATATTTTAGGCCCAGTGCAGTGTTGGGCTTCTTATCTGATTCGGATCAGAATTTGGGCTCAAGGCCTTATTGAAGTAAAGAGACTCCTGCATGTACACCAAATTAACTACCAGACACTGTTTTCTTTCTTTTTTTTTTTTTTTTTTTTTTTTTTTTTTTTTTTTTTTTTTTTTTAAATGACTGTCAAGTTCGATTTCTATCCTTTATAATAAACAGATTACGGTCACCTCTAAACACCTAGTCTCGTTAATCAACTGGACCAATACTGATTGGTCTAGATATAATTTTCTAATATAGCTTTTATACTATGCCAAACAGTAAAATTTCATACTTAAAATATATTTTGACATCATATTAAATATATATATATATATATATATATATATATATATATATATATATATATAAGGTATAATAGCAATCATCATGTAATCACTAATCAATTACAGCTTTCTCCAGATTTTGTAGCATTAATTCTAATAGTTTAACTGCCTACTAACTATTTTACGAATGAACACTCGTACAAAAAATAAAAAAATTGTATATATATGTTTGTTTTAGAAATGGGCACTCATATCTTTTGAATTCGATTCTATTCTGAAGAAGATTTTCCTTTTACCAGATAAAATTTTCCATTGCAGATGAGGGAATGTATATATGCGTTACCATCAACGCTTGTCCATTTAGGACGTCAAACTAATGGGACGAAAATTCAAAACCACATTGAAAGAGTTTTTGAGCTCTTGTATATCTGCTATGATACCCTGTCACTCGAAGATGTATTTGAAAAATTAGATAAAGGTGTCATATATCATGGACAAGAATTTGGCATGGACTCTATATTTTCAAAACCTAACGAGTTACAAATATATTCTGCTGGCACAGAAGATTATCTCCATAAAAGCAATGCATCTTTCTTTATTATTATTATTTTTTAAAGTAACAAAAAGTGGTGATATCCATCCAGGGAGGAAAAAACTATTCACCCCTAATAAACTACTCAACAAACTACACACAATCAATCTCCACCACACACTCACCTCGTGATCCGCACAATTTCCTCGTGATCCGCAAAAACTATCAAAATTACAGATACACCTATTATGATGTGTGGTCTTGATTGTGCCACATCAGCATGTGTGATTTATTGTGTGATTTACAAGAATAAAAAGATAGACTTACCTGCCATTAAATAATTATGCTGTAAGAAAGTTAATAGGTTAATTTGTTTAACTTATTATCTTTTTATAGAACCATTTAATTAAAGAGTAAATACATGATTTTCTTCTTTAACTAGTAAATGTTTTTTTAAAGCTATTGTGAAAAAATTTTATCCATAGTTGGCATTTTGGTGACTGTTATAACAGTAAATTTATGAATAATACTGGCTAATGTTTCACAATTGAAATTATATTTTTTTTCGCTTTGGATAAATTCGAAGGTCCGTATTATCCTCCACAAGTTAGTTAGTAAATGTCATGTAATATAATAAGAGAAAAAGAATATGATACATAACATCACTAAACGATAATTATGCTACATGGCGATAAACTACTTTAATAATGCGTACCTAACAATTTTTCACTCTAACATGGTCTTGACATGTCATTCCACTACATGTGGATATATTGACTAATGTTTGAATAAACGAATGCATGAATGTGAGTATGTACAGTTTGAAAAACGCTAGTGCCCCCACTGCACCGCCCATAGATCCATGCAAATCATAAAATGTATGGTTTTTTTTTTTTTTTTTTTTAAATTAGGAGTATTTTTTGAATAAATTTTTAAAATAAAAGTTTTAAATTTTGATATATCTACAACTTATATATAATTTTTTTTTCAAAAATATTTGTAAATATGTATTTTGACGCTCTAAAGTTTAAAGGGTTTTAGAAACAGTGTTTAAACTCGATACAAATATGTTAAACTTTTAATTTTTTTTTTATTTAGAAGTATTTATTTTTGAAAAATTTAACATAAAAATTGTATATTTCATCAAAATCGACAACTTTTGTATTTAAAATTATTTTTTTAAAAATACTCCAAAATCTTTATTTTTAATTTTTTTAATAAAATAAATTTTAGATTTGGTGAATTTTTTGGTGCCACTTTGATGGACACCAGTATTACTCATATAATTTTATCTTGTACGACGACTTTCCGGTGATCTTTCTGGTCAGAGCTTTTCAAATATGTTCCAACATTGATCCACGATAGACTTTGGAGAGATTTCATTGCAAACGTCGGAGAATCGAGCAAGTGATCAACTACAAAATCAACAGATAAGCGGCAACGTGTATAAATACACACGATAGCACCTACGTTAATTAAGTCACTTATAAACTTAGGTCTTGGAGCATGCAGCAATTGAGGTCGAGTCTAATAATAGCCCTCTACTAAAGAGATCACCGGAGCCCCCAGAGTTTAAGCAACGGATATGAGCACAAGCAAAAACAACAATCCGCTTCCGCACGACTTCGAGATTATCCGATATCTTTACTCACAGAACAACAAACTTAGGACTTCGTGGAGAGTGCAGTCTAATATCATAGTCAAGCAACTGAGAGCTCACCCTTCCCCTCTTATGTGTATTTGTGCACTTCTTCAACGACCGGCGTAAAAAGTGGTTGTTGATTGTCCGCTTTTCTCTTTCAAATCGTGCTTGAACCCTTGGTGGATTGGCGTTATCAACGGAGTCGATGGAAGACGGTGGAACACGAGTCGACAATAGAGGTGATAAAAAAGGCGGAGGATAATGCAAAGAACAAGGTGGAGGAATCAACATCGGCTGCAAAACGAGATCGGCGACCTTGGAGTCCTGAACCCTATGTCCGATCATCCTCAACGGCCAACATCGCGTCCTCAAAGGCGCCACCTCGAAAAAGCAGGATGCACTGCTGTCAACGTCGATGATCGAGGCAACTGCATCCTCAATGCCATCGTCATCAATATTCTCGTCACCAACTTCGTCGTCCCCAACGATGTCGCGAGGAGACTTAGAGTCTTAGAGGACAGGAAGAGAAAGAGGGCCGAGGATCCAGGGGGGTGTGGTTGGGAAGCGGAGAATTTTCTTTTTAAACGAAAATTTTTAAGTTTTAGCAACCATACAAAATTGATCTAGAAGGATCTCGTACCCGCACCCGATGCCTCCTTTCATGATTTTCAAGCCGGGCCTAGGAATTAACTAGGCCGTATCAAAAATAGCAAATGCTGCGCCAAGTCTATTTCAAGCCAAGCACTTACTTGGCCATATCAAGAAATCAAATCAAGTTATGCGTGCATATGCAACTTGCGCGTACTTGTCCGATTTTCTAACCCAAGTCCGTTCATATGATGTGTCCAAGCCCATCCAACCAAGCGAAAATCCATGATAAGAGGCTTGCCACATCAACAAGATCATTTAGTCACGCGTGCCACGTCAATACCTGTGTGCGCGCGCGCTCAACACGCACCCACCAGCGATCGGGCGCGTGCCTTTGGACCCCTAAGTGTTTTTAGTTAATTAAAACTATTTTAGCCAAACCTAAGTGATTAGATGTCTAGACATATGTCTTAACCCAAATAATTAGGTATTTTTTTATTAATGATGTAATTTAGAGATTCTTCTAGAGTTTGATGAGTCATGAACTTATATATATATATATATATATATATATATATATATATATATATATATATATATATATATATATATATATATATATATTCCTATGGGGCTATGAATGAAGATAAGTCTAGTTCTCCATACCAGTGTTCAAGATAAATTTAGTTCTCTATAGTAGTCTTTAAGAAGGAAGAGTCTAATTTTTCATACTTCTATATAAAGTCATAGTGATTTATACTAATATCTTAGCCAAGAATAAGCTCTTATCGATCTCAATACTCATAGCTTCACCCAACTTTATTTCGGTCCACCTCTTCCAACTTAACCACCTATCTGATACTAGCATCCCCATTCTAGCGAGCCATTTTTAGCTCCATCAAGATCAACTCTCAATCTCAACCAAGCCAACAACCTCTAAACCGAACTATCCCTCCTAGGTGAAGTCCGAGTACGTAGAGTCTTGGAGCTAACTCAAGCCTAACCTAGATAAAAAATTGTCACTGAATATCGCACATCTACGACTGTTTAAATCAATTGATAGGGATACCATATCTGCTATTGCTTAAAATCAGTTGATGACAACAAGCATCTATGATGCCTAAATTAGTACGTAAGATCACACTGACTAAGTCGGTCGCAGAAAATCACACATTAGTGACAGCTCTAATTTGCGATAGCTAATAATGGACACTTCAGCGGCCGCTTTTGCTTCCCATCATTGAAATAATTAGTTAACGACCTCATTGACTGAGTTTTCGCCGCGGTCGTTGATGTCATTAGAGATCAATATTTGGTATTTTGTAATTGATAGTGGCGGTCTCCGAATACCACTTTTATTGTAGTGAGAAGCACATATCTTACAATTCAAAGTGTAAGAATAAAAATGGTTAGAGAACTCTTTTTTATTTGTCTCCTCCTTTTGATTTCTTAGAGTATAATCGTGTATTGACCATAAACTCAAGATCTTTGGAGAGTTCAATATTTGAAAAGAGCATCAACGCGGAGGACCTAACTCAGATCCAACCAGCCCTAATGACTTTTAAAAATATAATTGTCCTTGATAATAAAAATAAGTAATTGCCCGTCCTTTGTGTTTGTCGCATTATGCAAATAACTCAACCTATACGTGATATATAAATGCATATGTTATTTTATTCCTATATTTATTAGAACTGCTTAATATTCTCAATTGGCAAGCTCAAAAAAAGAGAATTATTATAATGCTCTACGTATAAGTCTTATACTTATTAAAATTTATATTTAACGATTTTTTTTAAAAAAATTACAAATTATTTGGAAAAATAAAGTACTTAACTTTATAGTTCGAAATATTTTAAAAAAATTATCATAAAAATATTTCAAAATGATTACCAAATACGATAGTAGATTTTTTTGAAAATAATTTAAACTATAAAGTTAGCTTTTTATTTTTTATCTAATAAATCTGTAATTCAATACTTCTTCAAAAAATAAAACTAAATATTTATTTTGGTAAATTATATGAAAGTACTAAAACTTATAGAAAGAACATTATAAAAATTTCTAAAAAAAAGGAGGTTATGTAGCATGCAAGTTTCCATGAAGGTTCCCAAATTGCATGCAAAATACTAAATGGTTCTCTACCTAACCAATACGTTCACGAGACAAGAACAATTATATATAATAGCCTCGTCTCTCTCAATATGAGAAAGGCTATTCTCAGCTCGATGTGAAAAAAAAAATATGTAAAATGAGTCGTGGACCATTAGATCAAACAACCTAATCATAATCAATGATTTCGATCGCATCTTTCATGATATAATCTGATCCGTTGATTATAATTAAGATGTTCGATCTAAATAGTCCACGACTCATTTTACGGATCTTATTTTCAGTTCTATCGAGAATAGCTTCTCTATCTCGTATATATATATATATATATATATATATATATATATATATATATATATATAATATTATATATTATTTATTTTGAAAGTAAGAAACTGGAAATAATATTTTGGGGAAAGCATGACAAGAAGAAGATGGACAAATAAGTATTTTCTACACATCCCCAAGCGAATGTTTTCAGATGCACATGCAGATCCTCCGCGACAACAACCAAAAGTTAAAAAAAAAAAGACTTTTGACGTTCAGCTCCCTATTTCAAACTTTTGACGTGTTAGAAATATTGAAGGAAAATATATTCTTGATATATTAGATCTCTTCTAAATGCTATTACAATGATATATATACCCCTAAATATTTAACAGAGTAAGAAACTACTAATTAGGAATACTCTAAATATAAATCTACTAAATAGAAACTCTCTAAATAGGAATTTAACTCTTAACATTCCCCCTCAAACTTAAGGTGTCTGCATCTTAAGTTTGAACACTCAAGTTACTAAAATAAACTCGACGACGGAACGCCGTCTCACAACTCAGCGGATCGAGGATGGAACTTCGACAACTGAACAGATCGAGGAATCGATGACGGAACATCGACAACTGAACGGATCGATGACGGAACATCGACAACTGAACGGATCGACGGATCGATGACGGAACATCGACAACTGAACGGATCGATGACGGAACATTGATGATATTGGAGAACGTGTGACTTCATCACAACCTGGAGCACGCAAATGATGTGCTGGAGCACGGATGACGGCGGAACGTCGGGACTTCACTGAGACATTTCGTCAAACACCTTACAGGCGACATGGATGATAATACTTGATAGGAAAAGTACCACAAGATTGGCAACAAGTCGCGGAGTGGTGCGTCGGGACGGATGGCACGAACAGCGGCGTTGACAAACGAGCTTTGAGCAGCACGTCGGACGGAGAAGCGGCGGACAAAGACAGTGCGGCGGACGAAGAAACGGTGCAGCAGAGAGATGGTGGAGAAGACGACGACGAGTTGAGAGAACGCACAAGAGCGTGCTGACGACATATGGCGAGCTCGGCCGGAGAAGACAGCAGTGAAGACAACCATAAGGGCGAAGAGAGAGATTCCGTCATGATAGCGCGGTGGTAATGATTGTTTTGACGATTAGTAGGTTGCTCCAGCGCCGCGGCGGCGGCGCCGTCGATGAAGACAATTAGAGTGACGGATAGGGTTTGCTAATCTGGCTCTGATACCATGTTAGAAATATTGAAGAAAAATATATTCTTGATATATTTGATCTCTTCTAAATGCTATTACAATGATATATATACGCCTAAATATTTAACAGAGTAAGAAATTACTAATTAGGAATACTCTAAATAGAAATCTACTAAATAGAAACTCTCTAAATAGGAATTTAACTCTTAACATGACGTTTCAGCTTCCGAAAACACGTTTTTACGTCGATGTGGTGGCGCTCGTGCGTCACCATGTGGCGCGAAAATATTTTTCCAGGGGCTGAAATGGACGGACTTTTGATATATGAGGCTGATATGACATTTTCAAAAAAAAAAAGACTTTTTGTTCAAATAAAATAATCTGCTAATAATTGAACATAAAAGAAACAAACCTAACCTTGATCAACAGGAAGACAATTTAACCTCCTCTCTCTCTCTATTTGTTTAATAATAATAATTATTATAAAAAAAGGCAAACTAACCTAATCCAAATTGAAACCCTCACCTACCGAATGAACACTCGTATATTCTAACTCTAGGTACTATCTTAAAATGAAAGGTCCTTAATTAGCTGCCAAATATACCATAGTTAGGAGTTCGACTGTTGATAAAGCAAGAAAAATGTAACCTCGTTTTTGGCAGCCATGTAGGCATATCCTAGAAAGTTGGCAAGCAAGCACTATGATAGATTACGTCTTGTGTGACTGCACACGTCGGTCGCAAAAGACGAAAACCTGATCGTTGAAAACTTGGCCGACCGCAATCACCGTACGGACACGAAAGCCTGCCCCTGAAGTCTTTAGTGACCGATTTTGCAAATTAGTCACTGCCGATAGTGGATTCCGGACCAACCCGAATGGTTGTTGAAATGCACTTAACAGCGACTGCCTTCAGGCGGTCACAGACGAAGCATTTCCGTGACCGCTCTTGAGCAGTCGTGGGTTTTGTTATTTTTTTTTAAAAAAAAATCCCCTCCCAACTGCTGTAGGTGGGAGAGAGGGAAGATGATGTTCGTTGTCATCACTGTCCCTTGCTCGCATTGCTCGTTGCTTGTTGATCGCATTGCTGTTGTTGCCCCTCGCCCGTTGCTCGCCCATCGGTGCTTGCGACGTTGTCGCTGAGTCGGCTTCTTCACCCTTCACTGCATTAATTGTACCTCGCTGTTGGGTCATCGTCCGTGTTGCGTCGCCCACTGCTGCATTGCCCGTCGACCACCGCTGCGTCGTCGTCCGTTGATCTTCAACAATCTTCGGCAGTTGATCATCATCTTTGCCCGTTGTTGCCACTTGTCGTCGCTCGTCGCCCATTGCCTCTGGCCCACCGTTGCAAAGACGCCCTGCGGTTGTCGCCCCTTAATCTTCGCCTGTCAAATTCGCTCTTCGCAGATCGATTTATTTTAATCGATCTAATGTTCGCACGCCTACTTTAACCGATTTTGTGAGATTAGTGACCACGTCCGATGCTGTCGTTGAAGATAAACAAGACCAATGGCTACTCGACGGAGTGGTCATGGAACTCAAAGAGATCAACAACCGTGTGGGTGAGCTGGTGTTAAATTGCATGAGATCAATGACCGTTGCAGGAACGTTTTGTTGAAGCCGACACGGCCGACGACTGCTCCTCATGTAGGTCGGTCGTCTTTGGATTATGCAACAATTGCCAGTGTAGCCATCGTTGAACCACGTACTGTCAATGATCGTATCTAAAAACGGTCATTAATCATGTACACAACGACGGCCCTGCAGCGTCCATCGCCGAATGGTCGCAGAAAGTGCAGTCGCAAAAATGAATTTTTGTTGTAGTGGAAGTGAACACTTTTCCCTATTCCTAGTAGTCTCAACTGTTATAACTTGTTGAGATAACTGTAAGTCTTCTAAAAGTTCAACCCAACAATAAATATAACGTGGGTATGACATAACGTTTTCTACTTTTTATCCTGCATAAACAAATAATAATGCTTTTATTTAAGTGGGGTTGGTATATGGTTTAAATGCATACCGATCTTCTTTTTTAGGTAATAAAGCAAAACATGCCATGATTTATACTATATTGTTTGACTGAGCATAAGTTTCTAACCATATAGACCGTTAAACAATGATCATGGAGAGTAAAATTTCCGACAACATTATTTTCGACATGATGTTGAGTATACGTACATACTTATCACAATTTCATATCTTTGTTTTAATATGCCCCAACTTTATTAAAAGCTTAAGGTTATAGTCAACATACGGTCAACTTTGAAATGTTAAGAAAAAAAGGTGGTAACTTTAAAGACAAACAAACTAGTGAAATTCGAGAAAATGGTTTGAATATTCTACCACTTTTCCTAATTTCAGCGAATTTCCTGGAACTGACCTTGAATGTTGATCTATCGTTCATCTTACCTACTTAATTAAATCTCCATCTCAATATAACTGTTTATGCTTCCAAAGGATGCAAGAATCCATACTTCATATTTACATATATAATAATATATATATATATATAATATATATATATATATATATATATATATATACAAGCAATTCTCCAGTTGAGCTGAGAATAATAAATGTCAGTGATCGTTGGATCAAACAATTTTATCAAGATCAATCTTAACGCCTAATGCTACAGACTTAGTTGTTGGATTGAAATTAATGTAAATCATATGCAACTAATCAACCAAGAACTAAATTAATGATAACTTTTGTTTAAAGTAGCTATAAGAGAAAAAGAGTTCCTTTTCTTAAAATATTATAAAATGATAATACCTTACAACACAAGAAATCCAAATATATATTAACAACTAGCTCATATAGAACCTCATTCCAAGTGAAATAAATTAATAAAAAATAAATACACAAATCATATGAGTTTGATGCCTTGATGCAAACCCTAGAATTTCTAGGGTTTCTGTGTAAAAAGCAAAAGCAAAATCGAAGGAACTTAGGCATTTCAGCAACCTAACCCTCTGGATTTTGAAAATTCCCCACCTCTTGAAGCTGATCTGAAAAAAAGTTTCAGATTTTCACATGATAAAAGCAACAGAGAAGAAAAGATGAGATGGTGAAAGGAATTTGTTTTTTTTTTTAGAAAAGAAAAAAAAACCTTGTTTGATTACTTGAGAAAGAAACTAATGATCAGCCTGGTAACTGTTCTACCATGAAGCATTCTAGAAGCCTGGTTGAGTAGCACTTGGTTGTGCAGCAAACTGATCAGTTTCTGATCGTCCTTCAGAGACTTGTCTCAAATCCTCAAACGGAAGCAACACCCTCTCACCTCCATGATCTCCACCATCCAAACTCGACCCAGATGGCTTGAAATCACTGTAGAGACCGAATCCGGACGAATAAACCGCACCACCTTCCGGTACGGGTACTGTGACCGGCACAGATTCGAGGGGACTTATCTTACTTCGTAGCAAGTCCATTGCAGAGATTGCACCAAGAAATGGTGGCGTACTGTAGCTTTGGAATGCTAAATTAAGATCTTGGCCTTCTATAAACTTCGGGGTAAATTGGAATGTTCTTGGGAGCGATGGGTCGGAGTGATTCTGGGAGTGATCAGTTGACATTTTCAGAGACAGTGATGATGAATTTTGAGTTGAAGTTTTTCTAGAAGTGTAGGATTTCTTCTTCTTCTTCCTTGAACCACCACCAACTGGAACATTTCTCAACGCTCCACCATTAGTCCAGTACCTCCTACATGTCTTGCAGAAATATCTTGGCTGGGAGAGACTGTAATTGTTGTAGTAGCAAAACTTAGTCTTTGTTGAGTTGCACCTAGGACAGTTTAGTGCTTGCTCTTTCTTTGGCCGTGGCCGGCGCTCCGCCAGCTGAGGCGGCGGAGGCTGGGTAGCGGAGCACGAGCTTCGTGTAAGACCTGTTGTTTGGTTTGCTGTTGAGGGTGTTGGCGGCGCCGCCAACTCGTCCATGGGCTTCACTAGTCCTATTCGTCCCTGTAGCTCAAGCCACATCCCCACGTATCAGAATAACTAACAAACAACAGTAAAAAAAATAAAATAAAAAAGGCAAAATAGTGCCCCCCTAATTATTTTTAAGCGAACTGTACCTCATATAAATTTTTAAGCAAATTGTACCTCATTACGATATGAAATGACAAAAATGTTCATATCTTTTTTTCCACACCAAATCTCTTTCTCCTCTTTCCTATGAACACACATGCATCCAGTAACAAACATGCATCGGAAAGAAAATAAGACTACTTTGTAGCTTTGAGAAACACAACAAGATACTTACAAGAGAGAGAGAGAGAGAGTCTATTTCTCAAGAACAAGACAGAGAGCCTTTTGATCAAGAACAAGATAGAGAGCCTTTTGATCATCAACACTACATAGCTTTTGATCTAGAAATCACATAATTATTAATTTTTGGGAAAAGAGAATTGAGAGGGGGAAAAAAGAAGACTAAAGGCAAAACACCAAATATTTGCTGCTTTCAACAATTAAAATGGTTTTCAGTTGGTGACAAATTTAAAACATCCATAGATATATAGCAGTGCATCAATTTCATCCTTAAAAAGGGGAACCCTAACTACCTTAGGTAAACAAAATCTCGATAAATAGATAAATATTGATCAAATTACCTAATGAGACCAATGAGTAGAATCCATGCAAGACATCTAAAGCTTCGCTGCAAATTATATCTTCGTCTTCTTTCTTCTTCTTCTTCTTCTTGGTTGCAGAAGATGGACGAGCAACAACAAGGAATGTCGGTTGATCTTGCCGTGCAGATCTCAATCCTTTAATAGCAAATTTCATGAGGAGATGGTGGTGGGGGCTGCCTCCAATATTTTATTTCAACTTCTACTAATTTTTTTTTAAAATTTATTGGAGAGCCTATGCTCTCCTTGGGTGGATTTTGCCAGATTTATATTGCACTGCAGTGGGTCATGATGGTCTGAGGTTATGTTATTTTAGAAATAATACTGATTAACTCCATGTGAATGATGCGGTAACCATTAAAAGATACCCTTTTTCTTTGACCAAAAAAAAAAAAAAAAAAAAAAAAAAAGATTCCCTGTTTGTTGGGTCCTTCAAGGTTCTATAATACTCGATATAGACAACCGTTTGTTTTCTAAGGGGAGATATCAGGTTCAGCCTACGAAGATAGTTTGGCAATCACGTTATCCTACTGCAATTACAAAGATTTCAGTTTAATACTGCCAGTCACACTAGTAACTACGCAGTTGTAAGAATTGTCCATCAACATAGTAGTGGTCTTGATTCGCATCATGCCGAAGACATGATAAAAAAATTCTTCACTAGTAGCGAGCAAGAAGGTCTACGTCGTCCTCCGAGTTTAGAAGAAACTCTCGCGAGTTAGCAAGAATCGCGAGTAGCCTTGTGCCATAGCTTAGCCTTAGTCACGCTATATATATAGCGAGAATAATTTACTATCTCAAGTAGTTACAATTTATTGTAATATATATATATTATATATATATATATATATATATATATAATATTAAAGTGTAAGAGGAGAGTTGGTGGTGTCTTGGATCTCGATATAACTATTTATTAGTATAACTTTAAATTATATATGATAGTTATTATAAATATTATGTGGCTTAATCCTAAAAAGTTATAAAATCACCCATTTTTTCTCTTCTATACATTCTTTTTATGATTTTATTTTAAATTCCTTTTATTTGTGGATTTGTGTTTATTGATTTCTTTAATAATTTTTTTATTCTATTCAGAAGAAATGTCATATGTAATAAATCAGTTAATTGAAGAAAATAAAAAGATTTTTAATTACAAATTCGAAAAGTTTTAAATTTTACTAAATACAAAATTTTAAAATAATTTCTACTTATTTTTAACATATGTGTCGCAGATACGTCGTCTGCTAGTATTACTTTAACTTTATATGGGTTAAATGATTTTCGATATCTGGGAGAAACTAAATTGATATAAAAGAACATAGAAAAGGATTTAACATTTGAGCCGATATATGTTGCACTTTTATTTTTGATCCATTTAAATTCTATTTTAGAGAACTAAATACAAGTACTTTCTATAATTTACAATTTATTGTAGAAGAGTTGTTGCCGAGACGAGGATCCTTCGCATGAATCAGATTCTACGCACTGTCTTGTGTGTGTGTGTGTGTGTGTGTGTGTGTATATATATATATATATATATATATATATATATAATTTTTAACATAAAAATTTAGATCTCATCAAAATTTATGACTTTCATATTTAAAGTTTATATATATATATATGTTTATATTGTTAAAAGATGTCGATGTACAGAATGGTATATTGAATCCGGAGCAGATGATGCTTGTCCGTTGTTACTAGTCACTGGATGCTCTCACTTTATTTTATTTTAAATCTTTTATGTTTTTATAGTCTTGTGAAAAGATTTTCAATTTCAAATAGATGTGAGGTTGTTTAGACAATGCCGTTCATATATATATCACCCAAAATCTAAAATATATTTTTTTGAAAAGAAATTGCAATAAATAAAAGAAATATTCTACCTATAAAATCACTAGAAGTCTTCAAGGAAAAGCAGTAAATATTTAAAGACAGATTTTATTGGAATGTTGAATGAGGAAGTGTCTCAAATGAGAACGTACAGAATGAAGAAGGAATGTCAAAAAGCAAATCCAAAAAGCGATAATTCATTTTAAGCTGGGAATATTTAATCGTGATAAAATATTAACAAAACGCACTCAGAATACAAAACTTAAACCAAGTCTTTTATAAACGTTTAATTATATAATATGACCTCTTTTTTTATATAGTATAAACGTTTAATTATTTAATCAACTCATCGTAGACTACAAATTATATAATATGACCTCTTTTTTTTCTTTTTTTTTTTTGGGTCAAGAGTGTAAGATGATCTCTTTCTGCAAATATGCTCTCACCGTCTTTTTTTTTTTTTTTTTTTTTTTTTAATATATCAAGTTCATAGTAAAAGCAAGTCTACGCGAATAATTTTAACATCCTCTTGAACATGTGTAAAATAGTCTTTACATTTGCAAAACCTTTGAAGTCCAGAAACATCTATACAACCTCGAATAAGGTTTGGCATGTATCAATAAACAAACCTCAACAAGGGACGAACGTATAAAAGAGCTCGACCAAACGGTGCCCGCTTGATTGATAATAAGATGGACCGAGGCTATGTAGTATAGAACTTGCTCTGCATCGAGGTTAGCTTGCAATCCAAGTGCAGTATGGCACGTAAGCAGCTGAGAAGTTCAAGATGGATGGGCGCGCCAACCACAGATGAATAGGTCTGAGATTTGTCAGTCCAAGCCGATGTGGCTTTGCCTTATAGAATGCGACATCGAATTCCACTAGAGGACAAGTGGTTGAAGTGCTAGGCCAGGCGGAGCCACCTGGATAGGTCTAGGCAACTGGATAGGCAAATACCCGTTCAAGCCAAGAACCAATCAATCAGCCACGATATTTATGACTAACATAGGAACGCAAGAAGTATATGATTAACCAAGCCATGCGAGGCACTTGCAATACACTCCACATTTCCCATGGTCTCCACCTTCTCCACGTCTCCCACGATGCCCACAGCTCGTGCTACCTTCAACGCTATAACAAAAAAGAGTATATGTGACCAAATTATCACCGGCAACAATAAAGTGGTTATTGACAAGTCCTTTCAGCGGGCATCGTCCCTTTATGTTTTAACAACTGCACTGAAGCAACGTTCGTAGATGTGGTTGCAGTAACGATCGATATAGGAACCGGTCTTTGAAGAGAGGCTTTTGTGACCACCTTTTCACCAAGCAGACCCGATCATTGTTTGTCGATATGTAGCGATGGCTTTCGAAATGGGTCATCATATCATCTAAAAAAATGGTCATTGACCAGTAATCATCACTGACAGAAGTTCCACGATCGTGGACGTTTTATCTTTGCCTTTAACGACCGCCTTGAGAGGCAGTCATTGAATCCTTGGCCTATAACGACCGCTATCGAGGCGGTCGGTGAAGATGATCAAGCGCTTATATATATATATATATAATATATATAATATATATATATATATATATATATATATATGCCCCTCTAGAAGTCTAGATAAATCATTAATCTAGTGGGCGAGGGGCGACAACAGCGTCTACGAAGATCGACGGGTATCGTATGACGGTGACAATCGAGCAGGCGACCACGACAAGCGAAGGACAATGAAGAAGCAGCGGCAGCGGTGATAGGCAGTCGATTTATGATGTAGCGACAGGGGACAGCGACAAACAAAGGGCAACGCAGATGTAGTGACATCTGTGATTGGCGGTCGACGGAGGATCGATGTAGCGACAAGCAAAGGGGGATGTAGATACAGTGATAACCGTGATTGGCGATCAATGGATTATTCCTAAGCATGCTTCATAGGGGTTCGAAGAGATGTGGATGGTAAGCCAAATGAATCATGGTCTAATTGGATCCACTATCCAGGATTTTGTTGCTCCACTATACTACCGTTTTGGCATGCCTACTTTCGCCTTGATTCGGTGATTTCATCTTCCACTATAGACTTGGCATTCATCGTTACTCGAAACACAACATCCAACAATCCCTCTAGCTGATCGTCGAAATGACTCATCCCACAAGCTTTCGATACCAATAATTAGGATCAGCTTATTCAATTTAAAACGAAATACTTCAATTTAAGTATTATTTTATCTGTATATAAGCACTCACCCTATAGCCATCGGTGAATGTTGGAAAATTATGGGTGTGGATTTTAAACCACATAAGGCATGACTCGATTTGTCCAATCCAATGATATGCTCATCACTTTGCCATATGTTTGGCATGATTGCCCCCGTACCTACTCGGCCAATCTGACCGCATCCATAGACGCGCTCTTTAGCATTATTCACATAACAAAGTACCTAAAAGGAGTTATGAAAAGAGCATTGAACAATAATGCTAATGACACAGTGAAGAATTTTAGCATTCTTCTTCGCATTAATGTTATTACATGTTGAGTATAATATGATTTTGATGCTAACAAAATAAGTAGTAAAAATTTACCCTTATTTAACCGGACTCACCCCTCTTTTGGAGTTTCCGAAATAATATTTTTTCCGCTTGAAAAAAAAAATTTATATATATATATATATATATATATATAACTGAGGTATCACTCCCATTTTCACGCCACGTGTCATCTCAAATTATAATTAGATATAACCTTAAAAAAAGTATTTTAATTATTATTTATTTAAACTTTATATTACGTCACCTACTACCTTAAATTATTATTAGATACAAATTTAAAGATAGGAAGAATAAAAGAAGATTTAGTATTTTAAAGTTATCATTTATGTAATGTTTATGACTACATTTTTGGATAGTACAAGAGAGATCTATATGTATGAATATATAAAAATATGGTATCAAAGACGTTGTACTACGTGTCATCACAAGCACTTTTTAGGTGTGCAACATAATATTAGTTCTTATTACTTGAAGAATGATATGCTACATTTATAATAAGTAATAAGAATTTAAAAAGGCATATATATATATATATATATAATTTTTTATGACTTATATTCGTACATCGTATTATTGCAAAACTAGTTGGCCTTAAAACTAAGCTACCAAAGCGAAATTATTTTGTCCTAAGTTGTACACAATCTTTTGAAATTCATTTTTTATTGTTGTACTGAACGGACATGGCTCAGAAATTCTCTCCCCTCTTAATTTGACTTTTTCGTATCATTAGTTATATATTTTTTAATATTGTGCTTATAAATATATGCGTAAGTGTTCCACTCACGCATGATGGATATTTTTACTCTAAAAATATCCTTCTAAAATAGTCAAATAGAGACAGCTCCCGAAAGAGTCTTAATTAGGAGAAAATACTAGGATTCCAAAAGTAGTTAAATATTTAAATTAAATTTTAAAAAGGTAAATTGCGTATCAGCCCCTCTATTTCGGGGGCCGAACAAATCAGCCATTGAAAAAGCGTTTCAGGGGCTGATTTAAAAAAAAATACAAATTAGTCTTGAAAATACGTTTTTAGAGGCTGATTTATTAGATTCGAAATCTAGGGGGTCTGATACGCAAAAATTCCTTTGCAAAAAGGGAAAAAATATGAATTAAATTTAGCAATTTTCTACCCGTGGCAGAGGATAGCTCTAATGTTTAACTTGTATTTTTGGATCCTAAAAATAGGTTATAGTGGAACTAGTTATGACAGAATGTTATCGATTTAAAAACTTTGGGTCCTCAAAAAAGGTTTAAATTTAAAATTAAACAACGGAAAAAAGTATTAATTAAAAATTCGGAGGAAATTTCGTGTAGTTTGGCAGATACTAGCTCTAATTTTTATTCTAACTGTCGTGAGCACGAAGGAAAGTGCCCAAATCCAGCAAGGAAAATCCAAGGAAACACGTCGTCATCGTCGTAGCTGCGGCGAGCATGGCGACTGATATGGGCCGGTGGTCCGGCGATGTTGACCTCCGGCCACTGACTGGGACTCTAGATATAATCATTTACGGGTTATAGGTCTATGTAATCTCTCTCTCTCTCTCTCTCTCTCTCTCTCTCTCTCTATGCAATTTTATATATATATATATATATATATATATATATATATATATACATATATATACAATGTAAAATACATACATATATATATATATATGTGTGTGTGTGTGTGTGTGTGTGTAAAATACTACTGAATGTTATTATCGGAAACATAATGTATAATTTTAGATGCTATACCTTATATAATTCAAAATGTAAATCGATTCTAAGGCTTACAAAATGGATTTAGCAAAAATACCTCTTTTGTCTTTAAGTAATACATTTTAACGAAGCATCAGTTATATACCTAATTGTGGAATTTTAAATAATAAGTACATGATTAGTTTCATAACATTTTAATTTTTCTTGACGAGGGCCATCAATTTTTTAAGGACTCTTCGTAATTTTACACTGTGAAAAAATTATTTTTAATTAAGGACATTTCGTAATTTCACACTGTCAAAGATATATAAAATTATAATTTTGAATTAGATAAATATATTTTCTATTTTTTAATTATCAGAAAATAAAAACGCAAATATCCCAATTTCTACTTTTATTGGTCCTTAATTTTTTTTTTTTTTAAAAGAAGAGATTTTTTCGCACGCCAGCAGAACAATGTGGCCCTTGGGATATTTTAGGCCCAGTACAGTGTTGGGCTGAGGATGCGGGTCAACTTTTGGGCTAGTATTCAAGGCCTTCTTTAAGTAAAGAGACCACCTACAATGTACACTAAGTTAGCTTACCATAGACATTTTTTTTTTTCTTGGTCTGTGATTGTCAAGTTTGATTTCTATCTTTCGTGAAGGGACAAGTTACAATCGCTTCCAAGCACTCAGTCTCGTTAATCAACATAGCCAAGAATTAGCTTTTTTATTTAATTGGGTCAATACTGATTGGTCTAGACACAATTTTCTAATATAGTCTTTTAGGCCGTGCCAGAAAGTAAAATTTCATACTTACATTATGTTCCGACATCCTAATAAAGTATACACTATAAAGCATAATAACAATCATCCACTAATCATTAACCAATTAAAGCTTTCTCCAAATTTTGCTGCATTAGTTTACTAGTTTGAATTGCCTACAACTACTTTGCGAATTCAAACAATAAAGAGAAACTGTATTTTTTTTTTTAAAAAAAAGGCACTCCTTTCATTTTGTATTTAGCTTATTCGAAACAAGACTATCATATGCCCGTTAACCAGAGGAAATCTTCCGTCGAACGTGAAAGAGGGTATGCAAGCATTATCAGCAATGCTTGTCCATTTAGGACTTCAAACTAATGGGATAGAAATTCGAAACCATATGAAAATAGTTTCTGAGCTCCTACACATCCGTTACGGCATCCCACTACTTGCAGAAGCTGTCTTTGTAAATTAGATAAATGTTTATTATATCATGGGCAAGAATGTGGCATGGACTCTGTCCTATATATGTTCAAAACCTAATACGAGTTACAAGTATTCTAGTCAGCTGATGCAGAAGATTCTTTGGGCTTTTGCGTATCATTCATCGTTTTCGTTTTTTGCACGTTTCAGTCCCTAAAAATATATTTTAAGGGACTGATTTGTTTTTTTTTAATGTAAATCAGCCTCCCTCAAACGCGTTTTCAGGAGGCGATTTGCGAACCTCCAAAAATAGGGATCTGTTACGCAATTATCCCAAGATTCTTTCTATAAAAGCAATTTTTTTTTATAATATTATATAAGAAATGATGAGATCCTGTAAACATGAATGATCACAAGGATAAAGAGATGGACTCACCTGCCATTAATTTATTGTTATATAAAAAAGTTAAAAGGTTGATTTGTTTAACTTATTATCCTTTTAATTACAACCATTTAATCAAAGATTAAACATATGATTTTCTTTGTTAACTATTAATTTTCTTTTAAAAGACTATCGTGAAAAATTTTATCCATAGTCGGTCCAATTTTTTCCGATCGTTATAATATCTAAGTTTACGGTTGATCCAACACATATTCTACTGATTGAGTAGTCATATTTTTTTGCTCTGGACGGATTTAAAGGTGTATGTTATCCTCCATTCGTTAACTAGTAAATGTCATGCGATATAATAAGTGAAAAAGAATATGGTACTAAATGATAAATGATACTACAAGGTGATAAACTACTTTGAAATTGTTATCACTAACAATATTTTCCAAACCTGTTCGACATGTCATTCGACTACATGTTGATATATTTACTAATGTTTGAATGAATAAATGAATGAATTTGACTATCTATAGTCTAAAAAACGCTAGTGCCCCCACCGCACCACCTATAAATCCATCAAAATTAATAAACTATATGATTTTTTTTTTTTTGTTAAAAAGAAATGGGGAGTATTTTTGGGAGAAATTTTTAACAAAAAAAAGTCATAATTTGATGAGATTTACAACTTATATGGTGAATTTTCTTTTTCAAAAAAAAAAAAAAAATTCTAAATGGATCTTTTGGGTCTTCAAATTTTAACGGGTTTTAGAAACAGTGTTTAAATCTAATATAAATATGTTAAACTTTGGAATACAAAAAATATATATTTAGAATTTTTTTTTTCAAAAAATTCTCAACAACTGTATATCTCATAAAAAACGGTAACTTTCACATTTAATTTTTTTTCAAAAATACTTCAAAATTTTTATTTTTAATTTTTAATAAAATAAATTTTTGATTTTATGAATTTTTTGGTGTCACCGCGGGTTGCACCAGCATTACTCAAACAGTTACTCGTACAACAACTTTCCGGTGATCTTTCTGATCAGAGCTTTTCAGATGTGCTCCAACATTGATCCACGATAGACTTCCGAGAGGTTTCATCACAAACGGTGGAGAATCGAGCAAGTGATCAACTACAAAATCAACCGATAAGCGGCAACCTGTATAAATACACTCAATAGCACCTACGTTAATTAAGTCACTTATAAACTTAGGTCTTGGAGAGTGAAAAAAATACTTAATTTTATAATTTGAAATATTTTAAAAATTTTCATAAAAAAAACGTAATGATTACCAATATGATAGTAAGTTTTTTTTGAATATTTTGAACTATAATGTTAGCTTTTTATTTTTCTGAATAAATTTACAATCCAAAAGTTCTTCAAAAAATAAATCTAAATATTAAGTAATAAATTTGTACAAAGAACATTATAAATTTCTAAAAAAAGAGGTTCTATAGTTCTATAGCATGCAAGTTTCCATGAAGGTTCCCAAATTGCATGCCAACTACTAAATCGTTCTCTACCTAACCAATAAGTTCACGAGACGTATATATATATATATATATATATATATATATATATATATATATATATATATATATATAATTTTTAATATTTATAAACGAAACTGGAAAGAATGTTTTGGGGAATGCAGGACAAGAAGAAGATGGAGAAATAAATGTTTTTGTACGCATCCCCAAGAGAATGTTTTCAGATGGACTTGCAGATCCTCCGCGACGACTACCAAAAGTTAAAAAAAAAGGACTTTTTGTTCAAATAAAATAATCTGTTAATAATTGAACAGAAAGGAAACAAACCCCACCTTGATTAGCAGGAAGACAATTTAACCTCCTCTTTTTCTTTGTTTTTTTTTTTTTTAAAAAAAGGCAAACTAACCTAATCCAAATTCAATGCCTCCCTTACCGAATGAGCAATTGTATATTCTAACACTAGGTATTATCTTAAAATGAAAGGTTCTTAGCTGCCAAATAAACCATAGCTAGGAGCTTGACTGTTGGTAAAGCAAGAAAAATGTAACCTCGTTTTTGGCAGCCATGTAGATGTAGGCATATTCTAGAAAGTTGGTAAGCTGGCATTTCGATGGAATAAGTCTTGTGTCACCGCACGCATTGGTCGCAAAAGATCAAAACCTGATTGCTAACTTCTGCGACCGCGGTCACAGGACGGACACTAAAGCTCTATCACAAAAGTCTTTAGTGACCGGTTCGCAAATCGGTCACCGCCGATAGTGGATTCAGGACCAACCCAAATGGTTGTTGAAATGCACTGGCAGCGGGCCTTCGGGCAGTAGCAGTCGAAGCATTCTCGTGACCGCTCCTGAGCGGTTATGGTTTTTTGTTAAATTTTTTATTTTAAAAAAAAAAAAAAAATCCCTCCCAACCGCTGTAGGTGGGAGAGAGGGATGTTCGTTGTCCTTGTCGTCCCTTGCTCGTTGCCTATTGATCCCATCGCTGTTGTTGCCCATCGCCCGTTGCTCGCCTATTCGTGCTCGTGTCGTCGTCACTGCGTCCGCTTTGTCACCCTTCGCTGCATCGAACGTCCCTCACCGTTGGGTCATCGCCCGTTTTGCGCCGCCCGTCGACCGCCGCAGCGTCGTCGCCCGTTGATCTTCGCCTATTTTCCCAGTAGATCGTCATCTTTGCCCGTCGTTGCTGCGTCGCCCGTTGTTGCTGCTTGTCATCGCCCCTCGTCCGCCGTTGCCATTGTCGCCCCTCGATCTTCGCCAGTCAAATTCGCTCGACATCGCTCGATCTGTTTTAATCGATCTATTGTTCGCATGCCTCATATAACCGATTTTGCTAGATCAGTGACCGCGTTCAATACGGTCGTCGAAGACAAACAAGATCAACGACTGCTCAGCGGAGTGGTTGTGGAACTCCAAGAGATTAAGAAGCACGTGGGTGAGCAGTCGATAAATCGAATGAGATCAATGACCGCTGCATGAACAGTTGTTGAAGCCGACACGGCCAATGACTGCTCCTTAAGTAGGTCAGTCGTCTTTGGACTGTTCTATGGTTGCCGGTGTAGCGGTCGTTGAACCGCGTACTATCAATCCGTATAAAAAAATGGGCATTGATCGTGTACACAACGACAGCCCTGCTGTGTCCATCGCCGAATAGCTCCAATTGCTACAGATTGTGTGGTCACAAATATAAATTTTTGTTATAGTGAGGAGTGAACACTTTTCACTATTCCTAATTTTAGTAGAATTGTATCAACTGTTATAACTTGTTGAGAAAACCTCAACCCTTCTAAAAGTTCAACCCAACAATAAATATAACATGGATATGACACAACGTTTCTACGTTTTGTCTTGCATAAACAAATATAATGCTTTTATATAAGTGGGGCTGATATATGGTATGCAAATATTCTTTTTTAGGTAATAAGGCAAAACTTTTTGTGATGTATACTATATTGTTTTACTGAGCATAAGTTTATAACCACATAGTCCAACAATGATTATGAGAGTAAAATTTCGGACAGCTTTTGTTTCTGACACGACGTTGAGTACATGTACATACCTATCACAATATTTCATATGTTTGTTTTAATATGCCCCAACTTTATTAAAAGCTTAAGGTTATAGCCAACATATGGTCCGGAATGTTAAGAGAAAAAAGGAGGTAACTTTAAAGACAAACAAACTAGAGAAATTCGAAAAAATTGTTTGAATATTCTACCACTTCTCCTAAATTCAGCGAACTTCCTGAAACTGGCCTTGAATGTTTTCTGTATGTGACTTCGTGATGAGAGCCAGCTCTAATTTGTCCTTGTTTAGATGGAGTGAAAACTAAACAAGCTCTCTTAACTAAGAGATCCATAGAATGGACAGATCTAGCAGGAAAGGTACAGTTGTTAATAATGTGGGGTGTATGACTGCTTATAATGGCAGCAATAGCAGCAGCATGTGGTTGTCAATCATTTTCCGAAGCTCTTCTAAGCCAGCCTCCACAAAAACACTTGTTCAAAATAGCTTTTAGTCGGGAAAATTGTACATATTTCAGACGGCTAGCGTATTAATATTATTAGTATATCATACTGTTGAAGTAGTGTATAGTATTATGATATAAAGTATAATAATATTGTAAAAGTAAAATTGACCCAACGTTCATCATAACTGTTTATGCTTTCAAAGGATGCAAGAATCTTTGTTGCAATCAACATATATAGTTCATATATATATATATATATATATATATATATATATATATATATATATATATATATATATATAGCCTTAGAAAGAGAGAGGGCTATTATCAGGTCGACATAAAAATAGCCCTTCATGAGATCATGTCGTGGACCGTTGGATTGAATATCTTGATCATAATTAATGATTCAGATCACATCTTAAGCAATGGTCCAAATCATATCTTGGTAGATGTGATCTATACTGTTGATCATGATCAAGATGTTCGATCCAACGGTCCACGACATGACCTTATGGAGGGCTATTCTCCATATCGAGCTGAGAATAACCTCTCTCTCTTTCTCTCTCGTGTGTGTGTGTGTGTGTGTGTGTATATATATATAATATATATATATATATATATATATATATATATATATATATATATATATATTGTCCATTTGAGTTGAGAATAATACATGTATAAGCGACCGTTAGATCGAACTCAAACAGTTTGATATGAATAGCTTAGATCTTAACGTTTAAGATAAGATCCGAATCGTTAATTTTTATCAAGCTGTTCGATCCAACGGTTATTGAAGCTACCTTACGGATCTTATTTTTAACTCGACCTGAAAATAGCTTTTATATATATATATATATATATATATATATTACCCCTTAAAACATGTATAGTAGTACACTGATGCTAGAGACTTAGTTGTTGGATTGAAATTAACGTAGATCATATTGCATTACCCAAATAATGTTAATTAATCAACCAAGAAGTAAGTTAATGATAACTTTTGTTTATCTAAGAGAAAAAGAGCCCCCTTTTCTCATATTTAGCCCCCTTTTCTCATCTTTTTTTTAGATTATTGTCGAAAATTTTTGCCCATAATCAGTCCACTTTTATGCGACCGCGTAACAGATAAACACACAGGTGGCATCGACTTATGTTCCAACATCTTTTTATTAAGTAATAAATATTGTATAATGATAATACCTTACAACACAATAAATTCAAATATTAACAGCTAGCCCATATAGAACCTCATTCCAAGTGACATAAATTAACACAAAATAGATACACAAATCATATGTGTGTCCACTTCAGCATATATATACTCTTCAGAAAACCATAACAAGATGCATACAGAAAACCTGGTGGGTTTTCACCATAGGGGTAGGAGAAATCTAATATTGAATTTGATGCCTTGATTAGAATTTCTAGGGTTTTTGTGTGA
The DNA here is from genome assembly GCA_002076135.1 of Xerophyta viscosa. NCBI lineage: Eukaryota > Viridiplantae > Streptophyta > Magnoliopsida > Pandanales > Velloziaceae > Xerophyta > Xerophyta viscosa. The sequence goes on along the minus strand of MJHO01000112.1, from coordinate 524,805 downwards.
AGAAGGCCCTACAATAATAAATAAAAGAAAAATCGAAGGAACATGGGCATTCCAGCAACCTAGACCCTCTGGATTATGAATTTCCTCACCTTTTGAAGCTAATCTGAAAGCAAGTTTCAGCTTTTACAAGATAAAAGCAACAGAAAAGATAAGATAAGATGATGAAATGAATTTCTTATATATATATATATATATATAAGAAAGGAAAAAAGTGTGTTTGATTACTTGAGAAAGAAACTAATGATCAGCCTCCTAACTGTTCTACCATGAAGCATTCCAGAAGCCTGCTTGAGGACTACTTGGTTGTGAAGCAAACTGATCAGTTTCTGATCTTCCTTCAGAAACTTGTTTCAAATCTTCAAATGGAAACAACACCCTCTCACCTCCATGATCTCCACCATTCAAACTCAACCCAGATGGCTTCCAATCACGATATAGACCGAAGCCGGATGAATAAACATCGCCACCTTCCGGTACGCGTACTGTCACTGGCACAGACTCGAGGGGACTTATCTTACTTCTTAGCAAGTCCATTGCAGAGATTGCACCAAGAAATGGTGGCGTACTGTGGCTTTGGAATGCTAAATTAAGGTCTTGGCCTTCTGTAAACTTCGTGGTGGATTGGAATGATCCTGGGAGCGATGGGTCGGAGTGATACTGGTAGTGATCAGTTGAAATTTTCAGCGACGGTGATGGTGAGTTTTGAGCTGAAGTACTATTACTAGATGATTGTAGGATCTCTTCTTGTTCCTCGAACCACCACCAACTGGAACATTTCTCAACGTTCCACCATTAGTCCAGTACCTCCTACATGTCTTGCAGAAATATCTTGGCTGGGAAAGACTGTAATTGTTGTAGTAGCAAAACTTAGTCTTTGTTGAGTTGCACCTAGGACAGTTTAGTGCTTGCTCTTTCTTTGGCCGCGGCCGTCGCTCCGCCAGTTGAGGCGGCGGAGGCCGGGTGGCGGAGCACGAGCTTCGTGCGAGACCTGTTGTTTGGTTCGCTGTTGAGGGTGTTGGCGGCGCCGCCAACTCGTCCATGGGCTTCACTAGCCCTATTCCTCCCTGTAGCTCAAGCCACATCCCCATGTATCAGAATAGCTAACACCAGCAGAAAAAAAAACAAATAAAATAAATAATAAAAAAGAGATCAAGGGAAGATGAAATGTTTTGGAGCTTTTAGGAAGAAATTTATATTTGAAAATAAATGAATAATAGAAATCAATTAATGAAGATGATAAATGAAACAATATATACTTTAAGTTCCTTAAAGCTGCTTTTAGAATCTGAACTGGGGAGAAGAAAACAAACCAATATTGCCATCAAAGTTAAGATTTGAGTTATGCATTGGCAGATGTAAATAGAGAAATAAAAAAGGGAATGAATGTTGATAAATTGAAGAAATATGGGAAATATTTTCAACTACTATTGGTATCAAAGGTACACATGAATCCAGTAACAAGCAGGCATCATAAAGCAAATACCACTACTTTGTAGCCTTGAGAAACACAACAAGATACTTACAAAATATCAGAGAGAGAGAGAGTTTATTTCCCAAGAATAAGGCGCAGAGCTTTTCTTATCATCAACATCACATAGCTTTTGATCTATCAATTATATCACATAATTAATAATCTTTGGGAAAAGAGAGAAAAAAAGGGAATTGAGAGGAAAAAAAGAAGAGTAAAGGAAAAAACACCAAAAGTTTGCTGTTTTCAGCAATTGAAATGGTTTTCATTTGGTGACAGATCTAAAACACCCATAGATATATAGCAGTGCATCAATTCATCCTTGAAAACAAGAACCTTAACTACCTTTAGCTAATATCCTACAAAATCTACGATAAACAGAAAAATTTTGATCAAATGACCTGATAAAACCACCGAGTAGAATCCATGCGAGATATCTAAAGCTTCACTGCAAATTATATCTTCTTCTTCTTTCTTTCTTCTTCTTCTTTTCTCGGTTGGAGAGATGGACGAGCAACAACAAGGAATGTCGGTTGATCTTGCCGTGCAGATCTCAATCGCTATGTAGCAAATCTCAGGAGGAGATGGTGGTGGTCGCTGCCTCGAATATTTTATTTCAACTTCTACTACTTTTTTTAATTTATTTGAGAGCCTATACTCTCCTTGGGTGGATTTTGTCAGATTTCTGTTGCACTGCAGTGGGTCACGATGGTCTGAGGTTATGTTAATTAGATTTTTTTTTTTTTTTTTTGACCTTGCTTACATATAATTATTCGTATTTGATAATTATTTGAAGAAAATGGTTACTTTAGGAGTGTAATAAGGTAATCGTCCAGATATAATGATGATTATCTCCATGTGAATGATGGGACAACCATTAAGGATAAAAGACACTGTCTTTGTTGGGTCCTTCAAGGTTCTACAATACTCCATGTAGACAACCGTTTGTTTTCTTAGGGGAGATATCAGGTTCAGCCACGGAAGATAGTTTGGCAACCACATTATCCTACTCAAATTTCAAGATTTCAGTTTAATATTGCCGGTCACACTAGTAGCTACGTAATGGTAAGGATTGTCCCTCACCATAGCAGTGATGCGATTCCAATTATGCCGAATATATGATAAAACATCTTCCACTAGTAGCGGATATAGGTGTGTGTGCATACCGTCCTCCGAGTCTGGATTAAACTCTCGCGAGTTAGCAGGGATCTGAGTGGCCTTATGTCCTGGTTTAGCTTTAATAGTCACACTATGTATAGCAAGAATAATCTACGGAAAATTATGAATAACATCAGATTTTTCTGAGAAGTTATTTTTTAACTCTTCCGTCTTTTAAATACAATAATAACCCCATAATTTAAATTAATTATTTCTTTAACTCTTTATTATTTAAAGAGATAATAATAACCCTATTAATAAAACTATTAATATATTTGTTTATGAGTCTTTAAACCTTTTAAAAGCCTCCGATGGTAGCGCCGATTATTGCACCACCTCGCCTCCGCTTTCCTCCACCTTGCTGCCGGCTACAATCAGTTCCGCCTCCTCTCTGGATCTCTCCACCATGATTGCCTCCGCCTTCGCCAGCAACTCCGTTGACCCCAACTTCCTCACTTCATCAGCAACAACCAGTTTGTTATCTTCTTTGTTAGTTTTTGGAGTAAGATTGTTGGAACAACGAAATGAGATGGAGATGGTAGTGACAGGTGATACTTGGTGATGTCAAGAGTGGTGCTATCGCGATGGCGAGATGACAACGATAATCGGTGATGCCACGGAGACTTCGAAGATTTTGGAAATCTTAAAAAAGAAAATATGTTAATGATTTAATTAATGTGGATATTAGTGTCCATTTAAGGATGTGAGGGTTATAAATAAGTAATTTTAAAATTAAGATGTTATTATTGAGTTAAAAAAATAAAGGGTTAAAAAATAACTTTTAGAAAAATAGGGGGTTGTATATCCATGATTTTTCCAATAATTTAAATCTAGAATAGTTACAATTTAGTTTGACATTTATTGTACTATTGTTTACTATCTGGATTACTATCATTTATTACATATATATATATAATATATATATATTAGATGTGGGGGCACTGAATGGTATATAAAATCCGCAGCAGAGGATGCTTGTCTGTTGTCACTAGTCGCTGGATGCTCTCCCTTTATTTTATTTTAAATATTTTATGTTTTTATAGTTTGCTTTCTTGCCAATTTCATCCCCTGCCAATTAACCCTGTGAGTGAAAAGATTTTCCATTTCAAATAGATGAGAGATTGTTTAGACAAAGCCGTTCATGTATATCACCCAAAATCTAAAATTTAGTTTTGAAAAATTACAATAAATAAAAGAAATATTCTACCTATAAAATCACATACAAATCTTCAAGGAGAAGCAGTAAGTATTTAAAGACAGATATTCTTGGAGTGTTGAAGAAAAATGTGTCTCAAATGAGAACGTACAAAATGAAGGAGGAATGTCAAAAAGCAAATCTAAAAAGAATAATTCATTTTACGTCGGGAATATTTTATCGTGATAAAATATAAACAAAACGCACTCGAAATACAAAACTTAAATGAAGTCTTTTATAAACGTTTAATCAACTGATCCTAGACGACAAAATTATATAAGAGGATCTCCTTATGCGAATGCATTCTCACCGTCTTTTGAGTTAATGTATCAAGTTCATCGTAAAAGCAAATCCACGCGAATAAGTTTAACATCCTCTTGAAGAGGTGTACAAAATAGTTTTTAAATTTGCAAAACTTTGTAGTCCAGAAACATTTATACAACCTTGAATAAGGTTTGGCATGTGTCAATAAAGGAAGCTCGCCAAGGGACGAACATATAAAGGAGCTCGACCAAACGGTGCCAGCGTGACTGATAACAAGATGGACCGATGCTATGTACTATCAGGCTTCCTCTGCACCGAGGTTAGCTTGCAATCCAAGTGCAGTGTGGCATGTCAGTGGTCGAGAAGTTCATGATGGGCAGGCGTGCCTACCGCAGATGAATAGGTATGAGATCTGTCAATCCAAGCTAATGTCGCTTTGCGTTATAGGACGTGACATCCTATTCCACCAGAGGGCAAGTGGACGAAGTGCTAGGCCAAGCGGAGCCTCATGGATAGGTCGAGACTACTGGATTGGCGAATAACTGTTCAGGCCAAGAACCAGTCAATCATGTTCATGACTAGCTTAGCAAAGCAAGGAGCCATGTGGGGCGCTCGCTATACACTACGCATTCCCCATGGTCTCCACCTTCTCCACGCTCCCACGATGCCTATAGCTCATGCTGCCTTCAACATACAACAAAAAAGAGCATCTGCGATCAAGATATCACTGTCAAAGGAAAAGTGGTTATTGGCATTCCTTTTCAACGAGCATTGTCCTTTTGATTGTGCTATTTCGATATTCCGAAATATTGTTGATTGTCGCGGACAACACAATCAACATTTATTTTGAAATAGTTTTAAACAATTATAGATATCAAAGTTGTAGGTCACGCCAAAATCTATTTTTTGTTACTATATTCAAACATTTACCAAAACAATACCTAAGATTTACCAAAACAATACATAGAAAGGGGTGTTAGGAAGTCATTTGTATCATATTACCTTACATCCGAGTCTATACGATCATGATTCTCTCACATCGTTTGAGCTAATCAAGTTCAAGGTAAAAGCAAGTTTACACGAGCAGGTTTGAAATCTGGCTCATTCAAATTACAAGCTTTAGCTCAAACCCTTCTCTCCGGGTGAATTCTATTAGTGCTACTATTCTTTAAAAAAAAAAAAAAAAAGAAGGTATACAATAGAAATATGTTCATTAACGAGCTTGGAATTCGGATTCTCACTTCTAATGATAAGACCTGACCACTGTCCAAACCCGACCCATGAACATGTCTACTTATCGTCTAAGTTTTTTTTTTCCAATTATCTCAAATAAATCACGGATAAAAAAAAAAAGGCCAAAGAGTAAGATCTAATTTGGTTGAATCTCCAATCTTTTCTTACTAGACCAAATGTCTAAAGGTCTCCACTTAATTATTCAAATAAAATAAAATAATTTTTATTTTATTCATGTTAGCTTTAGGTTGAGAGATTGTTCGAAGAATAGATAAGTTAGAAATAAATTCCCAACTGCATGCAAAAGCTCTCTAGTTCACCGACCCACTAAGCTGCAACATTATTTTACGTACCATGTACATACATGCACGCTGGTTGGCGAGAAGAGGATTATCGGCTCGTGCGGTCAAGTTGACGTGGCATGTGCGTCGAAAAGCTGGCCATCTGAATCAAGGGGACCCACATGAGGAAAAATTGTATAATATTCCCAAAAAAAAAAGGAAAAAAAAAGAAAAGAAAAACTGGTGGGTGTCTTCTCACTTTTCTCTTTTATAGTTTTCGTGCTGACGGGCATATACTGTTCTGAATGATATATGTATATATTTTGCATGTTATGGGCATATACAAATCGTAACATGATGTATATCTAAAAGCTTTATATTTGATTTTTTTAATTGTTATTTTTAATAAGTAATAAGTAAACGTATATCAGAACGTAAATATAATACTATCAGTACGGCACCCGAAAAGTCACGGATAAACCCAAAAGTGAAATAATTAACCAATGTGCTATTATTCCCTATATATGTTTCCTCGCGTGTGCATGATACCTGCTTCCTATACTTGCGTATGAGATAGAGATACAAGTCTAGTCTACAGCCTGCGGACTGAAACGAACGAACGGGAAAACGTGGAGGCTGAAACATATAAAAACCCCTAAAATAAAATAGAACATATTCTAATTTGTTATTTTTAAAAAATAAAATATATTATTAAAATATTATTTAAACGACTACAATAGTTACTTGATAAGTTTATAATTTTTTTAAAAAAAAGAAAATTAAACTAATAAATATATTTTTTATATTTATTATTTTTATATAAAAATTTAAATAATTTAACTTAGGAGCTACATAATATATTATTTAATTAAAAGAACTAAAAAGTTTTTTTTTAAAAAAAAAAAAAATCAAAGTGGCTTTTGCTGTTTGTGTTTTTCTTTGTTTTGTTTTTGTTGTTGTTGTTTTTTGTTTGTTTTTTTTTTATATAATTTTTTTGATGTTATGTGTGGCGACCTTTATCTAGTCATGGGTATTGGGTTGTTAGTTTACATTTTAATTTCGTAAATAAATAAAAAATAAAATTAAGAATTTAATTTTTAATTTGAATAAAAATTCGCATAGTTTTCCGTAGGATAATTTCGTTGAACATTTTGTGTTTTTATGTCCGGTCATTTTGCGTTGATTGTAACAAATAGACGGCCGAGTCTTAAACCAAGGATCAATTTTCTGCCGTTTGATCTTACGCCATGATTCAGACACGTGGTTGTCTGATATACATTTATTCGTTCAGCGTTGTGCCACCCCTCTTTCTTGCAACCAGATCACAACCCCTTCTTCATCTCTGCTCTATTGATAAAAAAAAACCCTAATTTCGAGTTCGACGAACAAGTAATGGCGGAGAGTTACTGGAGGTACGGTGGGGATCCTCGTTACCAGCAAGACCCGCGCTACCAACCAGATCCCCGTTTCCCTTCCGCCATGCCTCAGCCTACCGCCGCCGCCGCTGCCGCCGCAACCACCACCTCCGCCGCTGCTCCTGTTAAGCGCCCCCGCCCAGATTTCGCTGGTAACTTCTTGTTTGTTAGTTTTAGTTGTTTTCCGAGGTGGAATTGGTTGTGGTTCTTGTTTGTATCAATCTGCGATCAAGATAACAAGTTAAAACCTTCCCGGTGACATACAACTCATAATTTCACTAGGCACTGTTTTCTAACTAAGCACTCCAGCTGGCATTGGGCCTGGACCTGATTAGGAAATCAAACTCTAGCCTAGTGTCCACCCTAGAATCACACATGGAGTATTGGGATTACCGGTCACCAAATTTAGCTAACTCGGTTGAAAATATGTCGAGCAGCCTATTCCTCATTTTCAGATGCCCTTGGGATTCAAACCCACTGTCAACCTTTCTTGAGGGGTTGGTCGCACCATTCGACCCAAGGGCGCAGGGCTGTTCATTTTCTTGGTTGACCGTTGAGGTTTTGCTGTTTGATCCATTAATTTTTTTATGAAGAAATGTTGCCCCGGTCTAGTGAGAGGACAAGTATGAGTGCCTATCTGTATTCGTGGCACCTCAGGTTTGAACCCCTCTAGTTATGAAACTTTCCGTTGCATCCACTATTTTCTGAGGTTTGCTTCAACTTAATCAAATGGCTATCAGAAAGTCCCTCTTTTAAGGACTCGTAAGTTATCAGAGCCGCGGCATAGGCGCAACATGCCTTCCTTGACCAAATGTCGATATACTTCCAATTGGGAGACAGGCAAAGGTTCCCGAGGAGTTTGATACTGACGAGCTCTTGGGATTTGTTGTTGAGCAGGAGCTTGTGGCCGCTGAGTTGGGATCTGTTTGAGTTGAAACTTGATATGGTTTGATTGACATGCTGAGGTTGGTATGTATGTTGCTGAAGTTGCTGATAGGGGCGGTTCTGGTTGTATGATGGAGCCTGATATTGTATAGCTGTTTGTGCTGGAACTCGATACAGTGACCGTTGGAAATTGTCTACCCCGCCGATATTGTTTACTTCTTTCTCTTTCTTCTTGGCCTTTGCTTGTTCTTCGGATGATTTGAAGACACTATCATGTGCCAGCTCGATTCTTAGACCAATAGTGATCAGTTGAGTGAAGGTAGAGGCGATGGCACATACAGTCTTAATTTTATCATCAAGACAGCTCAAAGCCATAAATTCATCAATTAGCTCTTTTTCAGTCATTGGAGGAGTGATCTGAGCAGCAAGATTACACCATCTTTGAGCAAAAGTACGAAACTTTTCATCCTTTTTAAGAGTCAGAAGCTTCAGTGATGATTTGTCTGGTGCTAAATCCTTGTTGTGCTGATATTGATTGAGGAAGGCGCTCGCGAGATCTTTCCAGCTTTTGATTTCATTCTTGTTTAAATTTAGGTACCAACGGATTGCTGATCCTTTTAAACTCTTCTGAAAATAGTAAATCAGCATCTTCTCGTTCAGTTCTTAAGATATGCCCCCATCTTACTACAGTACATCGAGATATGCACTTGGGGGTCATCAGTTCCGTCATATTTTTCGAAGTCCGGAACTTTGAAATCTTTCGGGATCTCAAGCTCAGTTATAATGCAGAATTGTGCAGTATCTACTGTTCTTCTGATGCATTCAAAAGTATTCAAACGATTTAGAATGGTTTCGACTTTGTCTTCAATTTGTTGATTTTCAGATGTGATGGAGTCATGTTTCTCTTCTATGCTGACAGTGACTGGTATGACCGGAGGATTCGGAGGCAGTACCCCTTGAGTTTCGAGTTGAATTGCTGGAATGCGTTGGGGCTGTTCTGGTAAGCCATAAGGAACATACAGATTTTGTTGTGCAGCTTGTTGCTCTTGGGGTTGTACAGATGATTTTGTAAGGTTGCTATTTTGTTCAACAAGTTGTGCCATCATTGTCGTCAAGCGCTCCAGCTGTTTACCCATGTCATTAAGTTGTCTGCGGAGGTCCTCGTTTTCTTTCATCAACTGCTCGCTCATTTCATTGTCTGCCATTAATGTAGAAGTGTGGCGTCGGGACCGAAGTAGATAAGGGTTTCTTTTTGCGATAATCGTCTTGACCGTTCTTGTGTAAAGAAAATATGTGTCAGTGATATGCAGAAATTCAATTATCAAAAGAATGTTTATTGTGAGAAATCTTCGAAAAGTTTCTTTTTTTTTTTTTGTTGAAAAGAAAAGATTTTTTTTTTGTTTTATTAAATGATTAGGGAAAAACAACAGAAAAGAAGAAAAAAAAAAGATTTTGTGTGTTTTTTTTATTTTGATGAAAAGAAAAAAAATTTGTTTGAAAAAATTTATGTTTTTTTTTTAATGAAAAGAAAACAAAGATAATCTTTGAAAAGATTTTTTTTGTTTTAAGTAATATTTTTTGAAAAGAAAAGAGAAAGAAGAGATTTCTTTTGAAAAGAATTTTTTTTTTAAATTTTGTTTTTTTAAGGATTTTTTGACAAGTTTCTTCTATTTTTTGTTTTTTTTTTTTATTTTGAAAAGAAAAAAAGAAAGAAAAAAAAATTATTTGAAAAGATATATAATTTTTGGAAAACCCTTTTTGAAAAGAAAATGTTTTTTTTTTAAAAGAGATTTTTTTTGGAAAAATGAATTGAAATTTTTTGGATGTCATGAGTGTCGTTACATGAGGATATGCAACTATTGGTGCCTTATATGACTGGTTTCTAATAGCCCGTCATTGCTTGGGTTCCGCAGTTCACCAGCATATATAGTATGTCAGTCCTGGTACTACCCAGATAACATATAGGCTAGACTGAAAGCTGGGTTTTACGACTACCCGTATGCATTACACACGAGCTTCGATATTATCCCAGATCTTAAGGCCGGGTCGAGGCCTTAGGTTATGTATAAGCAAGTGATGTGTATGCAAATTGATTGCTAAAACAAATATATACACAAATATATGCAACAATAATAAAATGATCTAAAAAAAAATAAATATGCGGCAATAATAGTTTATGTTCAATGATAATCCCAAACTTAAAAAATTTTAAGCCATTTAATCATAATGAGCCTGACGGGTCCCCAGCGGAGTCGCCATCTGTTGACGACCTTCCTCCGCATGGGGGAAAAAAAGTTTGGAGTCGCCACCAAATTTTTATGAAAAATTAGGAAACCGGGATAAGGCACGTTGAGATTCTTGGGTTCGTTGTCGGTTACGTGTGGGGAAGACAGAATACCCCCACAACGCCCCTCCGAAGAGGGTACTCTCAATTAAACGGCTTATATTTTTTAAAATTTAGATTAATCATTTTTATTTATGATATTTATATGTTATCGACTGCGCGTGTTTTGGCTTCTTTTTCATTTTGACGTATGAAAATATTTTTTTTTTGAGATATAGAGTTCGGATAACCACCTCATTCTAATCTCATTTATTTATTTATTTATTTATTTGGATAAGGGAGTAGAGATCGGTTAACCGCCTCACTCTAACCCAAAAAATATTTATAAGATTTTATATTTATCAATTTTAATTGTTTTTTTAAAAATTTTTAATAAGGTGTAGAGATCGGTTAACCGCCTCTATCTAACCTTATTTTTAAAAGATTTTAAGATTTATCTTTTTTTTTAATTATTTTTTTATATTTTAAATAATTTAATAAGATATAGAAATCGGTTAATCGCCTCACTCTAACCTTATTTTTAGAAGATTTATGATGTTTTTGATGTTTAGAGCCATTTTTATAGACAAAAATCATGAAATTATAGCTTAAAATCTAATTAAAAGTGATCAAAATTAATTAAAAATAGGTTTGGACCACTAAATAGGTTCCTAAAAACCAAAATGGCTAAGTCAGAATCAAAATGGCTCGATCAGAATTGAAAATGGCTCGATCGGAATTGATTTGGGCTCGACCGGATTGAAAATGGCTCTGCCGGATTTAAAACTGGCTCGATCAGTTTAATTCGGCTCGGTCGCGACCGAGCCCGGCGCGCGCGGGTTAACCCGCGCGCATCGCTTTAATTTAAATCGACGACCGGCTGAGCCGGTCGTCGTTTTTAATTTGAGATCGGCCGCGAGCTCGCGGCCGACGCCGATGGCCGGCATCGTTTCGCCGCCGACCATCGCAACCCATATACGTATCCCTATATTTTCGATGGTTCCGGATTCAATAGCGGTGTCAAAATTTAGTTTCGACGACTCTATCTCAAGTTATAGTCATTTAAAGTTTCGGTAAAAAATAAAATTTTCGAATTCCGCCGCCGTGGCTCGCCGTCGGCGCCGCCACGGCGGCGTTTCATGATGTCCTACGAACAAAGACCTTAGAAATGTAATCTTATTGGCTTATTAAAGGGCCTACCTTTGCTCCCGAGCTCGACCGGCGGTAACGATGATTGTTGACGTTTTTCGGCGATCCGAAGCTATCTTCCACCGTGCAAACGCTTCGATTATCCTCTCTTCGACCTCTTCTTCAATTTTCCGAGCTTCAAAGTTAGTGATTCGACGCGATTTACGAATTCGTGTTTTTTTTTTTTTTTTCGATCTGCCGCCCGTCGGTTCCTCCCCCGATCGCCGCCCGAGCTCCCCTCTAAATAGCCTCCATGCCGCGAGTGAGGCACTGACGACTTGGTGAGCTCCACGACCGCTTCTTCCGCGCGTGTAGCGGCGATCGCGGGCGCGGCAACGGCAGCGGCGACCTCTTCCTATGCAATTTTTTGATATTACACGTAAAATCTAAAAGAGTAAATGCCCTAAAAGCCAATAATATTGGATATTTTGGCTAACATATTTTTGTAATAAATCCTTTTTGATTTACTTGATTATGGTTATCTGTTTATTTATCGCATCGTCATGTTTAATATGTTGTATGAATGTATGTGATAAACCCCATGGACTAAGGCGACAGAATTAGGATCATGATAGTTGATCATGATAATGAGACCTAATGTCTTATAAACCTAAGTCCAGAATGTTCTTAGTCATAGGTGCATTGAGTAGGGGCTCAATGTCACCGGAAAGACTAATACACAGCTTGCTTGCTCATACGATGAGAGTAGTGATCTCATTACTACGCGTGTAGTTGACACTGAAGCAAGTGTGTAGGTGCTCATTGGATGAATGAGTTCACTGAACTGACTTACTCGAAGAATACCAATGGAATCTGTCAATGGTTATTCTTCAGTGTGATAGTTATGCCTTGATCCTCAGACTTGAGTTTATCATAGTATCTTATGTGTTCATGATTTATGCTTTAGTGTGTTTCCAAGTATAGCTCAGCTGTACAAGGGAACCATCTGGGTATAAATAATAGCACATGAAGATAGATGATAATCAATAGAGAATCTGTCACCTCCTATAAAGGAGGAGAACATCCTATGTGTCTTTGAATAGAACTAGCTCAGAAAAATCCTTGGCCGAGGTACGACGTGAATTAAGAAATGTTCTTAATGTCACAGACGAGCGAATCTATTAAGACAGATACATTTGTTCGAGCTATATTAGAGTTTGACAGATATCCATACTCTAAGCTCATTCGGGATGTTAGAAAGGAACAGAAGGATTATAGGGCATGGGAACTATTCACACAAAGGTTTCAAGTGATGAATATTGATATTCATACCACACGGGTGGTCGTGGCACGTTGCTAGACGTTAACCACGATCTGTGAATAAATATAATTAATTGGTTGAATTAATTATTTGTTAATTAGTTGAATTAACTATTTATTCACTGCCGGCGTGGTACTGAACCTAATGGGTCACACGCAAATGAGACACGATCGCGAAAAACCGAAAATTTTATATCGAGGGGCTGTGTTTGCCAATGTTCAAATTGTTGGACAGAGTTTTTGCAAAATGCAAGTGGTTGTTTTTTGCAAAATAGCAAAGAAGGTGTTTTTTCATGTAATGCATGAAACTATATATATGGATATATAGCGCAGCCGAGAACTTGAGGAAGAAAGAGAGAACGACGGCGCCGCGAAGGAGGAGGAGCAAACCCTACCACCGCTAGCACGGTGTTCGGCTCATCCTCGCGCAGGCGTCTCTCCTCCACCCATCCTTTCTCCGACAGCCAACGCCGACGGTACGAAGAGAGAGACGTCCGGTGAGCTTTTGTAGCAAAGCTTCGGAGAAGCTCTCGGCCGACTGCGTGACGTCTTGGATTCCATCGACGGTCGACGCTCCAACATCTTGGCCAGCCGACGACGGCGACGAAGCCAAGCTCTGGTGGCCACGGGGTCTGGTTGCTGCGTGCGGACGTTGTTTGAAGCCGTGCCTCTTCCTTCGACGACGGCGCTCGTTTCGGCGAGTGGAGAAGGCGTCGTCGGCGGCAATAGGTTGCTGACTAGAGGCAGCAACGGCGAGCATTAGATGCGAGCTTTTGACGGCGGATGGAAGAGTCGGCTGCAACGTCTTGAGGAAGGGGATGACACTGTTCATCACGGGCACATATTAGATAACGGGCCGAGTTCTGGATCCGATCCATTAAAGGCCCAATTTCGGTTTTAATTAGATTAAAATCGATTTCGGTTTCGCGAGCGTCTCAGCGTGGACTAGCGTTAGAGGCCGGGTACTTTCGCGGCTCAATTCATCAGGATCCGAGGATTATTACGTGGCGTGTTCGACCCGCCAAGGTATTTCGATAAAACTCGTACCGCGTTAGAAGCATGATAGGATCGTAATAAATTAATTAGATTAATTTTATTGCGTCATGCTTATTATTTACATGTGATGTAATTGTTTCGATTATTATAGCATACCAATGTGATCCTGTATTCGGGTACACGGGGCTTTTGTATTAAAAATTTTAAATTTCCGCTGCGCATCTGATGTCGTTTTGACCCCGATAACCCAACATACCCAAGCTTCAACCATTCCAGAAAATTGACTATCAAATGCACAGGATATCTTAAAAGACAAAAAACATTTAAATCACAAGTTCGGTGCAATACATAAATTACCAGAACAATCTGTTTGAGGCATTACTAACCTTCACACCATATTTTTCTTGGATATGCTCAAGAGAGCCTCTTGGCTCGTCCAAAAGGTCCACCACAGTGGTAACAACTGAAGATGGTTCGTATATGTAGCTGAAATAATGAAACAATAGAGGTAGAGACCAGTTCATTTGAAGTGTAATCCAATGTTGTTATTGTAATAGATACTAAACGAAACTTACTCAGAGCTGCGGACAGTAATCAAAGCTGTATTTACAATGGTATTTTAGCAAATTATAATTTGCTGTCAGTTCTTATGAAGTACGAACATGCACAGGCTCTCACTAATGAAGTTGTTCAAGCTCTTTCTAATGAAGGTTGTCAACCTCGATTATTTTCACAAATGCTTCCACTGAAAAGCTTCAAATTATGCTGTTGGAATTTTCATCAGCATTTTACCCTTTTATTTTATTTTATTTTTTTTTTTTTTTTTTTTTTTTTTGTTACCAGCGTTTACTCTTATTGTGATACACGTTTGGGGAAACTTTGAGTCTCCCGGATGGAGCAATCATTGGAAATTCTGGTCCTTTAATTTGCGAGCAGCATTTTTCTTAATACTTCATGGATGCAAAATTTAAATACGAAAGCCACATTCCAGTAATGAATCGTATCTAATATCTGACAAGGAGCACCTATGTTGTACAATAACTTCAACCAAATTCAATCATTGGATAAACTAAAATACAAACACAAATGTTAAACTGTTCCTTTTTTTATGTAAATAAAGGCATTTCAGAAAGAGCAAACAATTTACAGTATTTTGATAAACATAAACAATCACATACTCTGTCCATGCTTAGGAAATATAATCTGGTTTATGAACTTACACATACTGCTCATATGTGTGCATAGAATTTCCAACTTTCTGCATTTATCTACAGATGCTGTTATGTAAAGCAACAGTCAATATTGAGCTAATAAGAGTGTTTTGAATGACCATAAAAGGGAGCCTGCTATACTTGACCGGATTTTTTTTAAGAAAAACTTTGTTTTATAGAAATATAATACTATATAGTACTAGACAATATAATAAATAATATAATATAGTCACTCAAATATTTATATATATATATATATTATATATATATATATATATAATATATATTATATATATTTATTTATTTATATATGGAACTAGACTCTTGCTGTTAAATTTATTAAAAAATATTAAAATATTATGTTATGTATGATTTTTGTTATTAAATGCTATTGTATTTTCTTATGTTTAAATACTTAATGTATAAGTTATTTTTTAATTATTGATATTTTTTATTACTGTGTCCAAGCTGTATCCATATTTTTTTTTTTTGAAATTTACCGTGTTCAATGTTCGTATCGGGTCATGTCCTGTACCTATGTCGGTGCTTTCTAGTATGGATCTCTTAACACAGAAGCACTTATTGACTTTTTTTCTTTTTTTCTTGAAGGAACCAAATGAAAGCTAACATGCGACTCATACCAAACTATTTTGGTTGGTATAGTTTTCTAACCGCGGTCCATTAGATCATGACCAGATAATAAAATTTAAATGTGGTTTATCCCCCACCAACAATTTAGTATTGGTACATTAATATTACAATCTTCATAATTCTTTTAGAAAACTCGAAAAACTTTCCATCCCATATTATAGCGGTGGGACACGAATACCTTTTGCATTACATAATTGTAATGTTTGTCAAAATTAAGAATCTACATATATGATTTATCAGCAGGACTTTGGATCTGTTCAAAATACCACAGTACAATACAATACAATACAATTTCTTAAAGACACGCAATCTCAAATTTCAACATATTACTTGCAGTTGCATGCGCAAGTGGAATATGAAACTGCTGATCAAGCAGAAAAAACAGGAAGTTGGCTGCATTCCATTCAAGATTCCTTTCATATTTATTAGCCTCGGAAGCACGGGCACGTCGAAATTTCGTCCCGTACAGTGTCCAACGCGGATACGTTGCGGATACTGCCAGACACGTATCAAACACGCCCAAGAAGTGTCCTAAAAAAAAAAAAAAAAAAAAATCGGACGCGCATGTCAGATAGCCAGACAGGAGGAGTGTTGGTGCTTCCTAGTAAAAACATAATTCTTGAAACTGGAAGTGACGGCATAAACTATCTACAATGAATAGGCTAAGAACCTAAATGATGAACATAATTAACACAGAGGCCTCCACGTTCAGTCAAGGTTACGGCACTCGATAATTTACCCCTTTTTCTTCATAGGCAACCTAAGCAACATCCTAGTCAAACTTAAACACTGCAGTATTGCACTTCTTGTTATTATTCACTACCAAATCAAAAAGAGATTCATGTTCATGTAAATTTCATGGACTGCTATTAAAAGTTCAGCCTCACTAACAGCATGGTGTGATATCATTAATTTACAGTGACTAAGATGAAAGGAGAGAGACCGAGTTGGGCCATCGACGAGCAAAAGATGGTGAACCCCCAGTCAACTGTAAATTAATGAATAGAATGACAAAACCACAGGCTTTCCCATGAATGCAAGTCATTATGAAGAACACCAATAGTCAAAAAGTTGATACACTTTGCACATATGTTGAATAAGATTACATAGTATCAAGTTCTTTGGACCATTACAGAGATGCTGGAAAAAGAAAGAACGGACAAATCGCTGAAGAGAAATGTGAGTCAGTACTTAGCAAGATGTTGCAACTCAATTCCCCAGACAGAAGCTAGCTGCACCATTATATGCTCCGGTAATGGCCCTTCTAAATCTTCCGGCATCTCAAATGCAGAAGCTTCATGGAGGTTAATCAAAATCTCTCTCTTGCCCTCAATGGGGATGCCTAAAAAGTCGGAACCATTGTCCATAGATAGTTCCATTAACTGCAATAAAATTAGATGAAACGAACTAAACCTGTGAGTAAGAACACCAATAACTAAAACTACAGTAGATCAAACTGAACGCCCAGTCAACTCTACCAGGTAACACGATGGCATCTGAGACAGGAAAAGATATTTCTTATAGCAACTCAGGATACCAAAATAATATGTTCACTATCTATCTGATGAACTTTAGCTCACTGCAGACGATAATCACTATTCAACAAATTTTTATTGAGAATTTAAAATGCTTTGCGAATAAAACAACACAGTATAGAAAGTCAGGGTTCATTAACTCAAAAAGAAAATCAGCGTAAGGTAGTGACTCAGTTTCTGAATAATTCAAATTAGTTTGTTTTGTCATGGTAACTTATGCTAATGTATCTAAGTTATATATGTGTTCTGTCTTTTGCGACATCCAGGGGAAATTGGATGCCTTGCCCACTTTGAGACCCGTCAGCCTCCAAATCCGAGAGGCTATTCCCCTTGCTCCCTTGTTAAACCTAGATCCTGGCACCCGTGATGCGTGGCAACTTAGGAGTTGGGACATTCTGCACACAGCACCAACAATTGCACATCCTCAAAGGGATAAAGTGGGTTGTGAATGTGGTTCCTCTCGCTTGCAAGCGATTGACGAACCGTGGATACACCTAAGTTATGTATAACTTTAGTGGCCGATGGAACTTCGCTGCTCCTATTCCTGTAAACACAGTGGAAACATCCACAATAAGAATTATCATAAAGAGAAAGGGGAAGCAGCACCTGTTGAAGCCAACTAAGAGCAATATCATACAAGCTTTGCTCCAGCAAAAATTGTGCAATTGCATGCAACACATAATTTGCAGTTTCAATGGAGAGTTGATCAATGACTGGACCAGATCTTTCCATCAGCTTCACTAGTAGAATATCATCTCCTGCAGAGAGTACCTCAGCATATGCTGAATCCACATCACCAATTTGAAGTGAGTCCATTGTACGGGTCCAAGAGTCCCATAACGGGCTCTTTTCCTGCCCTGCATTGCCATCCCCCAAAGCCTCAGTATCAAGTTCACGAAAGGGCCCTTGGCTTGAAGTTCTTGATGTTACATTATCTTCTCCAGCTACTCTGATAGCTTCTAAAGTTGCCTCATCCTTTGAGGCCTGCCAAACACTTCTAGCTGATGGACCCTCACCAAGACGAAACTGTCCTTGCCTCTTCTCCCAAGCCCTCCTGCTGCCAGGATGATGATAACTATCTTGTTCCACTCTAAGTAATCTATTGTTTACTGAAGCAATATTTAATCCTCTCCTTGAGCTCACATGATCGGTTCTTGGAGCAGTATGCTGATAAGAGTCCCAGTTTGCATAATCAGATCTACAAGAAGAATCTCTTCCGCATGTTCCAGAAATGATACTATCTGACGGGAGAAATCTTTCTGAAAGTGGCATCCGTCTAAACTTTGAGCTAGAGTATTCAA
This sequence comes from Xerophyta viscosa, assembly GCA_002076135.1. Lineage (NCBI taxonomy): Eukaryota > Viridiplantae > Streptophyta > Magnoliopsida > Pandanales > Velloziaceae > Xerophyta > Xerophyta viscosa. The sequence continues at coordinate 506,441 of MJHO01000112.1, read as the reverse complement.
GATATCCGTTATACTTAGTTGAAGCCCGAGCAGGGGATCCTTCGATCCCTGGCATCATTGCACCATCCCTCCTTCCAGAGGGCAGTGCCAAATCTCGTGCTATTTCCTCAACAACCCTCTCAAGACCACGTACTCTGTTCTCTAAAGTTATCATGCCGTCATGAGAGCCTCCCATGAAGTCCTGAAATTGCAAAGTAAAATGTAAAGCTGATCAGATGAATTATGAAGTTCAGCAGAAGTTAATTGCAAAAGCTAAATAATAGATACTGACAAGCAAAGCAAAATATTATAGTTTGAAATTTTCTTAAAGGTGGACGCATATTCTTTAAACAGTAGATGTCCGGTCAGCAAAGAAAAATATCATAGTCTGAAATTTTCTTAAAGGTGGACGCGTATTCTTTAAACAGTAGATGCAAATATTTCAGGGTCAAATTCAGATAACCCTGCATGCACACAGGAAAATCGCAGAAGACGGGTCGATGCATATTAGGGCAACTATGGACCGTTTCCGCCAATGCAATATGGAATTGTAGGTTACATAGTATACAACTCATATGGTAACGCAAGGATAATTCTAACTAGTGCTCCAACAATGATTACAAGCTTCTTGTAACATCCCCCCATCTGTCGGCGCCCAACTAGTCCAGTGACCTCTAGCCAGCTCATGTGGCCGCCCCAAAAAAGAGTGAGCTCGAAATTATTAATAGCTTAGGCCTTTGGCCTTTAAACATCTCCACTTTCCTACCACACTTGATGGGGAACAGTCCACCTCTCTTGGTGGGCCTTATTGGGCCAAACCCATCACGAAATCCATCTAGGGTCTATGGTCTATAGATGTTACATGGCAACCTCGCTCCCGGTACCCAAATTATATAATAACATCATGTAGAGGAGACAAATCACTGTTTAAGGAACTAAGGATAACATGAGATAAGAGAATCTGAGTAGCAACAAACCTGCAACATGTTCATGAGATGGACTTGTTGTCTCTCTAACTGTGATAGCTGTCGCTGAATGGCTAGCCAATTTCCTTTGTTGCTCACAAAGGACCCTTCAGCATGGCCATCATTTTTAGCAATGTTTGTACGTGATATAGGGTGATCAGTCTGGGTCTCTCCGATCTTATCATCAGCAGCAAAACCCCTTGCTCTTGAATCTTTTGAACCAAAATATCTATGTGCAGTCAATCTGTCACGAGCAAATTCATCAGAATCATGAAGTTTGCTAAATGTTCCTGGTCTTTCATCATGAAGACCCTTTTCACTTGAAAAGGGCCTTGTAGTCCCCCCTCTATTTGCTACACCGATGGAGTCACTACCTATTAACTCTGTTTCCTCGCCATCTTGCGAGTTGGATGACTTAACATTTCTACGAGGTAACACTACCTCCACAGGCAAGTCTTCAGGGTTCCTCGTTTCAAGTTTTTGAAAGAATTCTGGATTTAGCTCTTTGTCAGTTAGGGAAGGAGCTTTTTTCTTCAGTAGCACCGCTGCTTTCTCTGGTAAGCCACCTCTTCCTTTAGAGTTTGACTCATTCCAAGGAGGTGAAGAGCCACCAGATGAATCTTTGAAATCTGAATTTTTATTATTGAGATCTGCCTTATTCTGGTCTGATCTCACTTCTATTTCAGCTGAATCCGAATATTTAGCATCTGGAGTACATAGTACATAACCAAGTATAAACACCTAACATGCTGAATGAGAGAATGTTAAATCACTTTCAAAGTACAGACCAGACAAGCCTTTAATTCGAATAGATACCTTTTAGATCATTTGACGTCCCAAGGTCATCCTTTCCTGTAATTTTTTTCCACGTAGATAATGCTTCTGCTATGCTGTCCCTAACAGGTTTGACCTAATGAATTGAAGGCCAACTATAAAAATAATACATATTTCGCATGATACAATGCAATTGGAAAAATTTTAAAATGAAAATCTTCACCCAATGTTTGTAATAAATTCACATGAATTACATGTTGAAATGAAATGTTAAAAAACACCACCTTATCAAACCTGCAAGCCTCAAGAGTGTTTACTGTTGAAGTAGCCTCATCACCTATTAGGTAGCTAGAATGAGAAGCTAAAATAGTCAAACTTTCTGCAGCTGCTTTACGAGTAGCCCAGTCAGTATTACTGAGACATTCCTGAACACTATGCAGCAACAGTTGCATATTCTGTGGACTGATTGCTCCAACCTGCAACAAAAGTCAAGATATGAAAAAAGTTATTTGTTTGTCAACGAGCTAATTTGCTTATTATTTGAATGTTCAGAATTAAGATAGTCAAATACTCACTTTTGATATCGAAATAATTTTACTTCAACCCCACTATCAAATGAATAGTCCAAGCTACTAACTAAGCTAAAACAAAAGAATTATCCTAATGAGTCAAAAAAGATAAAAACTGCAATGCCTAGTTGATACAAGCGTAAATTTACAATATGATTCCTTCCATTTGAAAACTTCTAAATGTGGTTTCACGCTATCTACTGTTTAGTAATCAGGAGTAAGGATCAATACAATTTGGTGCATTTGACATGTTACCAAATTTTGGTTCTTTTCCAGATGAATTAAAAAAGATCAACTGCAAATGCCTGATGTTGGCTTATATGCAGCAGATTAGGACCAATATCTTCGATTCGAAGGTCTTCGGTGCAACTTTCATTTCACTTAAGCTGCTGAGCAATACAAACACATCTTATCACTTACAAAGATCTTACATTTACTACAAAAATTCATAATATGAAAGACTTTATACTGAGTCATGTTGACAGTCAACATGACCACTTCCTTTATCTATTGTGTATGGTTGCAGCTTGTTTGATAGCTTGGATGGTAGATGGTAGAACAAGTTAATGATAGTTATCTAAAATCACATTGTGTTTGACAATAATAGACGAAGCAAACTAATTGAACAAAATCAGATGAAAAGCGACTAAACAAGGCAGGTGCCTATCACAAATGAATACACATACCTGTGACAAGCTGGAAACTACCGAAAGCAACGCACGCTTGGCGAGATAACTCTGACCCGAGAGCAGCTTAGAGATCCTCGAGCAGAGTTTCTGGAATGCAGAGCCTGCAGCAGCCGGGGCTACAGCTCCAATACTCTCCACCACCTTTGCCAGACACCTGGCGGCCCCTGCCTGCACCACCTTGCTCTGCTCCCCCATCACCTCCAACAACGGCTTCACAAACAATGCAACCAAAGGAGATACTCCTGCATTCCCGCCACCTGGGTCAGGGCGTATATATAGCGCCGCCAGGTCTGACACAGCGTCGCGGCATGCATCACGAACAGATGAGTCCGAAGAAGGGTCTTTCAGGCGGCGGGTAATGTGGGATATGATTTTGGAGAGGTGAACTGCTATCGCATCCGGGTGGGAGGCAGCAAGAACGACTAAAAGACGAAGTGATTCTCGTCGGACGACCGCCGCCGGCGGTGCCGGTGGCTCATATGTGAGAGCGTTGAGGAACACGGTGACGGCTTCGGGCGAGATCAATTGGATGATCTTTTCAAGCTCGTCGACGGCGATCTGATACGTGTCTCGATCAGCCAGCTTTGATATCGATGCGAGAATGCGGGATTTGAGCTCGACCATCGCTAAATGCGAAGACAGTGAGGAAGAACAAGATGAATTTGAAGACGACTTGGTGGTGGGGGATTTGCTGGCGGGCTTTGAGGAGAGTTTTGAAATTGAAGTCGCCATGACCATGAATTTCTCGCTCCGTTGCTTTCTACAATGACGACTAAATATTAGATGAATGGAGGTGAAGAGATCGATTAAACACTTTAGAATCAGTGAAATGTTGTGGGCAAAACGAGATCTTTCAGAGGAAAATTAATGAGATCTGAGAAGGTTGAGTGGAATTGAATGGAGAGGAGTGTGAGGGTTCATTTCCATCAGAATCGTAATAATATAGGAAAAGAAAAGGCCTGTAAGACCAAGCACTTCGATTCAAGAATCAAAGCCAGAGAAGAGATAGGAACAGGGTCCCACAATCCCTACCGTCCATGACAGCCTGAGTTCGAAATTGATGACCTCAGCACTTTACAAGGCGTTTTATTAAGTGCGAAAATGAGTCTGAATTCAAGGAATTTTTTTTTTAATTATTATTAATTTAATATTTATTTATTAAATTAATGTTTTAAAAAATTTATTTGCCAAACTAAGGTCCGCGGCGCCACGTTGGCGCCACGTCGGAAGAGCGTCTTTCTAAAAGAAGCTCTTCGCTGAGTCAGCAGGGGGAAGAGCGTCTCTTCATCCCCTAACCAGCCAAACCCAGACTGATTCGAAAATTTTTAAGAGAGGGAAGTGCGTCTTTAGAAAAGACGCTCTTCCCAGGAACTACGTCATTAGAAAAGACGCACTTCCCTCTCGTATTAACCCGACGCTCGCCCGCAGCCCCCATCTACCCCTTCGTTTTTAAACCTAAAAAACCGTCCGCCGCCGCCGCCGCCCGTCGCAACTCCTCGCCGCCGCCGGTCCTCGCCCGTCGCACCTCTCCGCCACCGTCGGTTCTCGCCCGTCGCACCTCACCGCGCCTCATTGCATCTCCGCGCCGCCGCCGCCGTCTTTGCAGGTATATAGTTCGCCGCCGCCCGCCGTCCGATTCCGTTCGCCGCCGTCCGCCACCGTGTGATTCGCATCCACTCCACTTGCAAGAGGTAATTTGTAGATTAATTTCGATTTGTAGATATATAATTTAGGTAAAATTTTTTAGGGTTTATAAAAATTGAGATGTAATTTTGAACTATATGATAATATTGTGCATGTATATTTTTTTAAATTATATGTGAAATTATATATGTGTACTTATGCATATGTGTATGTATTATTGTTTTATATATGTATATATTTAACTCTAATTTGAATTGTTTAAAATTTATATATTTAATGCAGATGTCGGATAGAATTTTGCAAGCTCATTGTTACTTAAATGGTTGTATTGTCGATGGTCCTAATGGTATTGAATATGATTGTGATCCAATTGGTGGGGTTCTTATCAAGAGTGGAATGACGTTGGATGATTTAAAAGCGGAATTGTATAACGAATTTGATATTGACCGAACCCAATATAAATTGAATTTAGTTTATCGTTGTCCGATGATATTGCCTACAGGTACCAAGTATCGGAGGCAATCTATTAACAACGATAAACAAGTTAGATTTATGATAGATGGATCTCCGACGTCTGGAATAGAGTTGTATCTGAATTTAGAGTCAATTCGGGATAATGTAGATGATCACATGGAGTCTATGCATATGCCGTGTGAGATAGCAACACAAACAAGTGTGGGATGTCATTTGACTCAAAGTTTACCCCATGCTATCAACTCATTATATCAATCTCCACAACAGCTTCCTCACCACGAACTCAATCAACTACCAGAGCATGTAGTAAGCAGCTTTCAATTTGATTCTATGCACTTAAACATTCGTTCCCCTACCGACGATGTTGAAGAGGGTATATCAGAAAGTGAGTCGGAAGATGACTATTCTGACGCAACTCCAAATAATTTTGGGGAGGCTACGACTAGTCAACCATCCCAGATGGTTGAAGTGGAGCCAGAGCAGCATTGGGACAATGTTGAAGTCCCGTCACCTATATTTACACGTCTAGATTGGGATGCGATTGCCGAACATGCACCAATCATAGGAGGGATGTGTACAGGAGATGGCGTTTGGGATCACTCTCAAGAATTTCGTATCGGATTACGCTTCAAAGATAAGAAAGGATTACAGAATGCTGTGAAATTGTATTGTCTAGACCGAAGTCTCCAATACAAGGTTGTTGAATCAACACCAAATGTGTGGGTTGTTAAGTGTCTAAATGCAGACAGTGGATGCAAGTGGATGCTGCGTGGAAGGCTAAAAAGTGCACATGCTCAGTTTGAAATCTCACGATATGTTGGCCCACACACATGCTTGGATGATCCATCTAATCGATCACAAGACCATTCGGCACTTGATTGTGAATTTATTGCCCGAGAGATATATGGTATTGTAAAGGTGCAACCAAGTATCAAGCCTAATGCTGTAGCTGAAATTATCCGAGGAAAATTTGGTTACGTCCCAAGTTACACAAAGTGTTGGGATGCAAAACAAAAGGCTATAGCAATGATATTTGGAGATTGGGATATGTCTTATCGTCTTCTTCCTAAATGGCTGAATGCTGTACGATATTTCAATCCAGGGTCTGGTTCTGATCTCCAAACAAAACCGATTGGTATACCCAATGCAGCTATGTTTGATCGTGCATTTTGGGCTTTTGCTCCATCTATAAATGGTTTTGATCATTGTCGGCCGGTGCTTAGTATTGATGCTGCTCATTTGTATGGTAAATATAAAGAGAAACTGTTAATTGCAACTGGACTTGATGCGAATGAGCAAATTTATCCAATTGCATATGCCATTGTTGAGTCTGAATCGTATGTCACTTGGAGTTGGTTTCTTAGATGCATTCGTCACAACCTAGCCAGGTCGATCCATCAGACGAGGGGCAGATCACCCAGGAACCAAACTATCACCAAACGGTGGTCGGTGAGCGAGTCGTAAGGAGAGGAAAACGGAATCGACTTAATAGACGTGGTTGTGGTACCTGATTTGTCGGGTGTGGCTAGGTATGAATTTATTTTGGTTGTTTATTGTATAGAAAAATAAACTTGTTGTACATGAGATTTGTATGTTATGTGATTTGAGTTAGTATGGTATAATTTGATTTATAGTTTTAGATGGTGATTTGGGATGGTATGGTTTTTTGTATAGTTTGAGATGGTATGGTTATTGTATAGTTTGATATGGTGATTTGAGATGGTATGGTATGTTGTATAGTTTGATATGGTGATTTGAGATGGTTTGGTTGTTATTGGGATGGTGAGTTTGAGATATTATTGATATGGTTTGAAATATTTTGTTTTTTATGAATTGGTTGAAATGGGAATGGTGAAATGTTATAGTTTGTATAAGTGGAATGGTTTGAATTGTGTAAGTGAAATGGGAATGGTGAGTTTTGATAAAAGTGGATTGGTTTGAATTGTATAAGTGAATGGGAATTGTTGGGGGGTTTGAGTTTTGATATAAGTTTGAACTCGGTTTTGCAGGTATATAGGGAAGAGCGTCTCTTGCAGAAACGCTCTTCCCTAAAAGAAGGAAGAGCGTCTTTCTCAGAGACGCTTTTCCTTTGAAGAGCGTCTCTGAGAAAGACGCTCTTCCTCATGCCGAAGGCGCTCCCAGGCTGTTTTCCGAAATTCGTTAAGGGAGGGAAGAACGTCTTTTACACTAACGTTCTTCCTTATGAAAAGCGTCTTTCTCAGAGACGCTTTTACTGTGTAGTCCAAACTGTGGTTAAGGGGAAGAGCGTCTCTTGAAGAGACGCTCTTCCCGCTGCTGACTCAGGGAAGAGCGTCTTTTAGAAAGACGCTCTTCCGACGTGGCGCCAACGTGGCGCCGCGGACCTTAGTTTGGCAAATAAGTTTTTTAAAACATTAATTTAATAAATAATTATTAAAATAATAATAATAATAAAAAAAAAAATTCGAATTCAAGCCATCACTAAATTTAAGCTCAATTTAGTCCGAATTCCAATAAAATAAGCTTTCAAAGCCCGAGGTCGAACTCGATTCGACACGAAAAATTTCGAGTTCGAGTTCGACTCGGTTGTTTGTATCAACTGAGCAACGCTCGAGTTGAATCGAACTAAACTCAACTTGAATTTGGATCGATTGTATCAATTAATATGAGCTCGAGCTGAGATTGACCTCGAACCGTTAAAACAATTTTATTGTAAAATTTTTTAAATAAAATAGTAAAACTCATTTACGCTTGCGAGCCTAACGAGCCAAATAACACGATACTCATACTCATTTAATTACTCAAGTTCGAATTAGTACTCAAAATTAGTTTGAGCTCGGTAAGACTCAAGCTCGAGCGAGTTTAAACAAGTTTAAGCTCGAGTTACTCGTAAGCATATCGATACGTTTTCACCCATAGCAGTCACTCAAATACATACATAATATCATTTAAATTTGTTTTACATATTACATAAATACACTATATATCTTATACTTTTCATTCAAATTATTTGTAAATACTAGCAAAACGACATTTTAAAATTTTTGAGATTTTATTGGGCTTAAAAAAAAAACCTACATATAAATTGTTGGCAACTACCTAGGAACCATGGATACGAACACGGATATGGAGACACGATACGGACACAAGACATGACAATTTCTTTCAAAAATATTAGACACAGATAAACCTCGGACACGGCAACAAAAATATAAAAAATATAAATTAATTTATATTAAATAATTGAACATATAGAAATATTTAACAACAAAGTCTTTGTATAATGTAATATTTTATATTTTTGAGATAATTTAAACAGTAAGAGTCTAATTTAATCAATAAAAAAAAGTAATGTTTCATTATATTCAATTACTTACTGTTATGTATTATTAGTATTATACAATATTTTACTTCTTCTAAAAAAAATTCTTTAAAAGTAAAAGAAAAAACAACATAAATATGAACACGCGATTGGATACTCCTATCTGACTTATCCGACATGTATGTCCAAATTTTCTTTTTGTATTTCTATTTTTTGAACAAGTCTTAGGAGTGTCCGACATCCGAACATGTCCATGGAGTATCGGTGTTAGACACTGCATGGACACTGCATTAGCTAATTTTAGTATGTCCGTGCTTCCTAGGTGACTACGGCCGAATTCAATGAATTATTACTCATCCAAAATTATTTCCTTTAACAACAAAATAGATTCTAATTTAATATATTGGCTGGATTTTAGGGTAACTTCAACTTGTAAAGTTCATGGTTATGTACGTCTAAATTAATATATTTGCTGGATTTTAGGGTAAGTGCCGTAGGGTCGACTGCACCATATTACGATGCAGTCGACCCTATATATGCATAAAAATATATATTTTTTGTGAAATTTTTTAAAATAAAAGTTGTAAATCTTAATAAAACAAACAACTTTCATATTAAAATTTTTCCAAAAAATAATTCTAAATAGGTGTTTTGAGGCTCGAAAATTTAACGGGTTCTGCAAGTTTATTTCGGAACCCATTAAACTTCGGAATCCAAAAACACATATTTAGAAGTATTCTTTAGAAAAAATTTTAATATAAAAGTTTTATATTTTATCAAGATCTACAACTTTCATTTAAAAATTTTTACAAAAAAATAAGCGTAAATAGGTGTTTTAGAGAGTCGATTGCATCATAATATGGTGCAGTCGACCCCATGAGATCGGTTTCGCTTCAACTTGTAAAGCCCATGTTTATGTACGTCTGTATTAGTATTAGAATTGGAAATTAATGATGTTTTGAAGTTCTAATGCTTCAAGCATGGATTTTTTTTTTTATTATTTCTAATTAAATTATATATTTTTTTTAAATTTTATAAAACTAAAATGAGATTGCTAGTTAAACTAGAGATCCGGTGCTAGTGGGGCAGCGCGAGGATACGCGCTGCCCTGTGCTGCCCTGATGGTAAGAAGTCACTAGTTTAATAAAAGACTTCGCGCTACCCTGATGGTAAGAAGTCACTAGTTTAATAAAAGACCGAAATCGCTTGTTAGACTTGCGACTTCAATTGATAGTCAGATTGGCAATAGCGATCACCTCTGTAACTGGCATTCGCACGCTTGGGTATAACCCTATTGCATCCGCCCCCACCTCATGCTCCCACCTCATGCCTCCTCTTTCTCTTATTCTTTCTCCTCTGCTGACCCCTCTTTCATTTTTTTTCAAATTTCTCCTCCCAAATCAATATATTTTGGTAAACTTTTACTTATCTAAATCAGCATTAACTAGATCTAGCAATTTTGAAAGAGATCTACGAAAAATAGGGGTGTGCATTCAGTTCGGACTGAAGACTGAATCATATGCTTAAATAGCACCACGGACTGTACCAGATTAGAACTGGTTCGGTTCGGACTGGACCGCGAAAAAGCTGGCCGATCCGGACCTGGCCGGTTTAGACCAGTCCGCTATCCTGTGCGTGGGCTGCTGCGAGCAGGGGGTGGGCTGGGCTGGGCGCGATCGCGTTTCTCAAAATGGGCTATTGCGAGCAGGCCAATTTACTATATTTAACCGGTCCTCGGTCCGGTCCGCAGTTTTTCCGGTCTCGGATCGAACCGGATCGAGGACCGAAATTCACCGATTTTCAGGATCGCGGACTGGACCGTACTCTAACCGGTCCAGACCGGACCGGACCGACCAGTCCGATTTTTCGGTCTGGACCCGTATATGCACACCTCTAACAAAAAAAAATATAATTTTTACGTACTTTATACGAGATTGGTGAGAATGGCATAGCCGCAATGGCAACGGGTGTCTGCGTGGAGTCACAGTGGCAATCTTGCCAATTACAAATGCGATAACAGATATCGCCATTTAGAATGGCAAGATCCGTTTTCGCCATACGGGTCCCGCCATTCTAAAAGGAGAGATCGGTTTCTCCATAACGAGTCTCACCATTCTAAAAGGCGAGATCCAATCTCGCATTTAGATTGGCGAGAATGGCATAGGGTTTAGGATACATAACATTCATTCAATAGTTCCTAGGTTCGAGTCCTATAACCATATCCGTTATCGCCTTTGTAATTGGAAAGATTACCACCATGACTCCACGCGAACACCCGTTGCCACGGTGGCACCCGCTTGCCATTTAGAATTCGAAAATTTGTTGAAAACGATTTTAGATTTACAATAATTATTTAAAATAATATTAAATAAAAAAAATTCCACTTATTCTATATGTCCAGCTTATATGTTTTACTTCTTAAAACAACAGCTCCAAAACATTATAGAACATTTACAATGTACTGGAGAATAATGCGATATCGGGAGACCCACGGAGCATATAATAGTGTCTGCAACGAAAAACTCTAGCACTATCACAAATTTGCTCTAAAAATACGTGTGGATATTTTTCCAGTGGTAGTACCGCCTGCTATAAGGCGGGTATGATGAATAAAAATACTGTTGGAGTCCAACAGAAGGAAGCTAGTGAAATGCAACTTCGGGAGCCTGATCCGTACTTGCTCTCGAGGCTAATTTTGCCCGGAGAACAAGTAGGTTAATTTTGAAGGATCTAGGGAAGATGAGAAACAACAAGACAACTTGGAACAAAATGTTAGTGGAAAAGTACTACTCGTATTCTTTTGATTACAAGAATTACAATATACATAAACCTTTAAACTATTGCTTCTAGCCACAACCGGCCAAGCAAAACAATTAAGCTTGATCAACCTCAAGCACTTGAGTTCTCTTCCTAGATTGATCAACCGCCCTTGGCATTACATGATCCAACCCAACATAGAACTCTATCCACGAGACTCTAACCCGTGGAAACAAATTCGGGAACTCATCCCTCCTTGGGACAGATGCCCCTTCTCTCGGGATCTGCGCCCCTTCCTTGGTTCCCCTTCTCGGGTCTCCTCTCCCGGGTCCCCTCTCAAGAACTCCCTCTTGAGAACGCCTCCCGAACCCCTTGGAACCTCCCCTCTCGGGCCTCCCTCTTTCGGATCTCCTCCTCTTGAGAGAGTTGGGAACCGCACCCTATTGGAAACTTCCTTTCCCTGGGATCTCCTCCCTTGAGAGTTGGCAACCAACCTTGGCACCCGTGCGGAACCTCTCCGGCACTCTCCTCGGTCACAACCCGTGACCTTTATGCTTGGCGTCCTCCCAAGCACCCCCTTCAATCACTTCATTAAAGGGAAGTTAATACAATGCATTAATACAAAGTAATTAGAGTAAAGACTCTTTGACTTCCTCGGAACTCGTCTTCCCGAGCCTTGGTGCCTCTTCGGCTTCCTCCTTGCTCGGCCACCTCAGCCCCCCGCGCCCTTTGGGCTTCCCGGCCCTACCTGGGTCAACTCGACGCGCACCTCTTGAGCTTCCCCGCGTCCGAGTCATTCCGCGCCCGAGTGCTTTCCTCGCCGAGCTCTTGCCTTGCTCGGCCACTTCATGCGCGCCTTTTGGGCTTCCTCACGCCCTACCTTGGTCAACTCCACGCGCATGCATCTGTCATGCACGTGTGTCTCTTCGGCTACCTTGCCATTGCACGTTCCACGGCAGCGCCCTTTCGGCTTCCGCGCTCGGCCACTCCCAAGCCTTGCACCTGCCTTCCGCACGCTGGCCTCCACGCACATATAGCTATCATGCACGCGCGCCTCTTCGGCTTCCTCGCTCGTGCAGCTGTCGCGCCCGCGTCCCTTCAGCTTCCGCGCCCATGCTATGCCGCGCCCATGCTGCTGGCCGCGCCCATGCTGTTGGCCGCGCCCATGCTGTTGGCCGCGCCCATGCTATGCTGCGCCCATGCTGCTGGCCGCGCCCATGCTCTGTCGCGCCCTTGCTGCTGGCCGCGCCCATGCTCTGTCGCGCCCTTGCTGCTGGCCACGCCCATGCCGCGCCTACACCGCGCCCATGTCGCGCCAGCTGCGCCCATGCCGCGCCCATGCTGTGCCTAAGCCGCGCCATGCCGCGCCTATGCCGCGCCCATACCATGCCTCTCAGCCTTCCTCGCGCACTCCCGCGCGCCCGCACCAGTTCGGTCACCCGCACTCATGCTTGGCTAAGGCACTCGCACCCAAGTCATGCCTCATGACTTCCTTGACCCAAGAACCTCCTGGATCAAGCCTCCCCACCGTACGACCATTGCTCCGCAATGGGTCAACTAGAACCCCATTATGGACAAGCCTCACGTACGCCTCGACCCAAGATCCACCTGGATCAGAGCCTCCACAAAAGAGCCAAGTTCGTATTCTACTACATATGTTGGATTTGGTCTCGTTGCATACAATACATAGGAGCATGGTCAATCTACTTTCCAGTTTTGTGGTTATGACCATGCTCTATTTACTTCACAATATGAGGAAATGAATAGGGTCCCTTTACTTCACAATTTAGAGATTACAAAGTACCTTATTTAGGAGCACCCCAGCCTGAGCAAGAGCCGCAGCTGCAGAAGTTTTAGCAGGTTTACTACATAAGTGCATATATATATATATATATATATATATATATATATATAAACCTAAACCCTAGTTACCATACTATCGATCAACCCTTCCTCTTGAATCTTTGGCCGCCCATTTCTCTACGTCCCCTTTATCTTTGGTCGTTGTAATCAATGTCACCGTTGCTGTCACCAGCAAGCGCCATCGCAGGAGCATCACATCATCTGTGCCATTGCAAAAGCACTTACGTTGTTTGCGCCACCGGCAACGATCTTCGTGAGGCAGCTCGCCGCGGTAATCTAGAAAGAAATTAGGGATTTTACTTCTCTAGAATGAAGAAATTGGGGATTATGAACCTCAAATAATTTTTTTTTCTTTAATTGAATCATCTTTACATGAAAGTTAGGAAAAAAAAAATTGCAGCGTTGTTTCTGCCCGGTCTTCTCCATATTTTTTTGTCTCCAAAACTTAGCAACTATAAATGTCATATTAGACTCCCAAAATCTAGGTCAAATCAATCACTTCACATTTTAGCAACATATAGTCCAATTTCATCTATGGCTTATGGGAAAAATCTAGAAAAACTATTGGAGCTCCAGTATCACTCTAAAATCTCCTAAGTTATAATGGAAAAAAAAAAAAAAAAAATTAAAACAGAGGTATTGGGAATTCCATGTCCCCGCCAGATCCGTGGGGCAGGAAGAGGAAGGAGATGATGAAGAAATAAATGCTCGTATATTATTCGCTCGGTTAATATCCCTACTTCTGACTTTATTTTTCACTTCTCCAAAAACAAATTGTGCTGCCATACACTGTTCTATTATGATCCACCGACCCGTTCCAAGTGATTGGTGATTACCGCCCCTCAGACGAGAGAGACGACATGCTAGCAACCGATCCACTGTAAGATGGAACAAAATCACCGGATCTTCCGCCAGAGCTGTACACACTACCTTCGGAACTCCACTGTGCTAGAAACATTTCCGGTACCGGAGCGTCCCCATCGAGAAACTGCACCACCTGCCGCATGCTCGGCCTTGCAGCTGCCGCTGGGTGCGAGCAGAGCAACCCCAGCTTCAGCACCATCTCCATCTCCTCCACCACATATTTTCCCTCCAACTTAACATCAGCCGTCACAAGAATTTCTCCTCTTTTCCAATTATTTAATACCCACTCTACTAGCTCGACTTCTCCCTCAGGCCTACAAACCTCTATTGGCCGCCGGCCGCTCGCCACTTCCAAGAGCAAAGCTCCGAAGGCAAACACGTCTGTGGTGGTGGTGGCCTTGCCGGTGCGGGCAAGGTCCGGGGCGATGTACCCCATGGTGCCGACAATACGTGTGGTCCGTGGATCGGTCCCATGATCGTATAATCTGGCTAGGCCAAAGTCGCCTAGCCTGCCGTTAAGTTCGCCGTCGAGCAACACGTTCCCCGCCTTCACGTCTCGGTGGATTACAACTTGCTGGCAGTCTTCGTGTAGGTAGAGAAGCCCGGATGCCACACATTTGATGATTTGAAGCCTTCTCCTCCATTCAAGCACTCCCCTACCTGGAAAGCACAAACAACTACAGTTCAAGCATTTGATTTGCAGAATCAGAATCAAAATCAGATCATTAACTATTAAATTACCTCCGAATAAATATTCATCTAGGCTTCCATTGCGCATGAAGTCGTATACAAGGAGGAGTTCTCCTTTTCGCCGGCAATAGCCGACCAGCTGGACGAGGTTGCGGTGCCGTAGGCGGCCAAGGCTCGCGACCTCCGCCACGAACACCCGCACTCTGTCACGTGAATCATGAGGAACTTGCTTTACGGCGACCTCCATCTTTGAACTTGGCAAGACACCTTTGTACACCCTCCCGAAACCTCCTGCTCCGAGCAGATATTCATCTTTGAAGCCTCCGGTTGCCTCGAAGAGGTCTTTATAGGGAATCCTCTGAGGGCCAAACTCGAGTTCCCAATCCTCCATGATCTCTTCGAACTTCTTCCTTCTAACTAATATCCACGCCGTCCCTCCGGCGATGGCTAATATCAGCAACGCCACCACGGATGGGACCCAAATTACATGCGCACTTCTCGATCCTTTTGAATCGCTTTGAGATTTGGGAGGATCGGGTAAGGTACCAATATCCAGCGGCCGAGCTTCCTTGCCGATTGCAAAGCTCCACCCGAGGACGCAGTGGTACGAATCAACAACACCGGTTGCCGAAGAGAAACCAACGTGCATCTCTTCCATTATGATGTCCGACAGATTGGTATGCACAGATAATAGAGGCCGTATCGGTTTAGACATATTTACAGGAGATATAGTTACATTCAGCGTCGCCCCATCACCGTCGTAATCCACCCAAGCTTGCGTAGACTCTCCACTAATGAGGTTGAGCTTCTCGAACTCACCATCGTCGTCGCGGAAATAACCGGCAGTGTGCGATCGAATGGATACCAAGCCGTTGATGTCGATTCCGACGTGGTTGTCGTCGATGTCTTGGAACTCAGGATTATACACCGTGTCAAACTCAATAGCGACAATATGATTGTAAGATTGGCCGTTGTTGGTAGTGTTGAAGAGGCCCAGGAACTGGTTAGAGAAAGCTTGGGAGAAATCTGTCGTGGGGGTTATAGCGAAGGCGAAACCTTTGCCGCCTTTGCCGGCGATATAAGGGACGAGAGCGAAGACGAAGGTGGTAGAGAAGCTCAAAGAGTCACCGATCGGAGATCGTTTCAGTCGAAGAACAGCGGGATAAAAGGCGTGGCCACTGACGTGCTTAGTGGAGTTCGTGAGCACCAGAACACCGTCGAGCGTAACCACCGCCTGGCCGTCGATGCTCAAATTGGCATCACGGAATCCATTGAAGACGAAGTCAGTGGTCGAAGTTGTTGATGTGGCCAATCTGAAGAAGACGGAACACAGGAGAACTTTTGCCAGCATGGCGATTGACATGCTTGAAGCTTGAAAGAAAGAGAATATTTCCAAGACTTCTATTAATTAGGAAATGTTCTTCCGAAATCTCAAGTAGCGTTTGCGTCTCTTCCAGTTTCTCTCCTTTTTCTAATAAAAAAAAAAAAAAAAGCTGGTATTCAGTCTATTTTGCGAGCGTGATACATGGCTAAAGCTTGAAAGAATCTCAATATTTTCCAAGACTTTTCGGTAGGAAAAAACTGCTCACTCCCAATAAACTATCCAATAAATCAGACAGCGCACCCACAAGTAATCTCCACCACACATGCGCCTCGTGATCCGCACAACTCTTTTGTGATTCGCACAAAATATCAAAATTACAGATATACCCATCATGATGTGTGGTCTTGATTGTGCCACGTCAGCATGTGTGGTTTTTCTTGTATGATTTTTTTGGGGGTGCATAGTAAAGCCCTTTCAGAAGGAAAAGTTCGTGGATGAATCTAAAGTTGTGTTTTGTCTCATTCAGTTTCTCAACTTTACTTTTAAGATTAATCTAAAAAAAAAAAAGAAGGAAAATTCAGCAAGCAGTCGATATATTTTGCGAGTTTGCGAGTCTATATAATTGAAGACTTTTATATTTATGGTACTGATTTATATTTAACTAATTGAAAAAAGTCTTTCGCGGAAGGTGTAAGTAAAACTAAAATCTGATTATACACTATCACAAGTCACTTCTCATACCATGTGATGGTTGGCCGGAGGAATTTGATTATATCCAATTTTAAAGGTTGGAATGACTTTTCCTCCCAAAATATAGACTAAATTGTACATTTATATTGAGATTTTATAGTGTAATTAATGTGATTAAGTCTTCGTTTTGAAATGCTGAGCTGTTACGACGTTTGTTCCAACGACTTGATTAATTTTGACTTGTCTGTTTCAATAAGAAGATAAGTTTGAAGGAACACCATGAAAATTACATCTGTTTGCTTAATATCGTTTAATGTAATATTAAATGACATTCTTGGTTGGTTTTGCTATAATAAATTTGGGGTTTGTTTGATTTATTGGTTAAGTCCCGGGTTTTAAATTCTATATATATGGAGGACTTCTACCAAAAAAGATTTTGGTGATTATGTGGGCCTCAGACTTCTTGAATTTAAAAGATTGGTATATATAGCCTGGAAAAAGAAAAAGGATAAGACCCGAGTATTGGATCCCTATAAAATCTAGTAGTTTTATACCAAAAAGAATTTTGGTAACTATGTTGGCCTTAGGCGACAAATTTTTAAAAAGTGTTTTGCCTGGAAAAAAATGAATAAGTTCCGAGTATTAAATGCCTATAAAATCTAGTGGTTGATTCTCCATAAGGAATTTGGAATTTTAAGGGACCCAAAATATTTCTGGCTATGTTGTAGATTTAAGTTTAGTTTTACCTTTTTCACTCCTTGTTATAGCATGTCTTTATTATGTTTAGAGACATTTCATGAGTAAAAGATGTACTTTAACTTTAAAGTTTGATAATGTAGAACTGCCAAGATCATATCAATTCTTAGAACTCGGAAGTTCATTAATACTTATTGTGTTTAGGAATTCTCTTTATTAGTTAGATTTCACACTTTTTGACTTACTAGGTGGGATCCTCCTGCTGTGCTGGTTTGGATTTGGATTTTAAAGAAGAGTTTATCAAGTACATGATTGTTTCAATCAGTTTGCTCCAGTGTTGGATGCTTATTTTTTGTTATAATATTTTTCGGATTGTTAGGTTGAGTTTATAGTTTTTATTTTCTTAGTGTATTTGCAGTATGTGGAGACTGTTTATTTCGGTCTCCAAGGCTAGCGTTGTAGTGATTTTGTCTTGTGTTAATACAAGTTCTTACTTACTAAGAAAAAAAAAGACATTTTTGGCCTCATCACAAAGTCAAATATGAACTCATAATTAGACAGAAAATAATTCTCCGCAAACTGGTTGGCTACAAATCGATTTCTTTTATTGTAAAAGTAGTTATTACACATGCAGTGGCCGATCCGGAAATTATGTTAAGCGGGGTAAAAAAAAAAACTAACAATATTTTATGATAATATAATAATAAGAGTACTAGCTATTTAAATATCAATCAATTTCAAAAAATTGTAAGTATTTTAATTCTGAATTACAATATAAAATAGTTCAAAACATCTACAAACGTCTAAAAACACTCCAAAATATAAATTCAAATTTTACATTTAGTCGTAATAAATACAAAAAAAATAAGTAAAAAATTATGAGAAAAAAAATAAATTTCATTCAACAACAAAATCAAACTTCAGGATGTTCGTAGGTATTTTAGAATGTTTGTAAGGATTTGTATGTATTATGAAAAGTTCTAGAGTGTTCATAAATATTCTGGGGTGTTTATAAGTATTTTAGAGTATTTTGAGATATTCGTGAATGTTCTATAAAATTTAGATATCCTGAAATATTCGTGAATATTTTGAGATATTCGTAAGTGTTTTGAATGTTCTAGATAATTTTATATACGAATTCTAAAAAAAAAAAGTTACATTTTTACTTTTTTAATAATAAAAAATCACTATATAATATACAGAACACACACACACACACACACACACACACACATATATATATATATATATATATATATATATATATATATATACATTCCTAAAATCAAGTGGGGTCATTTGACCCCACTTGATATACATTAGATCCGCCCATGAACACATGTGAAACCCAGGACAACATAATTAAATTAATAAAATGATATATAATTAAAAATTAAAATTATTTTGAATAATATAAAAATAGAATAAAAATTGATTAGGTTTATATATTGGCTCTAGCTCTGCTACGAGCCAAAATTTAGTTTGAATTGACTTTTGAGGTGTTTGTATTGCTCCTGAACACTCATAGGCTTGATTTAAATGAATTTCAGCACCTTGGGCCAACCATGGGACGATTTGGCCTCTTACTACAGTGTAGATGGACTGCATCGCTCGCCGAATCATGTGAGAAGTGGCTCACATGTAAGGCTTGCCAAATCAAGTGTCAACTTGGCCTGGACCGTAACGATCCGAAAAGGATAAAACATATTTTATTAAGCTATGGAATTGAGATATCGGATTTCGACGTGAGTTTAGGTTTGGTTTGGTTGGAGGAAAATTTTTGCAGAGATAAATTGCTTTCCCAAAAAAGTGTAATTTTCTATTCATGGTATATCAAAATTTATTTTTCATGGTGATAAGGAAGGCAAGGGTATACCCATATTAGTGCCTTGCATGCGTGCAAAATCGTGAGTCGGTTAATTTGGGCTACTTGGCCTACTTTATTAATCCCAAGGATAGCTGTGACGCTCCGTATCCCGGGTGTCACGAATAACAAATGGAGTGGACACATTTTTTTTTTAATACAATAAAAGACAAGACGTATGAGCTAGCACTTCCAATTCACAATAATACAGTAAACATAATTCAAATAAATATACAACGGAAACTAGCAGTTACATTTTTATTCCCAACTATCAGCTGAACCCCGAAGCTCGCTCTACGATCGTCGGCGGTCTTCGTAAGTACCTGAGGGAAAAAGTAGTATCATGAGTGTATAAAAATATACTCAGTGAGTGACCCGCCTTAGCAACCCCCAAGTATGGGCCAAGGCTACGGTCACACACCCAACAAACATAGCATATCAGCAAGCATGCATACTAAAACAAGGCTTGTATGCATAAAAAATCCACGCAAATGCGTATCAAGTGTGCGAACACAATCCAGCACCCCAATGTATATCAAGCATGCAAACCATAACTATATGCATAACTTAATCATGCATGCCACAATGAACCAATAATTGCCATCAATAATGGACAAGTACATAACCATACTCGATATATTGCAAAGCTTAAACATACAATAAGCCACAATGCAATAACCAATGGAATATATCCACATACAAGTAATTAAGCTTATCAACTACAAGCAACAGGATGTAACGTAACATATCACAAAGATAATCAATCGCCCAACCCATTAGGTTATGCCATTGTCTTTTTTATGTCAGGGTGATCTAAACCATAGTCAGTCCTCTCGTATGTAGTTTAGCTACCCAGAATAACACAACAGAAGAGCCCATACTCCTAAGTTAAGGACAACCGATACCCCTGCCTTTAAACCTTAGGAAGCGCCTCTACGAAGGGTACCCAATCTGGTAACAGGGTCTTGGCTCATGCCGTTATAGCTAGCATTCCCCGGCACCAACACCCACTACAGTGGAAGCGGTCCCAGAGCGCTAACAGGGAATGACTCGGAACTCAAGGGCGTCCCACAGCCGAGCCTCGCAAACGTAGCAGCCACCTGGGCCAAGAGGTGCACACAATCTACGCACACTGGTCTCCTGTGGAGACATCATGTCTTAGCCTTAGTTATAGTATCTACACAAAGGCTCTCATCAAACAACCGGTTCCTGTTACTCTAGTCGATTATTACGTTCGCACTATGATCTTCCTGGCCTACCTGGCCAATCTGTCGAACACAACTTACGAGCACCATGAACCATAACAATCACATATTAGCGAGTATCATCTGGAGTAAATTCTCACATACTCACTAACCACAATAACTCAGTCATGCCGAGCAAGATAAGTATTCTACCACGAGTACCAAAGCAGAACATGCCAATCATATACTCAATCTGTGTAGAAATAACTTTAACAATAATTTTGCAAACATGCATGCCAAGCACGTGATCCAAGTAAATAACTCTCATGCACATCCATGGCACCCAAGCATGAATAACATATATCTCATCAAATAAACCACATGCTACACCAAAGCATGATCATGATATAAAGCAAACATCATATGTATACTACTGAGTACCTACTCAATGCATCACAAGAGGCAGTCACATATCTAGTGGATCATACCATAAGCAAGCAACATGCCAATCATCCAAAGCATGCACATAACATCATCGACGCATATGCAAGGGTTAACTACCCATACTAAGCAAAATCATCACAACATCATGTTAGTCCAATAGACTAAGCTCATAAGCTAATGCTTTTGATCACAAACATCAAACAAACACAAGGGGGTATCCCCACACAATGGCATCAAAACAAGACTAGGTGCCCAAATTGTATCCTATTCAACTCACGTCTATCCCTAGTCGGCAACTCCGAGCTATCCGGGAAAGTGACTAAACGTACAAGGGAACCACATACAATGATAATCCGCTCTTCTAAAGGTATTGTCTGAGCAATCAGCTCACGTACCCTCTAAGTTAGAACAACTATCCGAACCACATAAGTCAGGTAACACACCACACCTCTACCGCAGGTATAACAACGCAGGCGGCGCACGAACACATCGCTAGATAGGGTCAAGCATACGTAACATGTGCCACAACAAACACGTCCCAAGCACAAATATGTATTCTACTAAGAGTACTAATCCAACAGTCTTGCCTTAATACTCTTCTAAGTAGGTAACTAGGTCAACAACCCTACGACAAATATAACTAGAGCGCAGGCGGCGCTCAACATCACCAGGTAGAGTCCAACATATAAAAACATGTTACCGCACAAACATCCCTACGAGAGTATAACCTGGCAACTCTGCCTAATACTCGCTCAGGTAACAAAACATTGATAACTTGCAGTTTGTAAAACACTTGTATCACGTCAACTTAGCTAACTAGTAACACATAATGGCATTCGCCCATTACCTTTCTAGACAAGTGTCACGTCTATCTACACGTCACGACTAAGCATGTCATAGGTATAGGCATCCACTACTAAGGTACTAGTCCAATGATCACGCTACAATATCCGGCCAAGTAGCCTACCACATCAATAATATGCTAATACATAAGCATGATTCCCCACACAACCAATGAACTAATCATGAAAACAGGATATATTAAACATGCTTTCACGTAACACAAGCTAAAACATAGCACATCACTAGAGACAACCAGTATAGCTAGCATGTATATCACCATTTAATCCACATACTAGCACCACAATAAATCATATCATAGTATATCATTCATAATATGATTATACTAACAAACAAGTGAAACTGTCGGGGTACTCATCTTCGCCCTACCATTAACAGGTTAGGGTCGGCCAAATCAATGCAAATTTCCGAAGTTCTTCCGAAATTAGCTTCACTAATGCATTCCCGGAGTCGAGGCGATGCGGTGGAGCGGCTGAGTTCACCGGAGAAGATCGCCAGAGACGGAGACGGTGGTCGACGGCTTCAGTGGCGGCGGCGGCGAAGTTGGCGGCGGCCGAGGAGCTGAGGATGCGGAGGAGACAACGACGACTCTGACATTGGCCGGAGAAGCAGCTACAATGGGCGGCGACATTGCGGCCAGCTACAGGTCAGAGACCGGAGAGGGAGATCAGGCGGACGACGCTCAATCGACGACGAGGAGGGTCGGTGGCGAGTCAGGCAGCGACGGCGGGCAGCGACGTTGACGGAATTGAGAGCGGCCGAATTAGGGTTCCACGCGGGCGATGAGAGATCGAGTGCGGGAGAGGTCGGGAGACATTGCGCCGAGGAGGAGAGGAAGCACTGACGACGAGGCGCACGCCGGTGGCGAGACGGACGGCGGCGCGGCGAGAAGCGCGGGCGGCGATTGAGAATCGCGAGAGGGAGAGAGAGACGTGAGCGAGTGAGATCGAGCACGATGGGCTCGAGCCTAATTGCTCGCCCGCGCGTCCGGTCCGCTTTGGGCTCGGCTGGGCTGAGCCAAGTGGCTCGGTCGGCTCGGTCCAGCGCGGATTGGGCCCAATTTGGCCAAAACACAATCAAATCAATCAAAATAAATTTCAATTCAATTCAAAGCCAATTAATCACCCAACAAATCGAATAAACTCGCGATCGAGGGTAACTAACACGATAATATTAATTCTAAATCTCCGGAACCTCACAATAGCGAAGCCTTTTTAGAAGGTCTCATAGTAGTTTGTGAATTTTCGGATATTTTTTCAGACGACTTGCCGGTGTTGCCACCGGAGTTGGAGATAGAATTTTGTATAGATTTAGTGCCGAGAGCGGCACCTATCTCTCGAGCTCCGTATAGGATGGCACACGCAGAACTCGCAGAATTAAAGAAACAACTGGAAGAATTGCTAGATAGAGGATTCGTCCAACCGAATGTCTCGCCGTAGGGAGCACCGGTGTTATTTGTTAAGAAAAAGGACGGTAGTTTGCGGCTTTGCATAGACTGTAGTCAGTTAAATCAAGTTACTTAAGAACAAGTATCCGGCCAAATTACCAATTTCATACCCCTATTTTAGACCAATTGACCTAATCATACCTAGAAAATTTAACGCACCAAAAAACTACCCGCCGTCAACTTCCGTTTGGGTCCGCGCCGTCAACTGACACGCGTCACTCGATTGTTTGCTAGTATGTTTTTCTTTGCAAAATGAGACGTTTTAATATTTTCGTTTTTGTAAAATAGGACCACGCGGGGAGATTTCTTCCAACAATTTCACCATTTCGCTCCAGCAAGGATTCTTATCCTCTTGCTCAAAATTGAAATTGCTTAATTTATCGAGGAATTTGATCTCTGGGGGTGGATTGCCGTTTTCTATTTCCCCGCAGCAGCTAGATTTGTCGAACAACAAGATCGCCGACGTGGTTGAAAATGTTCTGCCAATGATCGGAAACCTCACCTTCCTCGATCTATCTAGCAACCACCTATCTCGAGAAATACCAGCAAACTTCTTCAGCTCATTGCTGTCTTCCTAAAACAACTCAATATCTCCAACAACTTATCATCCAGCAACTTCGTAGGTTTCCATTTCCGCAAATGCGAAAATCTATTTTCTCTGGACTTATCAACGGCTCCGACTTGCCGCCGAGCCTCTCAAATTGTCGACAGCTAGAGCAACCGAGTCTCTCAAATAACCGCATCGGCGGGTTGCCCACCTTCTGGAAAAATCTAGGTATTTTTAAGTATTGTTCGTTAGGCAACAATCGATTTTCCGGCCGTATCCCGGTCGAGTTAGGCCGCGTTTGCGGCACTCTTATTGAGCTAGATTTGTCAGGAAATCAACTTACAAGCAGGTTGCCCTGGAGTTTCCGCAATTGTTTATCATTGCAGAGGCTAAATCTTGGGAGTAACTAGTTCGCCGGAGATTTCCTACACTATTGTTGGCAAGATGATCCATCTAAGGGAATTGTACGTCCAATTCGATAACATTACAGGGGAACTGCCATTGAAGTTTTTGATGAATCGTTGCTGGAGCTCGTCGATCTGGTCATGTCAGGAATGACGTCTCCCCACGTGGCCTTATTTTGCAAAAAAGGAAAAAAAATTAAAACGTCTCATTTTGCAAAGAAAAAATATACTAGAGCGACGCGTGACAGTTGACGGCGTGGATCCAAACGGAAGTTGACGGCGGGTAGTTTTTTGGTGCGTTAAATTTTCTGGATATAATTAGCTCAATTGGTCTAAAGTCGGGGTACGAAATTGGTAATTTGGCCACAAGTATCCATTACCAAGAATCGAGAATTTACTTGGCCAGCTTCAGGGGGCAACAGTTTTCTCTAAGATTGATTTGACGTCAGGATATTACTAGTTGAGGGTCAGGCCTAGCAATGTGCCTAAGACCGCTTTCCGAACTAGGTATAGACACTTTGAGCTCTTGGTGATACCGTTCGGTTTAACTAATGATCTCCGGTTTTCATGGATTTGATGATTCTGATATTCATCCATTCTTTGATCGGTTCGTAATAGTATTTATTGATGATATTCGTCCCATAGCGTGGAGGAGAACACCTTAGGATAGTGTTATAGATTTTACGGGATCGACAGTTTTTCACCAAATTTAGTAAGTGGGAGTTCTAGCTATTCAGTGTTCCTTCTTTGGGGCATATCATCAGTAGGGAAGGTGTTTTCGTTGATCCGTCCAAGGTCGATGATATTTTGCGTTGGAAGAGACCGAGGGATGTCTAGCGACCCTCGACTTGGGTGCACCACGTGGATCGACTCCATCACACATGCACATAAACAGAAGCTTTGAAATAATATGTGTAGCTTTTAAATCTCGCAATTTAAAAGAATTAACCCCAAAATAAGTATTTCAGATAAAAGCCTAATAAAGCTTGAGCCACGCTTTAGACCATTGGTACATGGCTGACTTCCGCAAGTTAGGCGGGTTCCACTGCATTGGCCAACTCAGCTTGCTAAAGATCCTAAAGCATCAATCTCCCTTATTGATGCCCAAGGATTCTTAACAATCTAAGATCGAAAACTTTAAAACAATTTTAAAACGCGTTTTGAAAACTTTTTCGCAAATTCCAGCCCAGTCAGTATTTTTCTAAAATATTTGGAAGTATCACAAATCTTAGATATGTGTATATTCTCCATAAGTACTACAAACCAAAATAAAAAACCATTTGAATCGGTTTTCAAAATCCTCATTACAGAGCTTTTATCGGTCGACCAAAAATGGAAAATCGGTCGACCGTTAGTTCTTTCGAAAACAAATATACCAAATTCAAGAGGATCGGTCGACCTAAAGGTTGATCAGTTAACCGAAAATATTAGTTCTAGCAAAAACGTATTTGAGTAAATTACACAACTCAAATACTCAAATTCCACAATTCAAAACAAAAATAAATCTCAACCATACACATGCTTGTATCAATCCTAGATACACATGCGAGAACATTCAAATAGGATCTAGACCTCCAAAATCACCACGTATACATAATCTAAATCCTTGACCGAAAATACGGAAAAGAACACTTCAAAGAGCTAAACTTTGCAATTTCATTCAAAAGCATGAAATCCGAATAAACATATCCGTAGGTTAAATCAAAATACCATCCTTGGTACAATTAGAAACAAGTTTAAGAAAGTTTGATACATACATGTTGAGTTAGTACTTCCTTTATACAATTCATTTATAGGAAAAGTTTAACAACTCTAAATACATATACATAAGGCTAATAGTATTACACTTACACCTAGCCCCAACCTTATCAAAATAAGTTCCTAACTCACCACGACGGCCAAGCACTTTCGATCGGTGCTTTCCCACACTCTCCTCGATCTGGGAAAAGGGTGAACAAACAGGCGTAAGTCATAAAAACTTAGTGGACGGTATGAAAGAAGTTACTAACCAATGATTACCATGACGCTTCACAACAAGTATATAAAGTGCGAGTAATCTCGTAAAGCATTCTCAACATCATGAATAGCTATGACTACGAAGACATAAAGGAAAGAAACATGTCAAGCCAAATATCTAGGCATTCGATCATCCATAATCATACTATCATTCTCGAAACCACATAATCATTCTCTAATGTATGTATGAATGCCAATGCAACTTGTATGTATATATGAAACCTGCATGCCAATATAGTCCTTGCATGCAAATCACGAATTTTCCTAGCGAGGCTATCTCCCATAATTTCCAATAACACAACTTGGATCCCCTGTAGTGTACATCTACAGGTCCCACAACCGAGTTAACAACGACCCTCCCTGTATCATGGTGTCCCATGTTATATAGCCTCCATCTTCCTGTCCGCAGTAAAGGTGGGTCGAATAAGATGCTAACATAGGTCACTTATTACCATGGGCCCTCAGGTGGATCCGACGCTGTGACGGCCCGTGTTTCCGGGACCGCCTCGCATATCCAAACCACACGCATACATGCGGAAGCTTTTAAATTAACCGTTCCAAACTCAAATCCAAATAGTATTTCAAACTCCTTAAAAAGGATCCCGACCCCGAGTCTAGAACTACCGGCCACGTGTCGAGCATCCGCGAGGGAGGCGATTCTCTCAACATTAACCCTTCATAGCTTGCTAGTGATCCAAACGCATCAATCTCATTGATACATAAGAATCAAAAGCAATTTAAGGTTCTCAACTCCTTCTCGGCATAAAACCAATTTCGAAATAAAAAACGAAACTAATATTTTTCTATAACTTTGAGAATTGTCACATACCTTAAATATGTCCCAACAAACTTCCCAAAAGCTTAAAAACCAAAATAATTATAATTTAAGTCAGTTTTCAAAAACTTAGTCCAGAACATATTTTCGGTCGACCGATCTTGGGTTTTGGTCGACCGAAAAACCAGAATACAGGTTTCTCAGCCTTTACGGGCATTATCGGTCGACCGATAAGCATTTTGGTCGACCGAAATGTCAGTAAACAGTAAAAACAGATTTCAGGAATGATTTTACTAAAACCCCCGAAATTCATATTTTTCAACCAAAATGCAATTTAAACGTGCATACACCTGCATCATACATAAATATATATGCTCAAAATTTTCAAACCGGATTTTGAATCACAAAATCCCAACTTAAGAAAAAAATTGTATTTATAGCAATATACGAAAAAGTATTTACATAATGGTTCAAATTCCATATTGACCCTTATAAACAAAACCAGAAACATATATAACACTCTATACATGATGCTAAACATGCTCAAACATATACATGTGCGTTAGTACTTTCTTTCTACACTTTTATACAATTATCCACCTATACAATTAGGTATACAAAATAAAAATTTTCTAAGTGTTTACATCCAACACTTAAACTCCCATAAGCTATATATCAAAATATAATAGCTAAGATCCCCCTCTCGCTCACACTAGTCGCCTATGCACCCTCAGTCGGTGCCTTACCGCGACTACCTGAAACTGTAAAGAGAGGAAAAAAAGAGCGTGAGTCAAACCTACTCAGTGAACGGCGCCGTTGCATTTCCAACCCAAACGCTCCACGGGCACGACATCTCAAGCAAGAGACCACATATGTAAACACACACACACACACACACACACACACACACACACACACACATACATATATATATATATAAACGCATAAAAACACAAAGCCATTTAAGGCACCACATATAAAGACATAAGCTAATATACGCATTCGAGCTACCATGTCAATATGTCAAGTCCGCCACCCAACCCAAATCAATTATGCCATTGATATCTATGGATTATATTATGGTGAAATCACTAACCCAACCCAGTTAGTCCTCTCATGTTTAGTTTAGGTACTCGAATTGACCCCAGTACCAAAATCTGGTATCCGCCTCTAGTGCACATCCAAGGCACCAAACCCACGATAGGGGCGATCTCACGGTGTCCCGTAAGAGATACTCAGTCGCCGCGCACCCTCCGGAAGGCACACCCCTGAGCTTGTACACCGTAGGAACCACCATGGCCAAGAGTGATCACCATACGCCTACCGACCTCAATAGAGACATCATTCATTAAGATTAGACGCTCACATTGTAATCAGCTCATCCTACTGCCACCCTAGTCGGTAAAACCACTTGACTACTGGGTACTAGATGAACATACTGCTAATCCGCTCTAATTTTAACATCAACCTAGCAAGAGTATCACAAGAGCAAATTCGCTCACGTACTGAACCAGGTAGAAATAACCGTTAGGCACACAAGCGTATATCACAACTATATTTACTAAAGTGCCGCTAGAGCTAAGGTCCGCTCTCGCACCTATCCAAGTAAACAATTCACATCGCTAACCGTCATGCCAACATAATAGATTCGTTCTACCACATGTATTATAGCCATACATTGCAAGATAGAACTAAACACACCAAGTATGTTATATCATTCATCACATTCTACTAAAGTGTATCCATAGTAAAACCAAAATATGCCCACATGCTAAACTACATAATCCTACTAATCAACCATGTAATGGCGCAAACAACATAACCATGAGTATCCAAATCAATGTTAAACCCTAACATGATTTCTACTCATACACACATGCCATAAACCACATATCAAGCATGATTATCCATGCGCATAATAAAGGCATACACATATTAAGCAAACACCGCTCACCTCGAGTACGAAATCCTAAAATCTCCTATGCTCCAAACCTCGGTCGAATCTGACGAATTTGGTATCCATGCATAGCCCTCGACTCCGGAAACTCGAATCTGCGATCAATCTAACTCCACGCACACCAATTGGCCAAGAATCAAGCAAGAAACTCAAGGAGGGAGCTCACCTCTTAGCTGGCTCGGTGGAAAAGAAGGAATGAGCTCGCTCGCGCGCGTCCAACCTGACTTATACCCGTTCGCCCGTACACTTTCGGTCGACCGGTAATAGGTTTTGGTCGACCGAAAGCTCTATGCACAGCACAAATAACACTTAAATTCTACGCGAAACAAACCTCACGCACGATGCACGCACACACGTGTTTAGAAATCTCTAACCGAGAATTTCTATCGGACACGCAGCCAAGCACGCATCAAACAAAATATAAACAAAAAAACGAAAATCACGGACCTCACAGACGCCCACTGGTCCATCACAGGAACAACCCCAAAGTGCCTTTAACAGCATCGCACCCACGTTTTATGGCCCTCACTAGCCAACTCCAATCGGCAGGGAGGTGGCGTGCTATGTAGCACCAAACGTGGGAAATCTGAAGAATCTCATCCGTAATGATCGTCAAGCACCACCATGTGTCACAACCACTATGACATAGTAGCCTAAAGCTGGGCCCCTAATAACTCTGGGAAGCATGGAACACGTATGGCCATGAGAATCAGTCCTGGACCTCCTCCTCATGAGTGCTAATCAGATTTCCACACAAAACATCAAGCATGCATTCGAGTATCCCATGATATCAAGCCAAACACATATGTAATATGCCCACCCTTTCAATGTGAAATGCTACTCACTAGGTATCATGAGAATGCTATGCATGTAATGTACCGACATGTATATCGAATGCTAAAATGAATACATACTCATGGTACCGCATAAACCAAAGTCCTCCTCAATGAACATGCTTGCATAATAAAATATGTGCACATCCATATCATTGTCATGTTTATCATAATTGTTGACACCTCATTTTGTCCGGCTCGCTAACCGCGCACAATGTCGATCCTGATGCATTACTCGGCTCATTTAAGCTCGACCAAGTCTGATTTGGGTCTAATTAACTAAATAGGCCTATCGAGTCCGATTAAATCGAATTATACTTGATCAGATTCGTTGGACCCATTTAGTTCGATTTGATCCAATTAAAATATAAAATCTGATTCGTTTGGTGTTATTAACGCTTTACACTTGAAGATCAGACAAGAAACAGGCAATTTGAGACATTACAGGTCACATGCAAATAAATCGTAATTTTTGGAACTAAAATTTATACGTGAAGGTCTAGATTTGCCAAATCTCATAATGCAAGTCCGCAGGTTGCAAATTTCTGTGTACGCCGATTCTGCAATTTTGAAAAGAATTTGATTTTTTGCGTAATACAGGAAAACTTGAATTTTTCGGCCGAGGAAGAGCGGCGCCGGGCGATCGCGCGTTCGCAGTCGCCGACCGCTCGCCTCCTCGCGAATCGTGGCGCATGTCCGCGTATTGATGCCGTCGTATCACCTTCACGAACCGCCACCGCTTCGCCTGGCCGCGGGTGGCATATAAAGCCACCGGAAGAGCTCAGTT
Organism: Xerophyta viscosa; assembly: GCA_002076135.1. Taxonomy (NCBI): domain Eukaryota; kingdom Viridiplantae; phylum Streptophyta; class Magnoliopsida; order Pandanales; family Velloziaceae; genus Xerophyta; species Xerophyta viscosa. Next base: position 476,043 of record MJHO01000112.1, on the reverse strand, counting down.
TTAGGGGGGGGAGCTCAGAAGAGGAAACGGGACCTTGCCGAGCTCAGGAGACTACGTATACATCACCATATCCTGTTAGAGACGCTGCCGGAGAGATCAAAGGAGAGTTCCCGCGAGAGGGAGGCCCAGTGAGAAGGAAACCGACGAGGAAAAGCTTGAGAGAGAAATTCGGACTTCGCCAAGCTCGCAAGACCGCGCAAACCTCACCACCAACCGCTGGAAACATTGCCAAGCTGATCAGAGAAGCTTCGCTATCCAAACAACCGCTCGCCGGAGTTGGCTTCGATTTCGGCCGAACACTTGCAACCTCATTTAATTCCTCAGAAAGTAGATTTTTGAAGTCTCCTCACTAGCCTCATCACGTCCTGGTATCGTGGCTTCGTTGGCTACGAACCACGGCGACGGGAAATTAAAAAACACTTTCGAAGCCGAAGCTTCACATTTCGATAACTCGCGGTAGAGGCGTCGAAATCCAATTTAGATAGGACCATCATGTTCGGGACCATCGGAAACCTTCGGGGTGAGCTTAGGGAGGCGAACGGCCGGCGTTGTCATCGGTAACGGTTTCGCCGCCAGGTGTTGATGCGGGACGGCAAGAGGTAGACGACGAGCCAAGTCGTCGAATCATTTCGAGCGCGGGTTTCGCCCGCGCCAGCTTAGCACCCTATCGAGTCGTTTTCAAAATAACCGAGCCAAGTCAGTTGAACTCGAGTCCGACCCAAATGCGATTCGCGTCTCGGTCCAGCGAATTTCATAGGGCTCGGTCTTGACCGAGCTAGTTTCAGTTAGGACCGAGCCAGTTTCAATCTGACCGAGCCATTTTCGAAACCGACCGAGCCAAATCTATTCAGACCGAGCCCAATTGACTAAAACCGAGCCAAATCACATTTTCATCGAGCCACTTTCTATTTTGACCGAGCTAACTTGCTACAAATTGTGTCATTTAGAACCCAGACGACAAATTTTGGATTTAAACTTAATTTTTATCGTTTTTATCAAGTTTCAAGCCCAAGAATAAAGGATTAAGATATTTTTTTAAAGAAATAAAAAATTTGAAGCTTAATAAAGTTGAGATTAGAGTGAGGCGGTTTAACCGCTGTTTATACCTCAACAAAAAATTTTCTAAATTCTATAGGGCTTTCAAAATCGAGGCTAAAGTGAGGCGGTTTAACCGATCTTTACGCCTTAACTAAAATTTCTCTAAAAGCTAAACTAGAGCAAAGTGGTTAACTAAGCTCTAAGATTAAAGGGAGGTGGTTTATCCGAACTTTATATCTCTAAATATCTTAAAAGAGGGAGATAAAGAGGAAACGGAAACGCGCTGAACCGAACTTAATAAAATAAGTTTTTCACACATTTACGGATATAAGGATACGGCGCGATATAGGATTTTAAGACATTATCATTAAAGTCAGGATGAGGCGGTTTAACCGATTCTTGCGCTTTAGTGATATTATATATAAATTTTTTAGTAGGAATATGAAAAAGATCTTACTTTAAATAAGTTTAAATCACTTGGTTAAGAGTACCCTCTTCGGAGGGGTTGTGGGGATGTCATGTCTTCCCCACACGTAACCGACGACGAATCCAAAGAATATCTAACGTGCCTTATCCCAATATTCCAGTTTTTCATAAAAAATTAGGTGGCAATTCCAAATCTTTTTCCTTCATCCGGAGGAAGGTCGTCAACAGATGACGACTCCGCTAGGGACACGTCATGCTCGTTTAACTAAGTGATTTAAAATTATTTAAAAATAAAATTTTTATTAAGCTTAGGACTTATTTAAGGAATAAAGGTCATTCTTTTTATTTCTTTTATGTCAGTTATATCATTTCGTTATGCTCTTTATGCTTTCGAGCAAATAGTCATTTTTTTTACCATTCTTATAGTTTGCAACCCAAACATTCTTATTAGAAATATGAACTTGGTACTGATGTTGTACTTCAATTGTGTATGCTTTTATGAATCAATAAGCTGCTACTATTTTTGAAGAACACTTATCAGTTATTATGGCTGGTCTTCAAGTTACATTTTTATAATACTTTAGTTAAATAACAAAATGAATATGTTATATTCTATAACTTATAATGATATCAAAATAAATTTATTAATCACCACGGTGTAATTTACAGATCTACCTACTAAACTATACATTTGGTTGTCCATTAAAATAATTTTGGTATCTTTGTAGAAGACATGATGAAAAAAAAAAGTGATTATAATTATTTATGTTAGATGAGAACAATAATTGTACCTACTAGAAAATATGAAGGGTTAATAGAAAAGTAAAAAAAACAAGTAATGAGGTAGGTCGAAAAAGAGTGGTAAAGAAACTATTTGATAGAATCTTTTATCTATTTAGAATTTACAAACAAACTAGCTAACATCAAATTGAGCGGCCGCGGAGAATTTATAGTAGAAGCATTCTAGTTTAGATTACTCAAAGTTTGTCTGTGGTTTGTTTTTTGTTTTTTTTTTTTTTTTTTTTTTTTTTGAGAAATACTATTCTTCATGGTCATTTTGATCCTGAAGAAAACAGGGCTGATGTGGCGTTGTCCATATTAGCCCATCATTTATTATTTCTTAATATTAAATGTCTTAAAAAAAAAGCATCTTCAATGTGGCTTTTTTTATAAGTGTAAAATAAATATTTTCAAAATATTGAAATGCGAGAATAATCACTTTTCAACTATTTTAGTAAATGTTTGGGCTGATGTGAACAATGCCACATCAGCCCTGATTTCTTAAGGGCTAAAATGATCCTGAAGAATAGCATTTTTCTTCCCCTTTTGCTCTAGTAATTTTGTTTTTATATTCTTTTTATTGCCTACTTATTTTAAGCATCACTGCATGCTTCATTTTGGACATGATCAGTCTGGTAATCTTATTTTATGGACTTTAATACTCCTGTGTTTGTATACTAATGTGCTTAGGTATACGTTTTTTGTATTGAGAGTCCTAAAAATAAAAATTTGATGGGTGGGGATATGATATTCTCTAATAATCATGGTAAGTGGGACTTTTTATTACAACGTTGTTGTTATGTCGAAAACAAAAACGGTTAACATTCATATATATATTTCTGGGATATAATGAGAGATGCTAATCTCCACTCGACAGGAGCACGGCTCGCTCCTGTCGACTCAGTAGCCGTCGGATCGCGACGATCCGACGGCTGAGATCACGCGCGTGTTTTGTAAGAGCTCGGATCGGTTTCAGCCGTCGGATCACCTCGGCGATCCGACGGCTGATATCACACGCGTGTTTTTGAAGAGCTCGGGTCGGATTTCAGCCGTCGGATCGCCGCGATCCAACGGCTACGGACTCGACAGGAGCGGGCCGAGCTCCTGTCGAGTGGAGATTAGTCTACTTCGGATATAATTTATAAAAGTTTTATATTTGGAGCATGTGTTTTGTTGACGTAAATGATTTTTTTTTGGACAATTTGCATATATGTGCCCCCTTTAATGGATTTTTGCGGATATATGCCCCCCTAATTTGATTTGACGAATCTATGTCCCTTTAACGTGTAAAATGACAAAAATACCTCCATACTTTATATTGATAAGCGCGCTCTATTTTCTCTCTCTTCTGTCTACAGTTTTTCGCCAAAAATCAATTATCCTCTCTCGTTTCTCTCTCATTACAGCCTTTCCTTAATAAAATTGTAAAAAATCCAAATAAAAGTAAAATTTTTTGAAAAAATCACATCTCATTCGGCAGCAAAAATAGGTTATTTTAAATATTTTTTCGTAAATTTAGAGCTTCTCTAAATATATTAAAAAAATATTCGAACATTTAAAAGTATTTTTGAGGCACCAGACGACGTTTTTTCGAAATTTCGACGGCGTCGAAGTTGTAGCAAACATTTAGATTTGAGGTAAAATGCATCTTGAAACAACGATTTCGAAAAGATAAAAATCGTCCCAATCCGACCACTGAGCACAAAGTTATGGCATTTTAAAATTTGCTATATTTCATATTTTTTTTTCTTTCACCTGCGAAGCGGATTCATGATCTGTCGGATTCATTGAAAAGCTTATCGAGCCCTCTTTCAACAGCATTTTTTAGGTCTCAATCTGACTCATACCCGTAAAAATATCGTCTTTGAAAGTCAAAGTACGCGGTGTTCTCGGGTATTCTAAGGTTGTTCTGGGGTGTTTTAGAGGTGTTCTCAGATTTTTGGAGTTATTTTAAAATATTATTAAGATGTTCTGGGGGATCGATCTCAAATTTGATTCATGTAAGCGTTGTCCATAAGGATATTGGAAAATTTTCATTTCTATCCTGTGAACGCCACTATAACACCCCAGAACATCTCCAGAACACCTCAGACATACGAATTGGAGGTGTTCTTGGGTATTCTTGGGGTTTTTTCGGTCTCAAATTTGACTCATAAAAGTGTTGTTCATAAGGATGTTAAAATTTTATCATATCTATCCTATGAACACCGCCAGAACACCCCAAAAATACCCCAAAACATCCCGACCATACGATTTGGAGGTGTTCTGGGGGTATTCTGGAGGTGTTTTAGGTCATAAATTTGACGTATGCAAGCGTTGTCCATAAGGATGTTGAAAAATGATCATCTCTATCATATGAACACAACTAGAACACCACAAAATACCCCTGAACATCCCGAATATACATTTGGAGGTGTTCCGGGATGTTCTTGAGGTATTTTGGGTTGTTCTGGGGTCTTCTAGGTCTTAAATTTGACTCATGCAAGTGTTGTCCATAAGGATGTTGATTGAGTCAAAGTTGAGACCGAGAACACCACCTAAACAACGCAGAACACCCTCAGAACACCTCCAAATCGTATATTCAGGGTGTTCTAGGGGTGCTCTGGGATATTTTTGGGGTGTTCTAATTATGTTCATAGGATATATGATAATTTTTCAACATCCTTATGGACAACGTTTGTATGAGTCAAATTTAAGACCGAGAACACCTTCAAAACAACCTAGAACACCTCCAAATCGTATGTTCGGTGTGTTCTGGGGGTATTTTTGGTGTGTTCTGGTGGTGTTCATATGATAGAGATGATAATTTTTCAACATCCTTATGGACAACGCTTGTATGAGTCAAATTTAAGATCGAGAACACCCCTAGAATAATTCAGAACACCTCCAAATCGTATGTTTGGGGTGTTCTGGGGGTGTTCTGGTGGCGTTCATAGGATATAAATGAAAATTTTTCAATATCCTTATGGATAACGCTTACATGAGTCAAATTTGATATCGAGAACACCCCTAGAACATCTCAATAATATTTCAAAATAACTCCAAAAATCTGAGAACACCTCCAGAACACTCTAGAACACCTCAGAACACCCTCAGAACATCCGAGAATACCGCGCACTTCGACTTTCTGAGATTAAATCTTTACGGGTATGAGTCAGATTGAGACCTAAAAAAAGCTGTTGGTAGAGAGCTCGACAGACTTTCCAACGAATCCGACGGATTATGAATCCGACTTCGCATGTGAAAGAAAAAAAAGTGAAAAATAGTAAATTTTAAAATGCCATAATTTGCGCTCGATGGTCGGATTGGGGCGATCTTTATCTTTTCGGACTCGTCGTTTCGAGATACATTTTGCCTCAAACCAAAGTGTTTGCTGCAACTTCAACGTCGTCGAAATCGCGAAAAAATATTGTCCGGTGCTTAAAAATATTTTTAAATGTTCGAATATTTTTTTAATATATTTAGAGATGTTCTAAATTTACGAAAAAATATTTAAAATAATCCATTTTTGCTGCCGAATGAGATGCGATTTTTTGGAATTTTTAGTTTTTTTTTGGATTTTTTATGATTTTATTAAGGGAGGACTGCGAGGAGAGAAAAACGAGAGAGGATAAAGGGGTATAGATTCGCCAAATCAAAGTAATAGGATATATATCCGCAAAAATCTATTAACGGGGACATATATCTGTGAAATGCCTTTTTTACATTCACATTTTAATTTTCTCTTTTTTCATCTTTTTTAGTTTTAACTTTTTATTTCTTAGTTGTCTTTTCGGTGTATCTCGTGCACGTCTGTATGCCAGTATCTCACTCTGAGGGGGACAACAGCACAGCTGGTTAAGGAAGAGCATAGCCAAGCGGCGACCGGCGCCGTCGGCGGCGGCGACGGAGACAAGGATCTCCAGGTGAACTTTCTTATCTCTTTTTGGATCGGCCGGTTATAGACCTATCCAGGTAGGTGGATATCCCGTGTTATCGGTACCTTTTTGGATCGGCTGATGTTGATTTACCTGATTCAACCTACTTGTTTTTTTTGGCTTTAGCTAATCGAGATATATTTCCGTCCTTTTCATATACAATTTCGTTTTCTGCACTTACAACTAGTGAGATCAGTTTGGAAGATCAGGAGAAAACTAAAGTGACTTTTGCGAGCTTTTTACAAAATGTAGAATCTTTGGCGCAGTGAGTTCTTGCCATGCATGAACTTAGGAGGCGATCCCGAAATTTGCGTATTAATTTTTTTTTAAGGGAACAACTGTGTTCATAGAAACTGAACTCCAGCCCTAAAATATGAACTGCGGGTTTAAGTTTGTGGGTAACTTCATTTTAGGTAGCATTGCTCTTATGATTTTCAGATGTGGTAATTGAAACTTACTTGATTTATTGCTCTATGTTTATGAAATAAAATTTGAACTTTCAATCATTGCATGCTGTAATTTGGAGAAATGTGTTCTTTCGCAATGGACTTCAATTATGATTTGTTCTTGAGCCTATAAATCGCTGGGGAGTTTTAGAAAATTATAAAGGTTTAGCTTGTACTTGAGGGCCGGTAATACTCCTTAATTTTTGGTTATGTTTCTTGTCCATTTCATTCATTGTTCAACAGTCGATCAGGAGGTTCTCATTATTCGCCAGGATATAGACGCCTTGGCCAAAATGCAATATTCTAGTTGTAACTTGGCTTCTGTTGCAACGGAATCTCCTCTTATGATGGTAGTTTTCCAGAAGGGAACATGTCTCGTCCCCGCTTATAGTTGTTTAAAAGGGAAAAGGGAGAAATGCGTGCAAGCTATGGTCTAGGGGACGTAGCTCAGTTAGTCTCAGACAGAGAAAAGGAGAAACAGTCTTCATCTGTTATAGATACTTAACCCTTTTTTTGGTTTGTTTACTCAAGCAAAAAGTAGCTAATTTTTATAATGGCCGTGACCAACATCCATTGGTCTGGAGTAGTATTAGATTTTCTGAACTTGGAAGTTCTGTGTCTGCCAGTTATAGTTTGCAAATTATTACTCTAATTCTTCTAATATCCAAGTTTTGCATCTCTCTCAAGCAGCTTTGTAGTTTGTAACTTGAATTGTGGTGAACTTCATTAGTATTATTGAGAAAACATTCTATGATACGTTTTGTTCCCAGTATTTTTCTTCCTAAACGTTAAGGATCCCATTACATTTCCCACTGTCGCCCAGGAAAATACTCGTCTTGATACACTGTAAACATTTATGCATTTTGTGGCCGTCCACCAAAAATTTGACACAATGTAAGCTAGTGCCCTCTAGAGTATAGCAGCCAGCTTTTTTTTTTTTTTTTTTCAGCCATCACCACCTTTTTTATGGGCTTGTAAAAGTAGTCCAACTAGGGTATCAGAATTTATTTATTACTTGCAGTTGAGCAATGACCTTCCCTTCGAACTAGAAACTTGTAGCTTAATTTTAGTTGTAGATTTGGAAGCTGAAATATCTCATTTGCTTCTACCAATGATTTTTTCAGGTCATACCAAAGCTGAAAATACTTGAGATATAATAAGTATACGACTGACTGGACGGGCGTTAATAAGTAAAAAATGGCTCAACTATCTGAAACCCATAATGGCAATAGAATTAGTATCAAAGTGGGAACAACTGGCACGATAGGATCACTTATGTCACGGGAATTGGAAACCATGAAACAAAATCCTCCGCCCAATACGAAGCAGCAGTCTGCCCCGGTATCATTGCCTTGTCGTGCTATACCTAAGAAATTCCAAGAAAGGAAAAACCCACTACATGAACCAGGTGGTAGCAACTGTGAAAAGGCTTTAAAATCAAGATACAGCGGTCGAAGGAATGGATCCCGGGCTCCTATACTTATCTCTGATGATATTACAATGGACAGAAATATCAAAGGAGATAGAAATGACAAGAAGGTGCAATCTTACTTAGTGGAAGTTGTAGATCTAAAATGTAACAACCCTATGAGCAACAGGCTGAAGAAATTGGGTTTCTCCAAGCTCTCTGAATCTATCATCTAAAATGTAACAACCCCATTATAATAAATGTGTTGTTCTAGTTGTATTTTCTCCTTTCATTGCTGATGATTTATGCTTTGATCTGTTGTTGAAATTTGGCATTTTTATTGGGAAGAGAGTGATTGTTTTGCTTCTATGAATGTTACAGTTATTGGCAGGTTAAAACATGTTCTTTAACAAATTTGGGATCTTTTATTAATTAGTGATGCAATCCAACAAGATTAGGTTTGTTCTTCAAATTGATGTCTGTTGTGTCAATGTGGTCCATGTTTCATTCTTTTCTGTTTACGTTTCCTCATGCACAGTAGTTCAGCAGCCAAATATGATTGAATTTGGATGTCGTCACACCGAAACATCTAGCATTTTTTTCAGTGTGTATGGCATCTTTGTAATGCCATTTTGATGAGTCAGAGTTGTATATCTTTTTTTTTTTTTCTGATACTAGTTATATTAAGTTGTATTTCTTTGAAAAAAAATAAAAATAAAATCATCCCTCGAACGTAAATCTAATTTTTGCATGTCTAATGTAGTGAAGTATGGACTCATATTGACCAAGTGTTCTAAAGTTTTCACAAAAATTTTAATTTAAATCTAAGTTTCAATAGTACTGATTTCTATGTAACTTGTATATATGTCAGTCCTCTGCTCATAAGTCTAGCAGTGTGGCGTATGTCTTATGAAACACACGTTGTAGGTTTTAATTCTACGGATGATCTTGAAATGAGAATACGCAAATTTTGCAAGTTTCAGTTGTAATTGTTAATACGGTGGCTGAACAGCCACCTGACATCAGTACTCTATGTTTAGATCGAAGCGTACATCAGCCTCAAATTTTACTTTATAATCATAGTCTCAGTTTAAAACATCATGATGGATTATGGTAAAAAAAAAAAAAAAAGGATTTTCAGTAATATCAAAAGTTAATGTAATAAAAAAAAATATCCTGTAATCGTACGGGCGTATATCCTGTAATAACTTGTATATACGCCCGTATGATTCCAATCAGATCGCAGATGTTGGCAGACGGGACTCTTATGTGGAGACTTACGGTGAAATTAGTTTTACATCCATATGGACGGATGGTAGTTATATATAAATAACAATAATAAAATTTAACTTTCTATAAACTTAGTATTTTTAATTTTATGTAATTAGTAGTTATTATTATTATTATTATATATATATATTATATATATATATATATTATTCGCGAGATACATTAAAACGAGAATAAATAGCACTTGAACGTGAAATGGTAATAATTTAGTTATTATATATTTTTTTTATATTTTTATATTTTTATATTAGTTATATGATTTTTTTTATATTTTTATCAATTAATACAAATACTATGTGGCTTTATTAAAAGACACAAATACCAATGATACACCAAAAGTTATTTAAGATGTCACGTGATACAATAATTTTGATCATCCATTTCATATATTTACTATTTTTATATCCGTGCAATGTACGGATATTAGTCAGATAAAAATAATAATAAATTTTTTTAATATTTAATGCTTTTTATATTTTCAGTTTCTTATAAGTTGATTCTTATTTTTTTTAAGACATTCTATTTTATTCGTTATATGTTATTAATTTAAGAAGAAATGCCATATGGTGAAATATCTGTAATATATATATATATATATATATATATATATATATATATATATATTACAAGATTTTTTTAATTGTTTTATAAATTAATACAAATGTCGTATGACCTTTTTGAAAAAGAACAAATATCATATGATATACTAAATTTATTTAGGATGTCACATGGCACAAAGATTTGATCACCTAGTTTAATATATTTATATATAGACTAATTTTGTATCTGAATAATGCACAAATATTAGTATAAGTTTTATAAATAAATGATGTTACATTTTTTATATATATTTTTTTAAAATTGTATGTAATTATGATTTGTATCAATTATTTTTTAAAATTGGTGTCGGTTATGTAATTATAATTTGTACCAATTATTAAGATGATCGGTCTACCCAAATTGAAAGGAAATAATTTTATGCTCTCGGTGGGGATCGGTCAACCAAAACTTCTTGTCGGTCGACCGGTACCTGAGGGATTTGACAAATATTTTATTTTGTTAGTACTTGGGTCGAGGCATTAATGGCAGTGGAACTACGAGAAACTAACAAGAGAGGTTGGTTTGCGATAATTCTGCGTGCAGATAAAGTTAAGTAAGAATGTTCGTCTATCTCACAATCGTATACGCGAGAACCATTTCTCGGACCATTCGGTTTTTGTTTGGAAAATTCTTTTCCATAACACTTCCGCGATCCTAACAAATTGGGTAGCTACAATTACACGTATACTTAACCTAGTGCGAAATAAGTTTATAGACATTATAAATAGATATTGAGAATATAGATACTTGTTAGAGAGCTTAAGTTTGCATGTATTTATCGCAAAGGATGATTATTTCTATAATAATATAATAAGAGACAAGTGTAATTTAAAACGTAAGACTTATATAAGTTATAATTAGCTATAATTTTGAAAGTATGAAAGATAGAATTTTTTTTAATAATTTGACATCATTATTTTTATAAAATTTATGGCAAATATTCCTACATCAGATAGATATAAGACTAGTAAGTGATAAAAAGTTAAGACTTTTGTTGGTAGAAAGGGTTTCAATGTGCCAAAATAGACTACGTCAGTCTGCGTCGCATGTTAAGCTTATGAATGCGACATGCATCCAACGGATCAAACCATTTTTGGGAAACTTAGATATCAACCTCTCCCTCAAAATTTAAGTTACGAATAAATTTCTCATTTACAATATATTATTTTTGACACCAAAAATACTTATTTAGAAATATTATTTAAAAAAATTTTAAATATAAAAATTATATATTACATCAAAATCTATTTTCATATATTTAAAATTTTTCAACAAATAATTTAATAGATATTAGAATTTCAAAATTTTAGCCGGTTAGCGAAACAAATTTGAAACTCATTAAGACTTTGAATCTTTTGAAGATAATTTTTTTTTTTAATATTCAATGCTTCTTTAAAAAAAAACTCATATAATAGTCAAGTAATACCTGATATGGATATGAGACAGTGGTTGATTTACAAACCATTTGAAATACAAATTATATGGTTTTAAAATTATGGGCTGTTATGCTATTTTCCCAATTATTTCTTTGCTATTGGGATAGTTTCTGATTTTTCAAAATATTTCAACTAAAATATTTTAGATGTTCTATAATTTAAGAATTTAAAATTTCTAAAACGTACAAACAAGCAATGGCAGACCTAAAAATTTTGTAGCATAAAAATGAAGCTTTCTGAAATACAAAAAAAAAAAAAAATTTTTTTTTGCTCACAAACACTTTTTGGTAGTGCCACATATAATAAAATATCTACTTTTTTTTTTGGTCCGAAAATTTCTACCTTTTTTAATAAGATGTATATGTCATGTTTAATTATGTGCACCGGCATTTGAAATTATTTTGGGAGTGATGCACCGCATATAACTTCTTCGGCGTGCATTACGGTTGATTCATTGATTCATTGATTCATTATAAGTTTGGTCTATACACCAAATTATTTGTGACCGGCGACTGACTTGAGATGCAATCAATTCGAGCTCAGCTCATACAATAAATAAGTCAATTTATGTTTGAAATTAAAATTTGACTCACAAATAAGTTTGGGTGGAGCTAAGCCCGTTCCAGCTCGCAAGTATTTTGGACTCGTTATACTTCGATCATAAAATACTAAAATCTTAAAATCTATTAAAATTGGCCAAATTATAAAATCGTAGTCAACCTATGTTTACACTATAAATTTTAATTACACGCTGATGAATTATTATTAGAAAACAGTATCTCAAATAATATCAAAGGTTAATACACTGAAAAAAAATATTATCTTGTTATCTTAAAAAAATATATATTTCAATCCCAATTTGGTACCCAAAATCATAAAAGTTCATGATACAGTTAATTTTCCGGAGGTAGCACACATTATTGGTTGGAGCGCAAGTAAAAAAATCTGACAATTGAGTTGAATTTTAAATTTTTTTTTTTTTTTTAAAAAAAGAGACTCCTTAAAGCTGCTCAAAATTTTGTGGAAAACTTTACAAATTTGGTATTTTTTTGTTAGAATCGAGACCGTTTTCGAGGTCATTACCCATGCACCAACAATAGATGCTCGTCAACAAAGTTAACTGTTTTATGAACTTTTTGTTTGAGTTTTAACCAACAAGTTCGATTTTTTCATCCTATATTTTGATCGAATACTTAGCGTTAAACGATAAATCCTCCTTGATACCCCATGTAAGTAAATTTTAGCCTATATAGAAGGTGTTTGACCGTAAGGTTTTAGCCCATATAGAAGTGGACACATCTGTTTATGCAATAGGAGCCATATTGATGCAAGATGGAAGGCTTGTAGCATACCATTTTGAAATATTCCAGGGAGCTCAACAGAATTATTAAATTTATGACAAAAAGTTATATGCTCTCCGTCAAGTAGTAAAGCACTGGCAACATTATATTCTTAGGAAGGAGACGATTCTACACACAGAGTTGAAGTTTCTACAAACTCAGTCAAAACTCCAGCAAACTTGACATATGAAGTGGATGTCTTATCTTCAGCAGTTCAACATAGTCATCAAATATAAGAAAAGCACCTAGAACAAATTAGCCGATATGTTGTCTCGACCGCAACCCAAGCTTGTGGGTCCATCCTTATGGAGATTCAACCTTTGGTGCACGATGAATATAAGGATCTCTACCAGGAAAATTTATACTATCAGAAAGTGTTGAAGGACAAAATTATATCGAAGAAGACAAGTCTTAGAGGCTTGAAGAAGGCTTATTATATAAAGGAAATCAACTTTATATACTAGAGGCAGCAAGTCGACTTCTTTGGATCCGGAAGGCACACACATCTCGAGTAGCTGGACACTTTGGAGTCGAGAAGACTATTCAAAACATGGAAATGTACGTTTACTGGCCCAAGATGAAAGATGATGTGGGGCGTTATATTCGAGGGTGTGTTCTATGCAATACTTCTAAACCCTCAAATCGAAAGTAAGGATTATATACTTAGCTACTAGTGCCAAGTCGACCTTGGGAATTTCTATGGATTTCATTCGAGGTTTACCTCACACAATGAAAGGTAACGACTGTCTCTTGTTGTGGTGAATCGATTTAGCAAAATGATTTGCTTAATTCCTTGCAAGAAGACCGTGACGGGAGAGGATGCAGCACGGCTCTTCTTCGCTCATATTTGGAAGAATTTCGGTCTTCCTACCTCCATCATTTCTGATCGAGATAATCGATTCCTTAGTCACTTCTGGAGAGCTCTATGGAATATTGTTGGGTTCCAAGAGGAGGTGAATTGGGTAATAATAAAAATTAGAGCTAATTAAGTGATTATTTAATCTAAGCAAGTTTAGCTCTTGTACAAGTTAGACACAAATGCATATAAGGATAGAACAATTAATTCCTACGCATGCGTCTAGAGAGTATATGAAAATAAAGCAAAAGATAAAGAGATACGACACCGGATTTATAGTGGTTCGGCGAAACCCCGCCTACATCCACTTCTCTTGCCTTCTCCGAGAACTTCTCTACTAGACGATCAACTTCCGGGCGTTGATCAAACCCTTTACAACTTCGCTTTTTCCGGGCGTAGCGATAACCGAAATCCCTTTGTTTTAGCGGCTAACCAAGCAACCCGTAAACTCTTGGTTTTGAGGCTCACCAAACAACCTTTACAATATCTCTTGAAGGAGAAAAGAACCCAAAAACCCAAATACAAATCTCTCAAATGATCTAACTCTTAGAGGCAAGAGATCTAAGGGTAAAAATTAAGATATACAAGGTAAAGCTCAAGAGTAATTTTTGGGGGCTCTAGAAATGCTCTTTTCACTCTAAAATAGGTCTCCAATGAAGTGCATGAAAATTGTTACCGTTTGAGTGCTTGGATATATATATACACTTCAAAAAAACATCTCTAACGGCTAGGTCTGCGCAACTATCGGTCGACCGAATCAAGTTTCGGTCGATCGAAATTCTGCTCTGTAATAACAATGTCAGCTCATCTTCAGTCAACTGCATTTAGCTCGTTCTCTCTCATTTCTTATCCGTTTTGGATGAAACACATACCGTTAGAAAGGTCTTCAAGTCTTCTTTCATATGGAAGTGGTTTCACTCCATTTGGAGCTTGCTACAAAAAGTTATAATATAAACACTAGAGTACTGTCAAGGTGCTAGACTGTTTGTCAGCTTTCAACTTCGAAAATTCACCGGGACTAGTACGCTCATCCAAATATCATATATTATATATTGTTGAAAAGCCATATAAGTCCTCTTTCATATGCCATTTGAATGTCATATGAGAAAGATATTCCTTGATAAGTGAGTAGATGTCGGATGGACTATATTAATCAAACTTCATTAGATGCAATTTTAACTCCATTCAACACCTCAATTTTACATCTTTAACAAACTCATTAGTAATGCTTTTGCTATAGTTTTGTTATCATCAAAATCACATTAGGGCCAACAAATATGATGGACACTAAACTGCGGAGGAGTACTGCATGTCATCCACAAACCGATGGACAAACCGAAGGCGTGAATCGTACTATTGTTCATCTCCTACGGGGCTATAATGCGAAGCACCCAACTACTTGGGATGAGAGCCTATTGTATATTCAATTCGCCTTCAATAAAGCTACTCATGGATCAACCGGCAAGTCTCCATTCTAGGTATGTTTGGGATATCTACCACAAAGACCCTTGGATATGGAATTTTATATTCCGGAATCCGTCACTCCTGGAGAAGCAAACGAGTTCGCCAAAGCTTATCAATTTTTGAAGAATATTCGAAAGGTGCATGAACAAGTCGAGATACAACTTACAAAATCCCAACAGAAATATAAGGCTCGACATGATAAACATAGGGTCCCTTGCACTCTCAAAGAAAGTGATTTGATATGGTTACATCTCGGCAAAGAGCGACTGAAGGGAGAAGCTAGCAAAATCAAGCTATCGGGTATGAGCCTTTCAAAATTTTGAAGAAATATGGAGATAACACTTTCCAGCTAGATTTACCTCCATATATGCAAATGTATTCCGTCATTAATACCGAGAATTTGAAGGTGTTGGAGCCTTCGCTAGTTGATGAAGAAGAGGAGCAAGATGTTATTTTATCACCTCTTGAAGAGCTTCAAGTTGATGAAGGAGCGCCTTTAGCCAAAGATGCCATTGTGGAAAGGAAGGTTATTCAAACTCATCAAGGAGCATATGAAAAATTCCATATTGGGAAGAAAGGACAAATTCCATCAAGACCAAATGGTATACGAGGGAAGCAACGGCACGCTCTTTCCCTCATCTTTCCATCTAGTTCATTCCAGGGGCAATGCAACTCATGTAAAGGGGGGAGTATTGATCCAGGAGGATCTTAATGGACATCTAAAACATTTTGGCGAATATGATACATATCAAAGCAACCGAAATAAGGCATTGGTAGAGGTGTTTGATGAAATGCCAAAGAGAGAACTCGGTTCTAGCAAGGTGTTCGACGAAATGTCCAAGCGAAGTTGAGTACGGGTTCTCCAATCAAGCTCGGTGCAACATTATCAAGATAACTTTGCTCGTGCCAAATGACGCATTATAGTTGTTGACACCTCATTTTGTCCGAACTACTGGTATGTACAACTAAAACGCGCTAACTAGAACCCACGAAGCATGATCGGATTTAAGCCTGCTCAATTGGCCCAATTAGACCCGATCAAGCACGACGAATCCAATCAGATCCAATTATGACCAATCAAGCACTATCAACCCAAGTTTAACCGATTTCGCGATACTAATATAATTAGATATACATGCGTATATTTACGATGCATCTTAACATATGCATATAAATGTTCGCGCGCGCGCACGCACGCACACATACATAGTTTATACATGATAAAAATGCATAATAATTAAAGAAAAAAATGATGAAAGATAAGGGGGAGTCCTGCCACCAACTGCCTCCCTTCACCCTCCCCCCTAATTTTCTCCCATCACCATACTCCTCTCACCAAACACCACACCTCCATTAAATGAAGTTTTGACCTCAACCCTCACCTAGACCCTTTATATATACCTCATTAGGGAGGCAAGAAAGAGGGGGGGCAGCCGAAGGAGAGAAGAGAGAGAGAGCTGCGGAGAAGAGAGAGAGAGAGAGAGAGAGAGCTGAATAGAAGAGAGAGAGTGAGAAAAGAGAGAGGAAGGAAAGGCCACCATCTCCGCCACCTTCCACCACCCCTAACATCTTCCTAAGCTCGCAGAGATCACGACCCGCCGATCATACGATCGCTGGAGCACACTATCGCCGGCGCCGACGCTTGCACCCGCCACTTGGAATCGTAACACTTGAGGTATACACACACAAACTTCATTACACTCTTGCAACATAGAATACATACCCTCATTAGCACATTAAGACGGTTTTTAACGTCCTTTCGCGACGGTAACGCCGGTGGCGGCCGCAATTTATAAACGAAAATAAATAACCGAAGTTGCACCCAGCTATAACTCGTTGTACATGTGATAAAATGAAATTTTAACCACACCACTAAACTCAGGACCCCTGAAAACCTTAGAATCACCTATTACAGCGTCAAAACTCGGCGGTCGCCGAAATGCGTCGAAAAGTCGCAAACATGATAACTCGAGAACGAGGCTCCAAACTCAAATTTTAACATCGCCAATGGATCCGGAACGATGGAAAATACTTAGCAAGACCCTATGGCGCAGACGAGGACGGCGGCCGACGAGGACGGCCGCCGGCGAGATCGCCGGCGGCGGCCGCGAGCTGCGAATCGCAGCTCGCGGCCTGTCTTCGTTTAAAACGAAGACGCGTGACCGGCTAAGCCGGTCATCTCGCGAGACAAAGCTCGCGCGGACCCGGACTCGATCCGGGTCCGTGTCGCGCGGGCGTTCGCGCAGGGCGAAGCCCTGCGCTGAACCGGCTCGAGTCCAGACGCGTCCGTTGCGTCTGGACTCGAGTCTGTTTCATCTAGGCCGGACCAATTGGTCCGGCCGAGCCCAATAAAGGGCCCAAATTGTTTTTAACTCAATTTAATTTGGTTTTGGACCATATTTTAGATGATTAACCAAATATATCCTCCCATTTGCGAGCGGACGCGTCTGGACTCGAGTCTGTTTCATCTAGGCCGGACCAATTGGTCCGGCCGAGCCGAATAAAGGGCCCAAATTGTTTTACTCAATTTAATTTGGTTTTGGACCATATTTTAGATGATTAACCAAATATATCCTCCCATTTGCAAAATTTAATCCCTCCTAATTAAACTAATTACATACGTTACGTCTTAAAATTGCATGTCAACGACCATGACATGTAATTTAAAATACAATTACCTTTGTGATTGAATGATGGTTAGACTTATTATGTTATATTCGTGCAGTAACAATATAAATTAGAAATGATATGGTTAGAGGGAGGTGGTTATCCGACCTCTACACCTTGAGTCTTTATCTTTATTTTTTTATTCTTTTTTTATTCTTTTTAAAAAAAGGGGAAAAGAGAAATAAAATTACACAAGCGTTTTTATTATAAAGTTAAGGATAGAGTGAGGTGGCTATCGATCTCTATACCTTGATTTATTTTTATTATTATTAATTAATTATTTATTTATTTTTATTTTTTTTTAAAAGTAAAGTAAATGAATAAATACTTTCATAAAAAATTAATGTTGGAGTAAGGTGGTTATCCGATCTCTATATTTTTATTTATTTTTTTAGAAAATAATAATTAAATAAATAAACGTATTGTTATAAATCAGGGTTAGAGTGAAGTGGTTATCCGATCTCTACACCTTAAGCCACTTCTTTCGAAAATGAAATAAAATAACATCCTTATCGTAACTATAAGATTAGGGTGAGGTGGTTATCCGAACTCTACATCCCAAAAAATACACTTCCACATAAAATGGGCGATGAAGAGGAAATGGACACGCGCTGAGCCCGACCTAATAAAAATAATAACATCTCCACACACGCTTCACGACATCAAGCACAAAATCTACAGACTTTATCTGCTTTTGTATCGTGTTGAAAATTGTTATCAGTATGTTTGCGGTACTCATGTGGTTAGGAGGAGGTGGCTACCCGAATCCTATACCTCGGGAATATTTTATACAATACCAAAGTATTATATTTTCGAATATTAATTGGCATAAAATTAGAATGAGGCGGTTACTCGATTTCTTTGATTTTATGCTGATTCAAAACATATATTGATAACAAGTTTTCTATTTTATCTAAATTTAAACCACTTAATAAAGAGTACCCTCAGAATGAGGGGCGCTGTGGGGGTGTTCTGTCTTCCCCACACGTAAACGACGAACGAGCCCCGGAATCTCATAGTGCTTTATCCGGTTTCCTAATTTTCCATAAAAAATTAGGTGGCGACTCAAAAAATCCCTTCCCCCTTTGGGAGGAAGGTCGTCAACAATAGTGAACAGGTACAAGCGTAAATCCATGTGCTTTAGCATGGCAAGCTCAACATGTGTGCACTAAACCATGGCATGTGACAAACAAAATCAATCATGTGGAAGATACAAGATTAGTCCAGCACATTGCCAGCTCAACGCCACATCGGAGGGTCAAATGACACGTCATTTGGATCGAGTTAAGTGACGGAATCATCACCACAAAGGGCGTGTGCTGGCTGCCCAAGATCATGCCTAGGCATGCACCGGGCACGCTCCAGGCGCAGGCCGAGCGCGCCCAGGCACACTACCTGGGTGCTAGACAGCAAGCATATGTCTTCGTGACATGTGTAATTTAGTTAATCCATGTGTCATTAGGTGGCCTAATCTCTGGATTAATCTCAACCCTGTATAAGCCACATAATTAGACATGTGTAATTAACTTGTAAGAAATAATTTTGATGTAATTAGTAGGAACACTCTAGAGTTAACTTAGCCTCCCTAGAAGGGGCTGTTGCCAAGCAATAAATTCCAGTGTTTCTTAGCCATTGCAAGCTTCAACTTCTTAGCTTTCCACCATACTAAGTCTCTTACAAATCCGAGTAAGCTTAGCCTCTCCACCAAACCCATGCAAAAACTTGACCCTAACCGAGCCTAGTATGGATTTCTGGACGGTCCAGAATCTCCTCCCAATCCAAGCCATAAAACTTTAGCTCTTCCACCATCCAAGCCTCCATCACTTAACTAATTAATCTAGCTGTCCCCTCTACAAAAAATCAATACAATCCAAGCCCTATAACCATTCCTAATCGAGCCTAAAATTTGGTTCCAGCCGAGCCATTTTCTGTTTCTGTTTTGACTAGAATTTCCATTTTTGGTCGAGCCTATTTCACTATCCAATCCACATCTGAACTCGATACTAGATGTTGCTGGGATTCAATCGAATTTTTTTTATGAACTTTATAATCCTACTTAATTGATAATATAAAATTTTCAAAATACATGTAGGATAATGACTATTGTTTATTGTATGATTTTAGTGCTCTTTTTTTGGTTTGGTACGCCGAGTTCGATTTTTATCCTACATCTCGACCGAGAATTGAGCATGTAAACGGTAGACCCTTCCAACCAAACATTGTTAGGATTCGAACTCCCAACCTATATTTTATGAGGAATAGACTTGTGATCTCCTCCCAACATCCAGCTTCACTAACTAATTGGGCCAATGCTGATTAGTATGATTTCAATAAGTTAGCCCTGAAGATACAATATATTTTGTATCTTTATGTCTTTTGTTTGTCATAGCCTATAGATAACACTTTAATAAAGTCCTAATAAAATATAAGTCTAATTTCAAGTTTAGACTTTTTATTTGATCGCCATTATATGAAGCAAGTCTGAACTAGATTTTGAGCTCAAGATAAATTGAACGCTAGGAAAAATTAATTATATATCGTTCTTTCAAATAAATTATTATTTTTTAATATTAGTAAAATAAGTCCAAAAAGATACAGTTGTTTTTTGAAAATTTTAAATATAAAAAATAGATTTTAATGTCTCTATTATATTAAAAATTTTCGAAAAAATATCTTTAAATATATATTTTAAGATCGAAATTTTACAAGTGATTTTTTTTTTTTTTGAGAAATATATATATATATATTACATTCTTTTTAAGAAGAATAGAGATTTATTTGAGGGGCAGGACTTTTTTCACAGAACTCAATTTTTAGTATGAGCCGAGCCAAGTTCGAGCTAATTCCAGCTCAGGTCAGCTCGTTTACACCGCTCACAAACACCACGATCTCACCGGCCCTAGCGGGTGGAAGAGAAAGTGCGAAGCCGCAAGCGAAGGACGCCTCCGGGTTATCTTTTTAGCTCTAATCAATCGTGATAACAATTCCATCTGTGATATAGAGTAACCATTTGCTATTCTTTGAATTTTTAAGCGTAAATTTGTTTCAACTATTTTGAAAGTTCTCGTGGATCAATCTTTCTGAAAATTGCCATGTTCTTAAGAACGATATCTAGGATCATGGCTGAGCTAAGTCTGGAAATTAGAAATTAGTTTATCAAATCAAACTTGTTGCGAAATTATGGTAGGTAAGAGCATGTTGTTAATTAAGAGCATCCCGTGATCCAACAGAGCATCATATGATGTGTCTTTGAGCTTGTTAATGGCTTAGGAATTTAGATACTCGTAATCGTTGTAAACACTTGGGTGGAGATAAAAACCTAGGTTTGTTTTGTCACGTTTAGCAGTTTGTAGGGATTTATAAAATTTCTTGATTATCAAACAGAGTTCGAATGGTTACATGCAGTGGTGGATCTAAAAATACTATCAAGTGTGGTCAATAATTTAAATAAGTTTGATACCGAATAAAATTTAATGAATTAGTATACGCAAACATGTATATTTATTAGTAATTAACATAATACTGTAGAATTATATTTTGGTAATATTTTTTTTTTTTGTAATTTCATTTCATATATTTTAAAACATTCCAATATTATTTTTTTATTCTAATATTGTGCTACACATATAAACTTATTAGTATAATATATCAAATAATTAATTCTATATTAATATATTAGATAGTATAATTTATATTTATATCAGTAAAAAATTAAGCAATGAATTATTTTTCTTTTTTTTTACAATAACTATGCATTGTATTTAACAAATACAATTATAAAAAATTAAATATTATATTATATTGCTTTTATTCTTTTAGCTACGTATCGTAATTATGCTTGTTTTAAGAAAATACAATAATATAAAAAATTATATCTGATAATATATAATATAAATATTTGGACAAATAGAAAAACTATGTAATGTTGATAAGCTATCTGTTCATGTAAATATTAAGGTAGAAAAAATTACCATCAAATATAAATATAAATATATATATATAATATATATATATATATATATAATATATATATATCCATGTAAATTTAAATAATTGACTTAGCTAGTAGTAAAGGCTGAATTGCAACTATAATTAGAATTTTGCTGACGTAACCAAAATTTAGGTTAATAATAAATATTTTAAGTGACATTAAAATGCATATATATCTTAATATTAAAATACATATTAAAATATCTATTTCTATATTATGATTATTGCTCAGCTAAAATTAATTTGATTGTACTAAATAATTTATTTGTAACTTGAATGATATATATTTATAAAATATCAAAATTTTATTAAAATATATACCCAGATATCACATAAACTTTAAGTTTTATATTTTATAAAATAATTAGATTAAGAAATATACCGAGGGTAATTTTTCTTCAAATGTTTAGCATTTAATAATAAATTTTACCGTTCTCATATAGCAAATAGTAAAAATCTAAATCTAGTGGGCTTAAAAATAAACGCCAGGGCCCAGTTATTTTTGAAGCCACAATCCTCTATCTAAATCAATCTCCTCGCCTGTTTCGGCGACCTTATTCCAGACCAATTTCTGCAGCCTAGTGACTCTCCTCCTCCCGTGATTGCTCTGCCTCCGGCTTCCAATCCCGCCGCGGAGCGAGGTGCGTATGACCGCCTTTGGCGCCTTACTTTCACAGCATCTGAGTAGGGGCAATTGACCCATGGTTACATGTGAAATTGGAAATTGTAATGAAGGATATATCCTTGTCATGTTTGGCGCAATCAGGGTCAGGGAGTGTTAATAATTATGGGTATCCTACTCCAACTAAAGGAGTTGTCTTCATAAGTTTTTTATAACTATTTGAATCTCATTCATGGTTTTGATTCCTATATATTTCTAACCAAACTATCAATCCGAAAGTGGGGTTACAATTCCCTTTCCTGATGGTTAAAATGCAAAACATTTATTCTGCAGCTGTCTATAACCATTTTGCTTTTGTGGATTATGTTCATGGGCTTGCGGACCTCATCAATTAAAATTTCTTGTAAGTAGAATAAATAGAGCTAGATAATACAACAAGGTCAAATGTTTAGAAGATCTACTGCCATTTTGCTTTTGTCGAATTGATTCGTGGACATGTTAACCTTTACGATGGAATTTGTTGATAAGTAGAACAATTATTTCTGGAAAATACGACATCAAATGTTTAGGAAACTACATAATCATAAACTAGTAAACGTAAAGGAGAGAAAGAATTTTAATGGAGGTGCTATGTGCTGTCCTAAGAACTCCATTAGATCTCCTAGCTATACAGCTCTTATGACCCTCGAGAATCTTCTCTGGCAAGAGTGGAAAATTGTTCGTGAACCTGAACCTTTATACAACGAAAAGAACCCAGCGACAAGCATAGATAGAGAAGAGTAATGCCTGATGAGGTAGTAGAAGAAAGAGACAGGTATCTTAATGTTCTGTCCTTGATTTATGACATGCGGAATAGAATGGTAAAGCTTAGGTTCTTAGTATGGAAATAGGGGAGAATGGCTATTCTGTCGATATCGAGGTATTGTGACGGTATTTGATTGGTGGATCAGACTCAAGGTTATAAAGATAAGAAAATAAGAAAACTACAGAAATAAATAATAACGACACTGAAAACAAGAAGAACAAATTATAAAGCTATAAAGTGTCTAGGATGCCAAATGGCAACAATAATTCAAACGTAATAAAATCAATAAGCACTGTGATGTGAGATATCAAAACATGTAGTAAACGCTAATTTCACCGTCATAGTTGCATTGGTAAAAATGAAAAAGTTTTGTATGACTGCCAAAGATGAATGCCACCAGATTCAGATTGTAGGGTTGTTTCGCACTAGATTCTGACTCATTGTGACCAGAGGGGGTCCTGGAGTAAGCGGTTCCATATGTATTGCGAGATAAGGAGCCAGTGGGGAGTATATCCTTTACTTAGTCCTGGAACTCCATTATAGTTATAATCAAATTTTGAAAAGGTTAGAAATGGGAAAACTATCCTACCAAATAAAAAAAAAAAGCAATGAGAAAACTAAAACCAGAGTAAAAGAACTTAGAAGAAGTAGAAAGTGTTCTAGAGAAGTTAGAATGAGTAATCAGTGGAAGAAAATAAATTAATTAGGATAGTAGGAGGAGGATTTGATTCTATTAGTGGAGAGAAAGGGTGATGAATATTTTTGGAATTGGTGGTTATAAGTGGAGTTATGATTCACTATTAGTTGTTAAACATCACTTGACCAATCACGTTGGTTAACCATCGCTCCGCTCTCCTACCACCTCTATAGTCTCCGCCCATAGCCGGGGATCTTCCATGGCCCCTGCCGTGTAGATCTGAGATCTGAAATCTTCTCCATTGGAGAATATGGAGATGAATTCAATCAATTACATATTAACTTGACTTTAAAGTGATTTTGTTGTTGACAGTAGGCACTTTCATGTTACTTTACTAACTACTTATCGCGCTGGTTATTAGATAATAAAATAGACTTATATGTTGGAAAAATTGGTGCATTTGATTTGGCTGTTTGCTGTTTTGTTACATGTAGTGTATCTTCGAACCTAAAGTGCGATATATTGAAGATTCTTGTCCTTTCTAATGATTTAGTTAGGTTACAAGAATAACGTTGTGATATGATTTATTTTAAGGAAGTAAATAATGAGATTTCATATCTATGCCATAAATTTATGTTATAGTATTCTGCAAATGAGATGATTTTTGCCTATATATCGTCCCACCCCCATTTGTTTGCTGGCTCCGCCACTGTCCTTACAATTGTCCCATTATATATATATATATATTATATTGTATTCATTTCTATTCTTTCTAGCAACAAATTATCTATACCAGAATAATAGGATAGCAATGACTAATCCCCACCGTTTCCCTACTCTTGTATCATTCTATCCTAACTCTCCATGTCAAGACTGCTTACTAAGAGTTGTATCATGGAGAGGGGGCAAATCATGGTCTCAGGAAAGCATGTAGTGCATCTTAACAGGTTCTAAAATTCTTAATGAATTTTATGTCTTTAATTAGGTTAATATTCAATTTTGTTTATTTTCTAGGGCTACTCATATTTTTCAACAGAATTTTCCTTCGGGTTGGTACTAGGAGTAAATGTCAACATATTCATGATGCTATACACATAGAACATGCATCCTATGTTCTTCATAGTGCACCATGAAGTGGCAACGCACAAACTTATTTTGTTAACTAGAACACATATGTTCACAAAAACGCAGTCACGAAGTTGAATGTGTTTACAATAGTACGTGCAGCTACAACTTACGTTACAAAGTGTTATATTCTGGCTTCAGGGCAAGAAGAACGGGTACACACACTACCTGCTTTTATTTGTTTTTGCTTCCCCCATTGCTTATTTGTGTAGTTTTACAATTACTTACAAGTGAACACATTGCCATGGCAATGGCACAACAAATTCCACGATCAGAACGTATAAAAAAAGGATTCAAAATGTTTTAACCAGAGCTCAATGAAGTCATAGAATTCACTATTATATACAAAGTTGTGTTAAGTACCCCCTCTTTCTCCATTTCTTCTTTTCTTCTTCAGCCATTTAACTGTCTCGATTCTTTCTCTACATCATATTTCTTTTATCGATTACGAAAATGACGTAGATACCATCTTGGTTGGAATTGTGCATACCATCTTGTATTTGTGAATTTATATTATAAGAAGCTCCACGTATGCACCAGTACACTATTTGTGACGTGGCAGTAATACTATTCGTTGATTTGGGCTATTTGTCTTGACTGTCCCTCCCTGTGTCCCTACATTGTTTAAAAGTGGAATGGATGGTTTTTGGTTGCTTCTTCACAATAACATTTTTACCCTGGTGCCTTCTTCAAAGTTTTTAGGTTACTAGGAAATACCAATTTTGGATATTCTCCAACTTTATTTTTCACAATGAATAGGCTAATATGATCTGCGTGGACAATCAATCCAACTTACTGGACATGAACTTCAACCCCATGCGCAGTCAATTTCTTCGAACAAATCAAAGTGAATGATCAACGAAACCAATACGAGGCGAATTTAATTTGGGTTCATTATAGTTTCTACTATTCGTAGCAGTGCCTGCATTTTTTTTTTTAATTTTACTTACATAATAGCTTAAAGGTGGAAGGGAAAAACATTCTGCGTATAGCTATAAGTTACCGTTACTCATTTTATTTTCTGAAGCAAGAAACAGCTAGCGAATTTCAGTTGCTTTCGTTATGGCCAATGTTCCTCTGGCAGTAGTTGTCGTTTCTACATATTATAAATAATCGTTACATGTATTTTGTGGGAGCAGATCCTCTCCATTACACATCTCTCAAGTTCCCTCCAATTCATAATAAAAATTAATATCTAACCGTATTTTTGAAAAAAAAAATGAATACGAAAGTTGTAGATTTTGATGATATTTACAACTTTTATGTTCAAAATTTTTTCAAAAAATACTTTTAAATATATTTTTCAAGCTCCGAAGTAATAACAGGTTTGAACACAGTTTATAAGATCCATTTATACCCTTTAAGAGGTTGGAGCTCAAAATAAATATTTAGAAGCATTTTGAAAAAATTTTGAATATAAAATTATAGATCTCATCAAAATTTACAAATTTAATGTTCAAATTTCTTTCAAAAAATACGTCTAGATATAATTTTTATCATAAATTGGAGAGAACTTAAGGGATACGTAATGGAGAGGATCTACCACCGTATTTTGTAACTTTTGTTTAAGGTTACTGGTTTAGTAGCTTTGGAAGTGAAAAGGGAGAACTATGTCATTATTGGTCCATCAGAAGCCCACTCAAGTACTAGTAGATATTATTTAAATAAAGTTGAGCGTCCTCTAATAACAGTTAACAGATTTTTATTCCTGCAATCTCCAATATGCATCATTATAATTTACTTGTATTTCTGTGGAGAGTGACTATGTGATTTGTTTTCGTCCTTTAAGCAAGCATGAACTTTTCCTACTTGCACTTTAGTCTTTTTGGCTAATCGATGAAAATTTTATAGCTGGTGATGGTTTATTTCCTCAGGATTTTCTAGAACAAGGATGGACTCCCCAAAGAGAGAAGAGATTTATAGTTCATCTCCAACCATTAGAAGGCTTCTTTATGGGCCATCAGCCAATATGGATAAAACCCATCGAACCGTCTTACCACATGGAAGCCGCGCCATCCATGGAAGCCAGGTTTTATCTGAATCTGCTAAAGTAGTTGCAAACCGTCCGTTATCTCCCAACCTGATCCTGAAGAAGCCCCAACTGAGTGCGACATACTCGATTTCCCATCGGATATTTGGGGCTATCCTGGCAAGTGCTATTTTGTTGCCTCCTGCAATGACAAAATTGAGTCTGATGTTTGATGTGTGAAGCTAGCATGTCAGGTGTTTTAAAAGGGGAATAATCTGGCACATGTCTATGACCATGCTTTGATGGAATTAGGAAACTTGTTATACCATTTTTATATTACCAAATAATGTTCCGAAACAATTTGTTCGGATCTTATACTATTTCTTTCTGATTTTATTGCGTAGGTGGCTTGTAGTTTTCCTCTGATATATACTAATTGTATTTCAATTTTCCGCTGCTTATATCGTAGTTATGTGTGCTTAACGCCATCGTGTGTCTAAATGCATATATCTGTGGTTCATCATGGTTCAAGTGTGCCTAATTAACTGAATCAGATGAACACTATGTCAGGATTCTAAGAAACTGATCAAAAGAAGAACCCGTGCGCTCCTTTATAATTTGGGGAAATTGCATATCAGCTTCCGTTTTCAAACTTTCTACAAATCAACGTCCGAAAACGGAGAAAACATCCAATGTGGTAGTGCGTGACACATCGCGCGTTTTTTCTTTTTCAGAGACTGATTTGTATCGGCGGACGTGCTGCCACGTCGTGCATTTTTTCATTTCAAGGGGCTGATTTGTATCGGCTCCTGAAAATAGGGGGCTGATATGCAATTTTCCGTTATAATTTCTTCCCCATCAACATCTACTGTTGCTTGCATATCAATTAAGGAAGAGAAGCTTGAAGATCTGATGGAAGCTTGACAAACATATCCTGGATTTATGTCTCCTACATTTGGCGAGGGCTGGTTAAGATATTCCAATTATGTATATGAGAACGAGGCGTTCTCTTTTTGGTAGTGTAGGAGCTCTCCTGAATAATAACTTGGATTTATCTGGCTCAAAACAATTAAACATGTAAAATTGTTGCGAGCTGTTTTTTTTTCCTGCACAACTGGAGATTTTGGTTATAGGACTTAAAACGTAATCCCAATTTCAATTTTTGGCGACAGTTTATTACTTCATTATCTGATGCTATTATGGTTGAGTTAGAAATGAGCCATGAAAAATTTAGGAGCTTACTTTTCTGCTAGATTCTGTACCTAAACATTTCTAACTTTTGAAAGGTCTAACGTCCGAACTAGGGATGAAAACGAGCCGAGTAGTGCTTTGCTCAAACTTGGCTCATTTAAAAAATATCGAGCTCGAGTTCGAGCCGATTTTCTTCTTAGTCGAGCTCGAACTAAATCGAGCCTAATAATAGTTAAATTATTTATGTATATTTCTATTCTTTTTAACTGCAACACAAGTTGTATTGTACTCATATATTCAATAATATTCATTTCTTACAAAATATATTATTATATATCTTTTTAACCATCATTTCGATGTTAAAAATTAACGTTATAAGGATCAAAAAATCTCTCAATCTACCACGATTATCTTATCGAGCTTATTTTGTCGAGTTCACGAGTTATCGAGTCGAACCGAGTATCACCTCTACTCATTTAGATCGAGCTCAAGGCGAGCTTTTAGCGAGTCGAGCTCGAACTACTCATGAGCAACTCGGCTCTTTTTCACCCCTAGTCCGAACTCTTAAATACGCCCTATCAAGTAAGTCCAAAATAAAATACAAATTCCCTGTTTTTCTCACTAACTTTTATTTAAAATATTATTTACTAGGAGTGATAGAATTTGAATCATATTTTTATATTGGAATGTCCACCGAAATTCAAATATATTGTTTAGATTACATGTTCAGAATCTGTCAGATGAATAGCAAGGATTCTTTTTATTTTGCTTTTGTTTTCATTTTATTTTTCTACAAATTAAGAAATACATTTCTCGTGAGGTATTTGTCAAAATGCGTCCTAAGATAATTCAAAATTGCCAAACTGTGTCCCTCTAACTCATAATGACTTTCTTATGCTCAATTGATCAGTTGAAACTGATGAAATTATTATTCTTTTTCTATAAAATGAGAATATTTAACTTGACAAAAATAATTTCAGTATTTTACAAGGTCAAATAGGCATAAATGAGCACATTTTGACTCTTTTGAATTATGGGAGGATATTTTTTTTGGCAAATATCCTTTTTCTTATTAATCTACAACCGAAGCCTAAAAGTTGTCCACCACTGACTATAATAAAAAAAGCTACTAGCCGCAGCAATGAATTATTAAAATAAATCCACCAATTCACATGATTAAAAAAATAAAATTGGAAGTATTTTTTATAGAAAATTTCAATATAAAAGTTATAGATTTTTTATAAGTTCTCCACTTTTATTTTGAAACTTTTCTAAAAAATACTTCCCCATAGATATTTTGGAACTTTAAAATTTAACGAATTTTAAAATTATTTTGGCAAATTAGGTGAATCGCACCCCCTGGGCCAAGAGGTGCACACAATCTACGCCCACTTACCTCTCACAGAGGCATCATTTCTTAAGCCTTAGTATTATGTTTCTATTACTCAACAAGAACCGATCCCTGTCACTCTAGTCAAATTTACGTTTGCATCCGATCTTTATGGCACATGGCACCTGCCGGCCGATCTCGGCGAACACAACTTACGAGCTCCAGGAAAAAATCAATAACGAGTATTATCTGGAGTAGTTATCTCACATACTCATTAACCACAATTGACACCAAACCGTGTGGAGCATGATAAGCATTCCACCACGAGTACTAAATGGAATATGTCATTCATTTGCTCATTCTGGGTAGATATAAGCATTAGCAACAACATTGAAAGCGTTCATGCCAAGTACATGATCCAAGTAATAAATTTCATACACATCATATGGCACCACAAACATGATTAGCACATATTTCATCTTATACCCCAAATGCTAACATATAAGCATGATTTCATCGCATTTTCACATCACATGCTAGGTTATATTACCCGGCAATAGCACTAATCACATCATAATATCATTTCAATCATGAAACTTTGCATAAATAGCATGCTTTCACATGTCACAAACTAAATCAAGCACGGTGCATCCCGCTCACCTGTCAATCCCGCGAGAACCACTATCACACGTGTCGGACCCCCGCGAAAACGTAATCAAGTGTTATCAGTGTGCTCTAAAATTAAGAAAATCAAGTTTAGATGAAACCCGCAATGACTTACTTAGGGTTCTTCCACGAGCTCTGGGTCTGCTAAGGAGAGAAAACAACCGCAAAACAATCCCAACCATAACTTTATACCTGCTCTACCTGTTCCAATCAGTCGAACGATACATATTTCGGTAGACCGGAACCTGCAGGTAAAGCATAAATACATTTAAATGCAACACAACGCCAACTCGCGTAAATCGCGCACTCACGTGTCATCGAGGCCACTCTTCCTGTGACTCGATTGTGACACACCCAAGCACGCAGGTACATAATAGTACACTCAATAGCATACATGCATTCACTAAATTTTATTTACATATATAAAAACACGAACCTCACAATTTTTTAGAAAATTTTCAATATAAAAGTGTAATTTTCATAAAAATAACTTTTATATTGGAAGTTTCTACAAAAAATACTTCTACTTATTTTTTATTATACGAATTGGTGGATTTTTTAAGAATTCATTGCTGCAGGCTAGAAGCTCTTTTTTTAAAGTCCGTGGTGGACAGCTTTTGAGCTTCCGTTGTAGATTAATAAAAAAAAAGATATTTGCCATAAAAAAATATGCTCCTATAATTGAAAATAGTCAAAATGTGCTCATTTATGTCCATTTGACCTTGTAAAATAATGAAATTATTTTTGTCAGGTTAAATATTCTCATTTTACACTTCAAAAAATTTGAGAAAAATATTATTAAACGTATATTTTCGAAGATAATTTTAGACTGAAAATGGTTATAGATGTTATTTTATTTTAAGATTCTTGAGTAGGGATTGATACATTTAGAACTTTTAGCAAGTTAAGTCGGATCGTATGATGGAAACCGTTTTACAGATACTTTGCCATGTGTCCGGAAGTCTAGATTTAGTTCATAAGTATTTAATTTGGGCTGAAAATATTTGTAGTATTTGTATTTGAAAACCATACGTATTAGCCAAAAGCTTTCGCTTACATGTAGAATTGATCTGTGAATGTATTTTGGTGGCGATGGGAAGATGACTGGGATGATGATGATGTCAACGATGACTTCTCACTGATGTTGAGGATTGAGTTTGAGATTAATGCAGCAAAAGAGTCCTCATGTGCACCTGAGTCATGACCTTTAGATTTTCGTCATTTTGCATTTTTGTGCTGTCTTTTAATTAGACTTGATATTTTTATATCTTATAATCAATTTTGGACGGAATATGTCCTTTCATCATATTTTGATCAAAATTGATTTGATTAGAAAGACACAAAAATACTAAATCTAATTAAAAAATAGCATAAAAAAAATAAAATGTCCTTTAATTTTTTTATTTTTTTTTTTTACCAATGGAAGCTAGTTAAGCGATCTACCTAAAGATTTTTGCTCTTTGGCTTCGTAAAGCGTACTTAGGGCTGAGCATTCGGATCAACCCGAACCGAACCGATCCGAACCGAAATTCTTAAGGTCGACCCAAAACGATACTTTCAAACCCGAACCGACCCGAATTTTAGTCGGTTCAACGATACTTTCAGACCCGAACCGACCCGAATTTCGTGTCAATCCGAACCGACCCGAACCGACTAAAATTCGGATCAGTTCGGGTTGGTTCGGATTGACCCGAATAATAAAAAAATTATTTTAATTCAATACTAATTTGGATCGGGTCGGTTAGAGTCGACCCGAATAGTTGTAATATAAATGTTTTGTTTAAAAAAAAGTTTAGCACATAAAAATCAACGAAAACTAACTAAAATGTGACTCGCGATTATAATTCGGGTCCAACCCGAACCGAACCAAAATTCGACCACCGAATCCGAACCGAATTATATAAATCCGAACTATTAAAATGTCGATCCGACCGAACCCGACCCGAACCCGAAATTTTAGCTTTGTTCGGATCGGTTAGGTTCGATTTTTCGGGTAGGTTCGGATAATGATCAGCCTAAGCGTACTTGCATAGACCTTTCATTCGATGCTTATGCTGGAATTTATCTAGCATAACAGATTTTCCGAGAACTGTTACTTGCACGACATGTTCTCTCACTACGAGTTTCTGCATGCAGCATTATTGAGTCTTAATTCCGTGTACTTCCATATACTTCAGTACATAGAACAATCATACAGTCAACTTGTAATTAAATCTATAATTTTAATGTTAAAAAATTTTTCAACAAACTCTTCTAAATATATAGTTTGAGCTCTAAAGTTTAATAAATTTAAAATAAATTTCAAAATTATTTAAAAATTCATTTTAAATTCATTAAACTTTAAAATTTCAAATATTTTTTAAAAAACTTTCAACATAAATATCTATAGCTTTCATATTGAAAATTTTTTCAAAAAAAAACAAAAACAAAACCCCTAAACATCTTTTTCATAAAATTGTCTATATGATATTACCAAATGGACGACCCTGCCTGCTCAAATTTCAGCATTCTTTGGCTTTTCGAACTGAACTAATTTAGCCAACGAATATGATGAATCTTTCGCTATTTATGTAACTCAACAGATAGCAGTAAGACATCATTTATCTTTTAAAATAAATAAATACATAAATGACACTATTTTTCAACCAACATTATCAATAACATCAATAACGCCTCAATTTGTACGAGGACAGAGATTTGTTAAAAGACGATGCAATCCTGAAGGTGTTGCATACTAGAGTAGGATATGTAACTAGCAGCAGATAAGAGGTCAATTGCAGAAATATGTTCATGATGTTGAACAATTTTATAGGAGATGATGGTTCAGAATTCTCCAGTCCTTGGCTATTCATTGTCACAAAGATCTAGATCATGTGGTAACTCCATAATGTATTAAAAGCAAATTTCACTTGTTTTATAACTTTTCTCCGCTCAACAATCGTAGTCTCGACATAACGATGTCATGGCTAACTGGTCATTGCATTCATGCATCGCATCATTTTTATCTTTCAAAGAGAGCAGCCTTTACCTCATTGTCAGCAAAGATAAAATTGACAGCATCTCGAGCTAGCTGAAACATTTCCTTCCTCCCGAGTCCTTTGGTATATAGCAGTGGCATAAAGACAAAATTGTTTAGAGAAAAAAGAAGAAGTGCTCGGTATTTAGAAGTTCATTAAGAATGATAATATATCTCGGATGAACTATTACCAAATGAGGATGCAGCAAGGTAATATTCGTTAGAAAGGGTTGTTGAAAACAAACCCCTATCGTCTGTGCACAAGACCATCGGATGATTCACTTTGTACAAATCAACTGCACAAAATAGCACATTTAATTTCGACACCATAGAATAAAAACTATTGTAATTGACAATTAAGTAATCGAAAGTGGACAATAAGACAAACCAAAATGATGAAATTCTAATGATGAAAATCGCTCGGTTCGAACATTAGATGTTAGACATATTTCCACCTGGTCATGAAGAAACGCAAGTGAGACGAGAGTATTTTATGTGAATAAGAGGCACTATTCAGCAGGAAGAATGAAGCCTCACCGGGGTCTTTAAAGATTTCAATTTTACCCACTCTTCTTCATCAATGTAGCACGCATGGCCTATTCTATCAGGGCAAACATCCAGGATTGCTCGAATTTCCTCTCGATTAGGTATCTATAAGTACTAGGTTCCAAAGAAAACAAGGCACTATTTTAGGGACCACTGAAATGATGTCAGAGTGGTGAAATAGGATTTGATAAGCTGAATCTAGTTTTTAACATCCAAACACACCTCTGCGCAGTGAATCGTTATATGAAGCCCGAGATCTTTGGCATTGTTTAGAGCAGGAAGAAAGGTTTGCCTGCAGTCATCATATCATGGTAAGGTTTTTCAACTACAAGGACCGATGCTTACAATTAATTCAGAGTATGTTCAATGGACTTGCCATTCCCCCACAATAGGATTTCCTGAAAGGTCAATGCCAGCTACACCGAAGTCCCTCAGTTCCGCAGCCAAATCGACCTATTAAAGAAAGAAAGAGAGATTCTAGGTTATGTTCCTAGAACCAAATACTCAAAGGAATTGAGGGGAATCAAAGATAAGCTCTTATTTGAAAATGCATAAGTTAAAAAACTTCAACAAATTTATCCTGACATACTGTTTCCATTGCTGCAGCAGTAGTTTCACGGCGATCAATGCTTAAAATAAGTCGGACATATATCTTCTTTCTGTTCATTCCATTACAATCATTTACTGGTGGAGCTTTTCTCAAATCCCCAGTGTCAAAACCAGAAGGAAGAAAAACAACTTCAAAAGCATCAACAGATCGTAAGCCATTGATGACCGCTTCCACATAAGAGCGTTTTGTCATCCCTTTGGCTTCGTTTTTCTGCAGCAAAATGGAAAGTCAAAAAAATGAAAAACACTTAAAAAAAAAAGATGAGATTACTACACCAAACAGAAACTAACAGGCCAGCATTCACCCACCTTCGGTGTTGTTCTAAGTTCCAGATAAATGACGTTCTCAGATGCAAAATCCTCGATGACCTGCGGCGATGAAAGATAAGTCTGAATTTCCCTTTTTTTTTGAGAGGACGGACAGTTTAGACCTGTCCGGTTAAGGCGCTGACCCCGACCAAACTCTCAAAATCTGGCACAACCCAGGAGGAGCAACACGCCGAAGTGCGGACCCGTCGCATGTGCGGGAGGCGTGCACGACTGCAGCGGAAGTGGTACCTTATCCCAACAACTGCCCATGACGCAATGGGGATTGAAACTGGCACGTCAGGGTTCCTGAGCCCTGCCACGTGCCAGTTGCCCCAACTACGCTCCCTGGTAAGTCTAAATTTCAAGTAAAGATATAGTTGTGAAGGTGAACATTACATACTTCCTTGGTGATCCTTGTTACAGTTGCATGATCAGTTGTAAGTATGTGGTACAAATCAAAGAGCTTGAAGCATTCTGGCAAGGAGCGACCACCTACATTGACATATAAAGACAGCAAACAAATTGAGTTACTCTTGGAATATAGTACCTAACTTTTGTGAGTAGTATTTCATATGCTAACAGAAAACTGTGAGTGCACTTTAATCATGCAATTTTGAGGCATAACTAGATAAAGAGCATCGAAGGCACCTATAAACTCCAACAAAATTGGTCTCTCTTATGCCGTATCTGGTACATGCTAACATTTATAGACGTAGACATAGCTTTCTTGTTAATGATGTTTAGAAACATCAAGTATCAACAGGAAAATATGGGAACCTAATTATTACAAGAGTGTAAATGCTGCAAGTAAGAAATTCACAATACCCTAAGTTTGTGTTCTTTTAGACCATCTCTACTCCAAAATATTACAAGAGTAATCGAGACTAAGTTTAGGAATAGTGAACGAATCCCCATAATCCATCTCTATTTACTCCAGCACTTATACCTCACCCTTATTCCACCATAACTCAAGCTAATTGTGTTTAGATGAAGAGCTAGAGCAAAGACTAAAGGTAGCACAGTTCTATTTTCTTGGAATAACGCAGAAGAAATAAATGTTTTTGTGATTAGCATTGCAAAATTCAAGACTTCAACGCTTTGCATCCATACTCACCAATACTATTTCTAGCTTAAATCAGGTTAAAATTTAATACATCTTTACAATTGGTCACTTATAAAGGCAATACACCAGCAAGGATTCTTATACAGCTGAACAAAGAAAAACTTATAAACAAAGCAGGAACATACTTTTCAATATAATATGCTCCACATTTGAGAAGTCAATAATGCCTTTCTCGCCCAACTGTTTCGCAAGTTCTCTGTTCATAAGAATATGTCTGAAGCAAATGAGACATTTAACTGGTTGGATAAAGGAAGAGCAGAGCAGAAAACAAAGACATTTTGTCAATAATAGAAAATAACCTAATCCTGTACATCTACTAGGAAAAATAGTTTGCCCGTTGATATTTTTATACTATTATTTAATTATTTGAAGAGCACTGTGGACATAATCTCCAAACCACACAGATACATCAAGGGAAATACAAAAGGGTGTCACCAAGTTAGGAAGGTGATTCATGCACAACTATGCAAAGCTTCATATTTATGTAAGATGAAAAGCTCATGAAACAGAACATCAACGCAGAGGGAAAAAATTAACAGAGTGATGAACATAATAATGGCTACTGATGTTCGGTAATAACTACATTATCACTAATTTACTAGGGAAACCAATGGAAACTCAAATTATAAAAAGCACAATACTCTAGAAGTATATTTATCTTGTCATTTCCCATACTGCAAAATTGGTTCTCTGACAATTAAGTTTACATACAGGACAAATAACCAGAATACCTTCCTGTTAAACAGAAACCCAGCACAGTCCTGAAGATCAAATTAGCACAAGAAAAATTTTATGGAAAAACATTAGACAACCACATTTTTTTATTAGTTTTGAGATTAACGAGGGAAACCCTGCCGGTGCTCGCCCAATCGTTTTTATTAGTTTTGAGATTAACGAGGGAAACCCTGCCAGTACTCGGCCCAACTGTGGATCCTGCAAGATAGATAAACCTTCCGCATTTTTTGTTAGTTTTGAGATTAACGAGGGAAACCCAGCCAGTACTCGGCCGAAGTGTGGTCCCGCATGATAGATAACCCTTCGGGGGTCCGAAGCCCAGATCCACCATCAGAGAAGCTCCTGCCTGGTACACCTCATGCATACCGGCAGAGTAAATCCGCCTTTCCCATGGGAGGACCTGGGTTTTAAACCCAGGTTGTTGGGGGGTGAATTCGCACTCCTCAACAACTGGGACACCCCCTCCCTTCGCAATTAGAAGCCTAAAGATGAATTCTATTTCATACACCGAAACAGAAGATAGAAGCCGCAACACAACAGGAAGTGACTGCCGGGTTATAAGCTGGGAAGAAAAGAAAATTTTCGTTTGAAATGAGATATAGATGCGAGCCAGCCATACGTGGTAATTAATGTAAAAAAACAAGATTTGAAAAGAAATAGAGACGGAATCGAACAGGAGCGTGGAGTCTCTGACGGAGCCGTTGAGGTGGGCATGGAGCTCAATCTTCGGCAGCTCCTCGCACCACCGCCGTAGATCACCACCTACATCGCCGCCGGCGACGTCGCAAGTAACACCGCTAGTGCTCCCCATTTTAATTTCTTTCCCCCCGTTACTACGCCCATCAGCCCAGCCGCCAGTCTCCGTCTTATATAAAGCGAAGCGACAAGTTCATTTATTTCTTCCTTTTTGTCGGATCCATTGGACTTTTTTTTTCCTTTTCTTTTTCTTGTAAATTACAACCAATAGCTTTTTACACGTTCTTTTGCATCCTCCGCTGCGCTGGAGTCTGGACTATAAAATCCGTTAATTAAGTCGCAGCTCGCTGTGAAATTGAGAAAAAAAATATATATTTTTAATCGTTAGAGATACAAGAAATGCGAGCCGGAACTTTAGCAGCTTGTACTGCCCGCTACACGGGCCGAGCCGGCAGCCGAGCTAGAGCATTAACTTGGCTGGGCCCAGTGGCCCGCCGAGCTAGGCCCGTACGCTCGTGCGAACTCGGCTCGGCCTAGTGGCTTGCAGAGCTAGTGCCGGTGCGGGCCGGTCGCCTGCACGAGTGCTTTTTCTTTTAAAAAAAAAAAAAAGAATGCCGCTGGGCGATGGTAGCAGTAGCTCAGATGCTACACATGACCTCTATCTTCGTGCTGGTGCAGCCAGTGGCCTGCCTGCTTGCGCTTGCAAAGGCAGTAGCAGCTGCTACTTGCAAAAAAAAATGACGGCCGTGCAGGTTGGCCACAGTGGCGTACCTGATCTAGCAAAAGCAGCTACTACCTTAAAAAATTAAATAAAATTATCGACCGTGCGGGCTGGCATGGTTAGCCCGCGTGCCGATTTCAGCCAGCTGACCCACACTACTCAGCCATGCAGGCCTTTCGTTGCCCGTACGACCATGGCCATGGGTCGAACCGCGGACGGCATTGGCTGTGTGGGCCGCGTGTCAGCCCGCAGGCCTAGACTTTTTTTGCATCTCTACTAATCGTCCGTTTAAAGAAACTTGTGTGTTTCGGCTTGATTTTTTTTGGCAATTTTGCCGAATCGCGCCCCCAATAGCTTGTAAGCAAACAACACCCCCTTATTTAGTTTTGGCAAATAAAAAACCCTTTTACAATGTGAAATGACCATAGTGCCCACGTCATTTTTCCGCCAAATCTCTTTCTTTTTTTCTATTTCTTCCCCACCTGTTCTCTCTCTCATTTCTCCGGCAAACTTGCTCCGTTTTCTCCGTCGAGCTTGCTCTCCTCTCCTGCTATCTTATCTGCTAATCAATCCTCAACTTCTTTTTTTTTCTTCAACTATCTCGCTACTTCTCATTTCTTCGGTGGTTACTATTTCTCTACTTTGTCCAGTGTTCTTTCCGACGGTCGTATTAACTTATAAAATATAAACAACATCGTTTTCATGAAATGATGTTTTTGATATTTTATAAGTTTATGCGACTGCCGGAGGATCACCAAACAAAGTGGAGAAATAATGACTACCAGATAAATAAGAAGTAGAGAGATAATTGGAGAAAAAAAAAAGTCGAGGAGAGATCACCGGATAAGATAGTCGGAGAAGGGAGCAAGATTGCCGAAGAAAACGGAGCGAGTTCGCCGAAGAAAACGGAGCGAGTTCGCCGAAGAAATGAGAGAGAGAACCAGAGGGAAGGAATAGAAAAAAGAAGATGGAAATTTGGCAGGGAAAAAAGACATAGGTATTTTGGTCATTTCACGTAAGGTTATGTGGAAATTTTTTCGTAATTCAGGGTTATCGCGAGTACAGTTTAAAGTTCAGAATTATAGAGGCACATTTTTATAAAGTTCAGGGGCTAAAAAATATATTATGCCTATATACTAAATAGGATAGTGTTGTTTGCTTAAAAGCTATTAAGGGGATGCGATTCTCAAAATTTCCTTTTTTTATAAATTAAATATGATAAGTTACGAAGGTATAATTTGTTTTTACTGCATCTCTTAGTTTTTATTATAAAATTTTAAAACTTATGTCTTACAACCAGGAAGATGTGCTTCAGTATGTATATATTTGAATTTAGCAATTTACTAGTTTTGCATCTGTGCGATGCATGGATGTAACTCATCAATATAAAACAATAATATTATTTTTTTTATTTTTTTATTAAATTTAATAATTAATTTTATTATATTTAATTTATCACATATTATTAGAGTAAGACAATTATTATACTTATTATATATAAAATAATAATATTTATTTGGAAATAATGTGAAACGATTATGATATCCAGTTTTATATATATTTTGTTCTATAATATGGATAATTTTTATTAAAATAAATTTTATTATAAAATTCGTACTATTATCACTTTTATATTAATAGTTAAGCAAGTGTGTAGATCATTTTTTATAAACTAATTGTTATTTAATAAAATTATTATTATTTTTTAATTTTATTTAGTCTTTTTATATTTTTCAAATTAATTATGTGATTTTCAAAATCTTAACATTTAATGAAAATGCCATGTGTTTTTTCTTTTTTAAAAAAAATACCAATTACATATTGGAAGTCATTAAGATGCCATATGGTGCAACTATTTGACCGCCCAATCTTATTATTTATAAATATTTATATATTTTTTATTATATATTTAAATATAATATTTTCTGTTTGTAATATTATATATATACTAATATTCAAAAGATTAATTTTTTTAACTATATTAATTTTATATAAGTTAATATTTATTTTATTAAAATATTATATTATATTCATCATATGTTATTAGAGCAAAAATAAATGCCAAATGACATACCGAAAGTTACGATTTTGATCACCCATTTGTATATATTGTATATAAGTATATATAGATTATTGAGAATTTGATAATGATATTTCAAATTCTTCGAATTATAATTTATATTTGATATAAGTAAAAATAAATTATTATAAATTATACTTATTTTTTATAATTAATTTATTATTAATAATATATTAAATATCCAATGAATCAAAACTCTCATTAATGATGTGATTAATTACATATTTATTATGTTTAAATATGTCACATGTCAAATTGTAATATATTAGATATGCCGTGTAGCATATTGTGAATTATAAGAGGTGCCACATGGCACTCAGCTATTTTGATAGAGAGTTTTCTTTCTCTCTCTCTCTCTCGCTCTCTCTCTCTCTCAATATATATATATATAGATTAACCATATTTTATGACAAGTTTTTGTTTAAAAAAAAAGTTTGTACAATCTATTTAAAGCAATAGCTTTGTAGTTATTATTTTCTAAAATTTGCCTTAAAAATCAACTTTTTGAGGCGATCAATGGGAGCCATACCGAAGGTGGGTGTTTGGTCCGTGAAACTTTACAATTCAATCAGGTTATTTAACTGAGATTATGCACCGTAATAAACTTTTGATTGCAACGTCTAACTGTATAAGTATCTTCTAAAAGAAAATTTGGCATCGTTGCTTCAAACTCTAAACAATCGACAGTTTCATTTTCACACTCAAATAAAAAGCAAAAACAAATGGAGCCTACAGCCTACTATTTAATGGCAGATTAGATAGCATCCTGTCAAAATCTAACCTATTTACTACTTGCAACGATCCAGAAATCCATAAATCCAGAACTCACACTCGTTCCACTACCTGGCCGGAGGGGCACTAACTGGGTGATAAAGAAAGTACTAGTTTTATACCCGTACAATCTACGAATGTTAGTCATGTATAATTATATATAAATAATAATTCTAAAAAATTAATTTTTTATAATATTTATATTATAATTTTATATAAATTGATAGTTATTTTATTAACATTGTATACTTTATTCGTTCTATAGTATTAGAGCAAGAAATAATGTTATATGCCATATATAAAAGTTAAGTGAGCAATGGCGTGAAATGATGGTGAATATATATATATATATATAAAAATATATTATTTTTATAAAATTAAATATTATTTAATA
Source organism: Xerophyta viscosa (assembly GCA_002076135.1). NCBI lineage: Eukaryota > Viridiplantae > Streptophyta > Magnoliopsida > Pandanales > Velloziaceae > Xerophyta > Xerophyta viscosa. The sequence continues at coordinate 435,040 of MJHO01000112.1, read as the reverse complement.
TATAATATAATTATTTTGTATTAATATTATATATCTATTTAGATTATTTTTATTAAGTATTTATTTTTAATATTAGACTTTTATATTTTTTAAATAAATTATATAATTTTATAAAGTTCTATTAATTAATACAAATACCACATATTTTATTTAGAATAAAAACAAATGCCGTCTATTTAAAATATCACATGGTTTAACGATTTTTATAGGACAGTTATATATAGATTATATGGAATTGCTTTTATAGATCTGGTGATCTGGAGACATCCGTTACATCAAGAAACGTATGAATTTGAGACGTCCAAGTCTCTCTAATCCTGCGTAGCAGTCCAACAATACAAATAAACAAAAGCAAGATTTCAACAGATCTCCGTTGACGTCCAAGTCTCTCTGACTCAGCTTTGGATTCTATGATCTACATACTTTACCTAGGTGCCAAAAACTTTTTAAGCGAAGCTAAGTATGCTTCGGGATTTCAGGCTTTGCTTCGGGGCCAACCACGGCTAAGAACATTTTTTGAACCTTTTAACCATCCTTGAGCTATTTTATCTCAAGAAACCATCCTTGTACTATCCATTCGTATCAAATAAGCATGAGCACAATCAGCTGATTGTAAGCAACTTTTTTCATGCAGACAGAAAACAACCAATATCATTTAGAGCATGATCATTCCAGGGAAAACTTTCCGATTAATTACCGAGAAACTAGTTGCAGCATTTTACACCCACCTCATCACAGGAAAGGAAGGTTCTATTTTTCCTGGCTATCTAATTCATTTTGAATGAGCTTTAGCTTCTCAGTCATCTCAGTGTTAAGATCTGAAAGAAGCCGTAAAGATGATTTTAGGTGTTGCGTCTGACTATCTGGTAGCTGATTCTGCACCCTTCCCGTTGTCCGTCTTTGGGAGCTTGAACTGCTCGTTGTGATGATTGGATGAATCTCTTCAGCCTTGCTGTAACAGAATCAATTGAAGATTGCAGTGCATCCAGTTCGAAGTCCGCAAATCTCTCTGCAAATTTAACCACAAATTATAATGTCCAAGAATCGTGCGAAATCGCAATGCCGAAGAGTTCAAAGAGTTCAAATTTAATCTGCAAGAAATCCCTAAATGATGCAGAAGCCATCTGGACAAGCTACACTTAAACATGCGGCATGACTCCACATCATTTGAGATTTCTTCATTGATTGATTTAGAGGGTCTAGCGTTTCTAAGAAATATTAAGTATCAAAAAGTAATTAGAAAACTACAAATCAGCCGCCCCAAAAATTTTCAACTTACTAATCAGCCCCTTTATGTTTCACTCCCTCATTTCAGCCCCCCTTCAAATATTTCTGCTCATTTCAGCCCCTGGTTTTGAATTTAACGGACGAAAATATCTCTCACAGACAATATAATTTTGATACCCCAAAATAATTATTTAGAAATATTTTTGAGAAAAATTTCAACATGAAACTTATAGATTTCTCAATAACTTTTATGTTAAAAGTTTTTCCAAAACATATATCTACATAATTGTTTCGGAGTGTCAAAGACAACAAAAAACTCGTAAAAATCAAGCAATTTCAGATTTGACTTTTGAAGCCCCAAAATACCTATTTAGGAGCATTTTTTGGAAAAACTTTCAACATTAAAGTTGTAAATCTCAACGAGATCTACAATTTTCATGTTGAAATTTTTTCCAAAATATGCTTCTACATAGGTGTTTTGGGCGTGAAACGTAAAACGTAGAAAAGGGCATTTTTGTCCCAAAAAAATAGAAATTTGGGTTGGGGCGCTGATTTGATGATGTTGACAGGTGGGGGGCTATATTGAGGGAATAGTTTAGGATGGGGGGCTGATATGTTGTTACCCCAAAAGTCATTAAAGTGAAAGACAAGTACCAAGCTGAGCCTTGAATTCAGTCTCTGCTCTTGAAAGCGGTTTTTTGTTTGCTCTGGCCAACGTCTTTAAATTCTGAAGCCGATGTTCCAAATCTTCATGTACCAAAAATGCATGATTAATCCGTTCCTTTAGGCCCTCATGCCTGGTCTCTACACTAGATAGCATTTGGCTAGCCTCGTTTAAGCGCTTGTGTTGATCCTCCACGACCACTTTCACATGATCACCATGCTGTTTCAGCACGACATGCACCTACATAGCCACAGAATAAATAATTTCAGAAAACATGGTCAATGTATGTCCAGGTCTACAGCTTAGTCAATTATACTATAAAACATCGCTCTAGCAGCAAAATCTTAGCCTTTAAGGCCTGTGCTCTGTTTTCATGTTTTGAACAAGACATGCTTCTGAAAATACGTAAAGGCTCGTAAGTTACTGTTATTTCCTAAATCCAAATACAAATCAAGGTAAGGCATTGTCCTCCTAAACTGTCAATTTCCTTGGGGTTTCAGGCTATTAGATATTTTCCAATAGTGAAATAACAAAATGAAGAGCATTTGTAACTTTTACCCTTAGCTTACACCTTGCCAGCATTTGAGCGACTCATACTCCTTTAGGACAAGATAGTTCAAGGGCAAACTTCACCACAAGTCTATTACAATTTAATTAACTATCCAATTTCTGCCTGCAGTTCCACTTTTGGTTGCATGTTGTAGTTGATAAACCGTCAAACTTCATAACTTCAAACTGTACAATATGTAATCAGTAGTTTTGATGAGTTTCTTTACCTTATGGCAATATCGAACATAGTTATCATGGAATTGCTTGATATAGCGGTGCAGAGTTGAACGCCCTTCAATAGACTCAGCAGTGATAGGCCTGGAAGTTGCTGAAACGGGAAGAGCTATGGGCTTCGGTCCACTAAGAAGCTCCTGACCAACAAAATCTGGGAACAAAGACTCTTTTTGCCTGGAAGACTTCACATCCACGTTGAAATCATATGGCTGCATTTCCTTCGAAGATGTTGTCTCCAAAACAATACACTCATATGAGGTAGTGATACCGATAATTTGGGACTGTCCATATGAATCAACAATGGCAGCAAAACCACAGATGCTGGGAGAGAATGGTCCTTGTTGAGAGGTGAGAATAGGATAAACAGAAGGTGGTTTCGGAATCGTGTTCGTTTCAAAAGCGGATTGTGAAAAGGGGAGAAAATGCAGTATTATTAGGTCTATACCGCCACCATGCAGACAATAAAATCTCTCTGTAATAATGGGGTCAGGAAACAAAGACAGAAGACTGTTTTTCAAAGCATCTTTCGGCAAGGCTAAGTCGACAATAGCAAGCCTTAGCAGAGGAGGTGGACACCCCAACCACCCAAAATCTTCCAAGTCGCTGTCACTCAATTGCTTATTAAGTGTTGTACCAAGGACACTAGTAGATATTTCCTGTATGCTTGATTCACAGATCATAGCGACCCCTTTTATGCGATCATGAGAATCAAGGCAGAGACGAGGATGGCAATCGAAGTTCCAGACGGGATGAATTTCATCTGTCAAGGCATCTACCTGCAAATGCCCACTGCTCCAACCAATTATAATCACAGAATCTTTTCCAATTGAGCTATAAAGAAAAGATACTGCTGTGCTTTCAATATCAATTGACTCATCATTATCCGCAGCATGACGAATTCTGTGAAGTGGCCCCTGCAAGCAGAAAGACACTCATTACTATAGAAGACATTCACATTTTAATGTCTTAGGAATAGAGACAAATCGACTAGAGAGATCTAGTGCAGTTTCCAGTTCTAAAATATTCATTTGTTCAACAAGCATTATGCATGATCAAGGCTAACGAGTAACAAATTTTTTAGACAAGATCCAGTACACTTTTCCTGAGAATGCAACTCTAGTATGGAGATGTAACAAACTATAGCTTTAAAAATACTAGCATATGAGAGAATAGATACCTGCAATAGAAGCGATGCATCCAGAGGGGCATAAGGATGAGCCCTTGATACTGATAGATTGCCTGCCGAATTTGATCTGTCTGCTAGCTGAGGAAATGTTGCTTCCAGCCAAGCAATTGCCAAATTTGAATTCATTAGAACTTTTGGATTGGAAGACTTCAGCCCAAACAATTTCACATCTTCATAAATTCCCTCCAGATACTTCAAACTACATAGGCTGCAAAATAAGGTGCAGAAGCTTTAAGAGAACAGGACTAAGGCATAGATATGCAAATGATATAGCAAAATGTTCTAAACTAGTGACCTGTATAAATATCTTATGCCATTGACAAGTACTTATCAGACAACAGTGGGTACATTTGCTGTCAAATACTATGTGATCACACTGTAAATTAGAAAAGGACTATAACAAGAACATATACCTTCCAAAAGGAACGATTGGGCAAAGAACATAGACTGAACCATCACCGAACAAAAAGAAGACCTGTTTTTAACAACCAAGTCAGAGAGTTAAAGTACAGTATGAAGAAAAAAAATTCCTGCCCTAAACATGTAGTCGAAAGAAAGACACTTGTGCTGGCCCTATATGTGAAAGTCTCAGCTAATTATTCTGTCATCACCAATATCGAGAGAAGTGATCGCTATATAATTGCAGTGAACCAACATTTAGTTGAACAGGTCAACATGCAGCAATCGGCAAAGAACTACAACTGTCTTAACTGGGAGTCGGACCAAATCAAGTATTAGTTTACTTTCTTCTGTAAAAGATAAATGAAACAGCATGCATGGTGAATCGTGGTCGCCATCTTTGGGCCTTCACAAAAAACACGCAGGCCAGTCTACAAACTTGGGAATTTATAAAAGTCATGCTGCTGGCTAAGCGCCTTCTATTAAATTGGCTCTCGCAATGGAGAACAATCATTGCAGAGATTTTGGTACCTCAAGTAAGCAACTTACAAGATCTCAAAATCATATCATGTCATTTCATAAATAAAAACGGCCAATATGGAAGTTGATTCCAATACTGAGAACCTTGATCTAGTCCTTGTCTTTTTAAGAGTTTAGTCTCCATCCTCACTTTCACAAGGAGACACATTTACTTTCTTAAACGAAACAGGGAATTTGTGCATTCACCATCCCTACCCAGGAACAGATTTATGATATACACTTCCCAGCAGCTCCCAACATAAGGTTTTTCTATAATTTCTCTTTGATGTCCTCATGCACACAACTTGTGCAATTATGGTTGAAATAATGATTTAGCCATTATTTAATTTTTGGAGGCAACTATCTTCATGTGACGTGTGTAGGTTTTGATCTTAAGGTTCAAGAAGCATGAAAGTCAAACGCAATGCCATTGAACGTATTATGATTTGATATGGTTTGGTATGGCTTCCCCTTCAAGATTGTAGGCATTTAATAAAATACGAAAGCAGTGCCTCTTCTGGAAAAAGAAAAGGATTTGTGTTATATTGTCCAAACATTGGAACTCCACATGTAATGCTAGGTGATGCATTGATTAGGTTGGGAACAAAGCATTTTGGAAAGAATGAACGAGAAAAAGCTGAGCAAGTTAGAAGATTCCTTGGCTCATATGTGGAGCAACGAATTTTTTTTCAGGTACTAAATATTATTCCACCTTACTTTAACTCATTATAATATTGCACTTATGAAAAATGTTCGAGATGGGAGTATCAACTTTTTTTTTTCATGTTTCTCTACTATAGTTGAAAGATCATACCCAAGTACCACCACCAATTTGAGGTGTCAGATATGTATCAGGCACAGGTGCGGCAGCGTAGATCAAGGAGTCCAAGTAACATAAACTAAACTCCAATGTTTCTAACCTATACTCGAAAGAGGTATGGAAGATTTGCGAATTATTGATAGTTGGACTAGGGAATAAGGATGGAACTACCGAAGATAATTTGTGGAGATGTACAAGAACTTTTAGAAATACTAGGGCGAATGCTATATGATTTTTGTAGCTACTTCTGTTTAGTATCCCAGAATGAAAAGGATGCTTGTTAGCTTTGCTTGATAAAGCATATGGGTCTGAAGGGAGGAAAAGTTGATGGCGTTTATGGATTACTTACTGATTTCTTGATGAATATACCCCTAGCCCTCAAGCACAATACCTACACCTCTGTATTGATGGGCTGTCATGGTCAAAGCCCTTCTTCTGAAGTTAGTTTTACCTACCCAATCAAGAAATATTTAAAAAAAAAAAAAAAAAAAGAAAGACTAGTTGGATGCTTGCTTGGAACAACATTTAGTTGAAAGACGATGACAGTTGATGTTCTGGGTTGGTGGAAGTCCCACAAAGCCTTAATACCATAGTACTTTTATTTCTGAATTAATATTCTAGTAGTTATAGATTGATATTTCAAAACATTGACCCAACTAGGAGATGACTATGGAAGCCCTTGTATGAGGATTGGCTTAAGGAATATCAACGTGAAGGTAAACAATTCGAATAACAATAGCTTTTTATTAAGTTTACTAACTCAATCTTATTTTGCACAATGCAGGACTAAAATCATTATCATGTAATGACATGCTTTGGAAGCTACATTGGACATTGGTTAAGAAACTATCATATTCAGGTGAATTTACTATTAAAACGAATTTTTGGTGGGAGGAGTAGGTTGGATGATTATTACTAGAAATTCCTCTATAGTTTATGTTGGATTCTTTAAGTAATTGGATTGACGGTCTATCATACAGACGCAGTGAGGAAGCTACTGCATCTATTGTGAGGTTTATACTTTTAGTAAATAGTTCTCTTGGGCTTCTAGAAAAATGAATGGACTTCTTGGTGGATGTTGTTCTTTTGTTGACTGTTTTTCTGTTTCGTATATATTACATTTTATCCTTATTTAAGATTAAGTTTACTTATTTTTTGAGCATTATTCATATGCTTGGTTGTATATGGTATTATCTATACTGAAGGCTTGAGCTTCCAGTAATTCAACTTTACAGCTTGCTTGTGTTAGCTACAATTGTTAAGTGATTTGCTTCAACAGCAATAGCAAGTTGCTTTAGAACCTTGTAACATTTGTTTTAGAACATTTGCCTTAACATGAGTAATATAGTTAGCATCTTGAATCAGTTTTTGCAGGTACTGAAACATATCAAGCAAAGGCAGGACATGAAGGCCTACCATGGCCGTGATTTCTTTTGAAAGTGGTGTTCTGGCTGTGTTGCAGTCCCTCTGATGTGTTATTTTATTTTCCAAGTGTTAGGTTTAGTGTCTAGTGCAGTGTTATTAAAGGCGTAAGGCGCACCGAGACGCAAAGCTCTCTCTGGAGCCTAGGCGCGAGGCGAGGCGTTATGCACATGAGGCGCACTTGTTCCTATGTGATACAAAAAATATTCCCTATCCAAAATAAATGTATATTCAAGTCTTTGTAAATAAAATAGTCACTAAAGTGACTTTATTTTCTCTTTAACAATGAATACAATATATTATACATTTATTTTTTGTTAATAAATGATATATATTATACATTTATACTATATATATATATATATATATATATATATATATATATATATATATATATATATATATATATTATATATATATATATATCAACTAATTTGTTGATGTGTGTGACGTAATTTTGAAAGTTATAAGAGAACACAGTACTTAGTGCATAGCACAACACAATGAATGCAACAAAAAAAGAAGTATGTCAAATACAGTTCGCATCAAGAATTATTCGTATATAATTAGTTTAAAACATATTAGCAGTAATAGCGAGCTAGCAATAATTAGTTAACAATTTCAAATGTCAAATATCACACATATATCAAATAAAGTTCATCTCAAATATCTTTTTCTTTTAAGGGTCACAAGCCACGGGCTCAGCGGGGTTGTTTAAAGAGATTTTTTTTTTTTTTTTGGGCAAGGGGGGTGTAGGTGTACAAAAGGCGCGCCCGGGCGCGCCTTTAATACAGCGCCCGCCTCAAGGCCAGGCGGCGCAAAAACTCGCGGCGCGCCTTTAATAACTATGGTCTAGTGCCTACATTGTTAGTCTAAAACTGATGGATTAAATTAATGCCACAATTTATTTCTTAGTATAGGAATTTCCATGACGTCTAGGGCAGAAGGTGGGGTTTCCACTCATGAAGTAAAGGACTTAGCTTCGAATCCCGCCAGTTTCACCTGCAAGTTGTGAGGGATTTACCTCAGTTGTACCCATGAATAGTGGTACAGACATTCCGGCAATGCCCAGACCGAAAGCTGGGACTCCTTGATTGGTTGAAAACATGGGTTGGTGCCACCAACTAGTTTGTCTGTTATGAGGGTCGCACAAAAAGTGGGCTATTACGGGCATAATTTTCCCATAATAATCTCAAAAAAACGAGAAATCCCGGTTAGAAAATATATAGTCATTCAAAGTATCTTGGAAGAAATGTATTGTTTTGCGGCATATATTGTGAAATAGTGAAAGCTATTGTTTTAACGTGAAAGCTTTTACAATCGGGTTGGGCCAAATCATCTTGCAAAATTAAGCTTCTCGTTGAGCTAACCTGAAAAGAAAAGCATCGGTTTGGTCTCAGGCCGGGACTATGCTAACAGCTTGGTCTTCAGGCTAGACCGGGAGGCCGAACCAAACTAAAATATGTTCAGGCTGGCAGGCAAAGCCTTCTAAAGCTTGATATTTGGCCCACTAGTACCTTACCTGCCAGCAAGGTCATTAGCTATCTTCAACAAATATAAATTACATCCTCACTTCTTTGCTATGCTTGAGAACTTATAGGCTACTGTGATGTTGAACATATTGATGCCACCAAGGGCTGCTATTTGGCATGATGAGGTGACATCTTATGGAGAAGTTTCAACTAGATGATTATTACTTTCCAATTTCCACCATGGCATTTGAGCTGATAGTGTCTATGAAGCCTTTCCAGTTATAATAATGCATGCACAGAAATTCATTATAGATAGAAGATCTTACAGAAAATCTATCCCACAAGTGATGGCCTCCAAATGAAAATGCAACTGGGCAGATGGAAACAGCATTATGGTACCCTTGAGGTTCAAGTGGCTGAAGATAATACTCCTGCTCCGGTTGCTCATAATCTGTTGATAAATCAAATATTCTGCAAAGAAATTATACGATAGTCCCCCACATCTGCCTACTTAAGTAGTAAATACTAGTCATGCTAGAGTTAGCATTAATAAAACACTTGGCATGAGATTACACTGTAAAGTCTTCGGCTATGTTTAATCAACAGTATCAAGGAAAATTATATGAGCAACAATCTAATCCTAAAAACATAGCAAGACTAGATAACAAGTTGTGAGGTCATGAAAGTAGTCACATGGAACGCGCTCATTAGAATGATTGATCTTGCCAATGTTAAAGTAGAGCTAGGCTAAAACACATTCGTTGCATACGATGACCAGGTGATTAGTAATACTAGATAATGGAAACGGAGAGAAAAGACAGTAACGCTAGTGCATGAATGGAAAGCCTAGGAGAACCTTAAAGGAGAGCACATACGATTGCCCCAAGTTTGTGTTTAGCAAAATTTTGAGAACTCATTACAAAGTTACCTGAAAACCGAGTCTGATGACAAGATGCCCAAATGAGTACTGCTATACGGGTGCCAGGATACTTGAAGGATTTTTAACCCTTTGTTGGAACTAGAGTAGATTCCAGAGCCAACCAAAACAGTCCTGCTTATGCACAAAGAAAAGAATATCTCATAAAAGAAAGACAATCACTGCGACAGATTTCATAACAAGAAAAAAAATCATCAATAACAAGAATCTAATCAAAACCTTTACACATGTAGTAATATAGCTCATTTATGCAGAAAGTACCACGAAAAGATAAATAAATACTAACAATAGTTAGGTACCCATATAAAGACAGAAAAAATGCAAGAAGTTATTTTGCCAGTAAAGCCTTACAATTGACATTTATTGGCTGATACCGTGCATAACTGTGGTTTCTTTAACAAAACGTCGTCTATCTAGAAGGTGAAGTATCATAAAGAACTAAGCCACATAATTATAGGGTGATGAATTCACATGAATATGAACTCACTGAGAACAACAGATCACTAAAAATATTTATCAGAAGCCAGCTGACGATCTGATTCACAAATAACTGAAAATAGTAAAATTACCAAGGAGGTTTTCCAGGTCATGTCCAATTGTCTCTCTTGTACACATTAATAAATAATTTAAGCTAACAGTGTGTTCTTTTTCTATTTTCTTGAAGTCTTAATAAATCCAAGAAAAGTGCATTCATTGCAGTCAAATACCTGTAAGTAAGCATATTAACCTCTGCAGATATCCTTTCATACAAATTCATAACTTTCACACCCTCGGAGCCACAAAGGAGCAAAGCCGATCCATCTATATTTAGGCTGATATTGTGGACAGTGGGACTGATGTGTACATCAGGTACCAAAATCTGCCCATGAAAAGAAAATTTTGCATTTAAATATTTGACATGTTAGCAACCAAACTCAGACATGATATACTAGCATTACGCAGGAAACAGCTTATTCGACTTGGCAAGAACATGATGAAGCATATAGAGGTTTGGGAATCCAAGAAGGAATATGCATTCAGAGATCATATATCTGAACTTTCTTGTCAATAAAGAAACACGCAGAAGCTGACATTTCAACTGCAAGTAAAATGCATGTAACTCTTGTTAACTAATAAAGCTACACATGCTGGTGAAACATCCATCACAAATGATGGAACAGAAATTAGTCTCACGAGAGTTCATTCTTTACTGAAACTACAAAGCAATTATATACTAGTAGAGTAGAATCACTAGGTTTGGACCAAGCTGAATGAATTGCCACATAATTACCTACATACGAAATATACTAGACATTAGCAAAGTTTACGTATTCATGGGCTCTATTTCTCATATCCATTATCATAACGAGGAAACACACAAGTGTTAGTTTATTTCTCATCGCATTAAAGTATCCTCTTAACTCAAAGCAATAGCTTTAAAATGCGAATTTAGTCGCAAGCTTGCAAAGTTCTACACCTGAACATGCATGTCATCTGATACATTACCTTCTTTAGCTGCAGTATTCTACACACTTAACACTTCAAGCTTTGAAACTAATTCATTATGCCATACTTCTATTACCATTTATAAATGGGAAATTTGAAGTGTCAACCTCAGAAGGAGAAGCTGCTTCGAGGAGGGGAGAAGAACCGTGGCCGTAGGTATCTGCTTCGGAGAACCTGAGCGACAGGCGGTGGACCTGCGAAGTCCGCGAGTCCCACAGGTATAGCTTGGACGAATCTGCGTTCCACGTGGCAATGTTTCCGCTTCCTCCGCCATCGGAGAGCCACGAAGGAGACCTGGCGCTGGCGGAGGTGGTGGAGACGCCGGGGTTTGAGGGGAGGCGAAAGATGGGATGCTTTTGGAGAGGAACCCACTCAGACGCCGCCCTCCTCGGCGGAGAAGAGGCGGCGCCGCCGCGGAGTGATGGTGGCGCCAGCTGCTGCTCGCGTCCCATTTGATTCTCCCCGTAAGTGGAGTTTCGAGTTTGCTGCAAGTCCCGCTCTCGGCCCGCTTGCTCTTTAGTTTGACTACTAGCGGATAACGGGTCCAAACGGGTTCGGATCCACTTATGGGTTCCGCCAGTTGCGCGGCTCGGTCCAGTTTGTCAAGTCTTGTCGGGCTACATATTGGTCCGTAAAGAGGGCCATCACACCACATATCAACACCGAACTCGACGTTTACAAACCAAAAACAAAAATGTAAAACAAGGCTCTCTACTATACATTATATTTGCAAAAGAGATTTTCTATATTTGAATTTGACATTTTATTCCCATCAGACATGTGACTTGACGAAAAAAATCATTCTTACTTTTTTCAACTTTTACAACATGATATGCTTCTATAAGACTAAAAAAGATATAGATAAAAAACCAAACCAATACTAAATCAACCACAAAATCTTGTGACAATCTGGTAACTGCCCTAGGCGAATAGGTAGTGAATCAAATTGCCATCTTTCTCATCCCATCCCGATCACTCAACTCTTTTTCTTTCTCTCTCTTTCCATATTCTCTTTCTTTCTCTCTCGTCGCTTCAGATTTTCTTTCTTGCTAATATTCCTCATTTCTCTCTCCTTATTTCCACATTATTTTAACTCCTTTCTATCTCCAAATTCTCTTTGTTAGTTAACTTTTGTATTCTCTCTATTTTCTTTCTTCTTTATCTAGATCAAGGAGGATTAGCATTCTTGCACATCGATGTTACAGAGAACCCAAATATCCTCAGCTGTCGTTGCCCAGCACGATTGTTAAAAAATTATGGAATGTTATATGTAGTGTCTCAAAACATAAGAAGTTCTAAGTGTTCTAAAACTTTTTTATATGTGTCGCAAAGTGTTATGCTATCAATACATACTTTAAAATATCTTAGAACACTTACAAAACACCTAAAATTTGGTTTATATACATCATTTTCACAACTCAGAACAACTAAGCACACCTTCATCATGGGTGTTTTGAATTGTTATTAAGTGTTATGGGATATTGTTACTCATGAAAATGAAGTTATAATGTATCAAAATCTAATTTTAGGTGTTCTTATGTTTTTATGAGGTGTTCCTAGATATTCTTAGATAGACCACGTTAATAGCTAACTCAGGTGACCAAATAGCTGCCGGCACTGGGTTGCCACTTATGTTGGCCAACAGCATGTTGCTTAGATATTTCGTTTATTTCATTCCATTCATTTCGTTTTTCATTCATGTTGCTTAGATCTTTCATTTACCATGTCCAAGATATAAATGATTATAATAAACCTGTTTGTGAGTTTTTGTTGTTGCTTTCAACGGTCCCATAACATTATTATCTTGGCTTATAAGACTTGTAATCTCCTAAGAACATATGGGAGTACCTAAAATTGTGTTTTTGATACATCCTAACATTATTTTCGTGACTTAAAACACCTAAGCCTACCCTAGACTACCTATGAACACCTTATGTGTATTTAACCCCTTGTATTTTGATTAATATAAAGCTTTTAACCTCTTAGTTAAAATCTTGATTTAGGTCAAAACTTTTTAAATTTATTCTAATTTTATCAAAGAAATGGAGAGAAACATGAATTTTAGGATGATAAATATGTCTGAAATGTTTATAATTTTTGAAAGTTATATCAACACATTTTTCAATTCATTTTTGAAATTCCTGCAAGTATCGGCAGATCGATAATATCCTTGGTCCACCGATACTTTCTAACTTCTGACAATTGTTTCTCTATTTTACTTGATTTTGTACTGTTTTATACTCTTTAAAACTTGTTATAAAAGTAGAGCTATTCAAACACATGCTTTACTTTGTCTATTTTATGGTTTTCATTGACTTTTAAGTTCTCATTCTTTCATTGGTCTTCGAAAGTGAATAAAAAAAGTTATCAAAGTAAGCTTTGGACTGTTATTGTTATATCTAGCTTGCCTTTGCATACAAAGTTTGTCTATAATGTTAGTAATTAGTAAACATTTTTTATATAACAAAAAGAAAAGAATTGCACTTGATTTGAATATACTTGTTTGAGTTAAGCATTTTTGTATTATTTTGATCTATACTTAAATCAAACTATTATTTTGTCAGAAGAAAAAAGAAAAGAAAAGAAAAAAAGAAGAGAGATTCATGTACCTGATTTTGATGATAACAAAATAGTTAACAAAAATTTTATTGTTCAAATTTTGCTAAAATATAGATGTTGCTTAATGTGCTTTGAAGCGCAAAACAATTTGAACAAAGCGACATAGCACATGCAACAAACTTGAAAAAATGACCATAGAACCTAAAAACCATACAGTAAAGAAAACACATGAGAATGGATAAATGGGTATATCACCATTTAGATTGACTTTTTCCACAGTGGCACCGAGCAAGGACAATCTACCACGGTTGCACTGGATTTTCATTATACGGAGACTCAATTTTATATTTTATTTTTAATTATTAAAAAAGCAATATTAAATATGTAAATATCAATTAACTTAATATTAATTAAAAAAAAAAAAAATTCTGTCAGGATAGGTGTCAGCTAGGGGTGTTCAAAAAAATACCCGACCCGAGGACCCGTGCGGACCCGACCGGACCCGAAGGATTTGGGTCGGGTCTATCGGGTCCGTGGGTCGGGTCGGGTCTCATTTTGAGACCCGAGCTCGGGTCCGGGTCGGGTCTGGGTCCGAGTTGTTGATACCCGACCCGACCCGACCACCTTATATATTTATTTATTATTAATAAAATATATATGTATAAATATATTTTTAAATAAAAATACATTTTTTAATAAATAAAACTATTACATAAAGCACTCTTATATAGACTCAAAACTTAATCAACTTTAACCCATAGTTGATATGGGACAATTTCATAATTCTTACACTTAATGGACTTAGTTCATTTAAACCATAAGTGATATAGCCCAAATACAAGCCCACTAACTATTAAAAAATTATCCCATATCATATATGTATTAAAAATAGTAAGGGTGTTTAGTCTATATAAGAGTTCTTAATGTAATAATTTTGATCACCAAAATAATATATTGCTTATATGTTATAATATATATAATATATAAGAGTTCTTAATCTAATATATTTTTTTTATATTAGAAATAAAATTTTAAAAACAATTTACAAGACCCGATTAGACCCGACCCGACCAGACCCGATCGGACCCGAACAAGCTCGGGTCGGGTCGGGTCTGGCTGCCCCAGACCCGAGGGGGGTCGGGTCGGGTCCGGGTCGACCCGATTTCAGCTACCATTTCGTTAGTTATCTATGATTCTGCAACACAATGCATTTAAAACTTAAATGGACATGCTCCACATTCCAAATGCTGACATCATTAGAAGCAGAACAAACTACGTATGTAATATATCAGGTCATAAAGACGTGGTACTTTCGTCAGCACTTAATTTGCAGCACGTTAATTTTAGAATTATTAATTTGCAGCACGTGAAATTCAGAATTATTCATCTGCAATTACTAAGTGCCAGTCTTATAAAAATAATAAAAATAACCTAAAAAAGAAGAAAAGCAGTACAAAAGTTCACTTTTGCGTAGTCCTTTAACGCATTTCTGTTTCTGCAATTTTCATATGAAAATGGTAAGATTGCAAAGCATATCTGAGAAACATCAAAGAGAAAAGACTATCCTTTGGTGTAACTTAATTGAAAGTGCAGTTAGAAAGATGTTTCCCAGTATTCTGTATTATTTTGATAGAAGATTCTGCGGCGACAATTGCAGAAGCTATGATGAGATCTATAGGAAACCGAAAAAAAAGGGAAAGAGAAAAAAATATATAATTTACGACTCAAAAGATACAATTTTGGACTACAGAAAATTTCTTCAGATAGAAAAGATTCCAGCTAGAATCAGCACAGAGTGTACTCACAATCAAGCAAACGGGTAAGTATCTCTTGGCAACTTGGTCGCTCTTCCGGTTCAGCCCAACAGTCTATAAGACAGTGTAATGAAGCTTCAGGTATGGTTTGATTACTTGGCTATTATTTCACACAGTTCCTAAAAGTATACATACCTACAATCAGCTTGCCAAGGGGGCCTTCAGGAATATCTAATCTTGAATTTTCATTTGCAACTGCATATACCACCTAAAAACAAGGAAGAAAAAGTCAGCAATCTTTCTAATTAGGAGGAAAAAAAGGTAATTGATAGGCATAAAAGTTACTTACTTGAACTGATGGCACACCTTCCCATGGCCGATTTAAAGTGCAAAGCTCCCACATTATCACGCCAAGACTGAAAATGTCGCATTTCTCTGTAAATGGCTCATTTCGTATGAGTTCAGGGGCCATCCATTCAGGGGTACCTGCAGATGAATTATCCTTCATGGGAAAATCGGTCCTGATTCGCGAGAGCCCAAAATCACATATCTTGACTGTCCAATGCTTATTCACAAGGCAATTTGCACTCTTCAGATCGCGATGAACAATTTTCATTGAATGTATGCACATTAGCCCCCTAGGTTGTGACCAGAAAAAAATCAATATTAATTCATCAGGTAGAAATGTTCGTTTGTAGAAAGCCATGATTACTAAAGACTAGGGACAATTCACGTTTGAGAGGTGAAAAGTATACACCATGACAGGATAAAAAATAAAACGAGCTAGATATAGTAGTTCAACTTAAGGTCGAGGTCCAGCAATGGTTACAGAAGATCCTTATCACAATAAAAAGATATAAAAATAACAACAGCAACAACCTAACGAAAACATGCCAGGCGGGATCTGTAAGGGTAAGATGTACACGACCATGACCAAAAGAGATTGGGTAGGACCCTCAACTTGAAATTAACCTATGCATGCAAAATGCAAGCCACGAGCAAGATTATAAAAACAAAATGAAGAAGGAGAATGAGTCGCAAACACAAAACCAAGCAATAAAGACAAACGGAAAAAAGTGGAAAAAGAGGGAAGAGAATAGAAATACAATGCATATAGTTTTTCCACTTTTTTACTGATACAAAAAGGAGAATGAGGGCCAAAGGAAAGTCAGATTGGTGTACTTTCCAATTAAAGAAATGCCCATTGCGTCAACACACTCCCCCCTGTGCGGGCATGCATCCGAAATACAATTTCTTTAGCTATTTGGCTGTATCTTTATATTTGACAAACTTGCACTTGCAGGAATTTGCAAATTTGTGATGTTTAATTTATCTTTGAACTCAACTATTGTTGAGGAGCTTACGAGAAAGTACAAGGTCTAGACATAATTGATTCTTTTGCATTCCCATGATAAGTAAATAAACATCATGCCTTTATCACCCAGCAGGCAATAACATTATTGAAGTGCACTGCTTTTTTTTTTTTCCTCTTCTTTGACTTGACATCAAAGGAAAGACCAAACAGGGCATGCAGATAATCCTCTCATTCTTCCGAATCTCATACAATTAATAAAATTCATATAGTGCCGAATCCAAAAATTTATGGTGGCAGCGTCAAATTATCTATATAGCACATAAATAAATAAACATAAAAACAAAATTGTAAAAGAAACATTTGTAAAACATACTTTATCTTATCTATCAATATACATCCAGCAAACACATGGCAGTTGGGCAGTCAGTGATGGTCGAATCTCGTTTTTCATGCTGGATGCAACGTATTGTGCTGCCTAGATCCAGCGCAGAGACGGCAGTTGGTCGGCACGGAGGACCGGCGCAGCCCAACACAACAAGGCAGGTGTCTCTTAAAAAAAGGAGGAAGAAACCAATGCTGCCGCGCACCAGCCGAAATCTCCCACCATATTCTCTCTCTCTCTCTCTCTCTCTCTCTCTCTCTCTCTCTCTCTCTCTCTCTCTCTCTCTCTCTTCTTTTCTTCTCCTCGCATGCAAGCGAGCAAGGAAGGTGACCAATTCTTTTTTTAATATAGAGAGCTACCCGTGAAGGGTTAGCTTAAAAGCCAGCCGTTCACGGGCTGGCATCTGATTCGAAAAGTCATATTAGATGCCAGACCCTGTAGGGTGGGCATTACTTTTTTCTTTAATTTTTCTTTTTATTTAAATAACTTAAAGAAATTAAAAAAAAAAAAAATACTGATTGGCACGGTCAACACGGCATGATCGGCACGTCTAATATTTGGAATTTACCGAAATTCAACACAGCACAAAAAACATTGGTCGAGTCAATTGACGGCGTCCTAGCAGTAGATATCGCCGCCTTGAAACATGAACAAATTTCACAAATTTGGGGCTAATAAACATAAAAGGGTCTTTAATTAAAGGACTGATCATTTATAATATTTATAACGCTTGAAAAGATGCTGTCATCTATGTCCTGCATCCAAGTTAGAGCTACAAATGATAATCATACTTCTTGAGATGATGCTGTCATCTATGACCTACTCCAAGTTGAGTCTTGTATTCGCCATAAAAGTCCCAGAAACACTACTAGAATTAAGAGAGAAACCAATGGACAAAGCCATCAATTGGCCGTGCAAGAAAACAAGGAGGTAACTGAGATTACCTAGAGTTTACATCATTTTGTCCAGGATTCTTTGAGAAATCTTTAGCCATAGGTGCCAAAGTATAATTCTGATGCTTCGAAGAACTCTTACTATATCAGAAACGTTCAAAAGAAGAATATAGAACAAGGTTGATTGAAGATGTAAAGGCTAAGATTCAAGATAAGCTCGTTTACAAGAAATGCATATTTTGCATGACAGTACTTAGGATTACAAATGTAAAGAAATATGTGAAAAAAAACAATCAAATCATTTCTGAAGCTTGTAAAGAAATATGTGAAAATAACAATCAAATCATTTCTGAAGCTTGTAAAGAAATATGTGAAAATAACAATCAAATCATTTCTGAAGCTTTTGCAGCTCAAATGATCATAGCAGAAGTCAAAATTATTTCTATGAACTATGAACAAACACAAAGAGAAACTGACCTGCAAATGTCACGTAGCATTTTCAATCTCCTCCGCCAACTAAGCTTCTTCTTCTGCCCGCTCATGTGTATCAAGTAATACAGAGATCCCATTTCCATATATTCAGTAACCAGTGATAGGTGAGGAGGCTTCATGCACGCCCCAAGAAATAAGATAACTGCAAAGTTACAGCCAAAAACTTCCAATTAGGAAAACTCAGGGCCACACGCTTTTTATAAAAGCAGATCATCTTATTCGCCAGATGAGTTATTAAAGCAGCTAAACCCAGCAATTGATGCTGATTTTATATTTCTTAGTGAGTCCGTACCATTTGGATGTCGAAGGCGACTGAAAGAAAAGAAAATGCTTCAGTCAGAGCATTGAAAATAAGTAGAAATGCAAACTTTCATTTGACCAAGAGATGAACCTCAAGATGGATATTTCGTTCAAGAAGTCTTCCATATTTTCAGCTGTCAGGTCCTGTTCTAGGAAAACTTTGATGGCAACATCTGTTCCATTCCATATGCCACGGAAAACTTCTCCGAAAAACCCTACAAATTGCTAAGGAGTTAAAAGTTAATACTCATACTTTCAATCTTTTATTTCCAAAAATTTTAACTCCATTCATCTGAAGAAGGCATTCTAAATGGTCTAGCTATACGCCTGTTTTATTATTCGTAACTCAAGGTACGAAATATGGTGCACCTCCTACAGAATTCTTTCTATTCCAGTATGAACTTACTTGAAAAAATAAAGCACAGGCAAATAACTTTTTTTTAAAAAAAAAGCTTACAAAAGTTCACATAGAAATGTATGGAACAAAGAATGATTGTACATGTAAGTGCATGCATTGTTTAATTCTTAAACAGTAGTGGCTGTTTGAAAGGGCTCCTCAAACTAGAAAAACATGCTTTACGACATGGCTAAGGAATAACAATGGTTCGCTCAATGACAGGTTCTATTCAGATCTGCAAAGATATATTAATGCAAATTAACTTTCAGTACCAGTGTGAAAAAGCAACAAACTTTGCCATAAACCAAATCAAAGGCTAGTAGCTAAGATAGTGAAAAAACAACAAACTTACAGGTCCCCATATTCCAAAACTAGATGGATATGTATGTTATAGTGACTGTGTTAGAATATGTCCGCGGTTTCTGCCGAAAAATAAAGAATATCAAGAGCAAATGTATATGAAAAATTGAGAGAAATACTTGCCTATTCCAACACGTGTACCAACTGTTAATTCTGAATAATCAATATTCCATTCCTCGAAAGGCAACAAAGGCTTATTAAGAAATGATGATGATTCCAACACCTTTTTCCACCTTGACATTAAATCCTCAGTATTAAGAAAGTCGGAGGGTCCCATTCTTTGAGATGATTGGCCTCTAAATTCATGTGGAGATGATGGAAGGGAAATAGCCTTCTGAGTAGAATTTATCTGCTTTCTTGTAAGATTGAAGACGTCGCCAGAGTCAGCAGCTCCATCATGGCTATGCAAATGATAGCTAGAATCCTAAAGCACAGAAGTATAATTTCTATTCGGTAAAAGTTCAGGGATCAAGTGCATATTGTTGTCATTTATTGAACATATAAAAGGGGCGTCAAGTAATGCTTGACCTGTTTGGTATGCAGTCA
The DNA here is from genome assembly GCA_002076135.1 of Xerophyta viscosa. Lineage (NCBI taxonomy): Eukaryota > Viridiplantae > Streptophyta > Magnoliopsida > Pandanales > Velloziaceae > Xerophyta > Xerophyta viscosa. The sequence goes on along the minus strand of MJHO01000112.1, from coordinate 415,128 downwards.
TTACTCTAAACAAGTAAGATTCTACCATATTAATCAGCTATAATATTTCACAGTTTCGTTATTTCAAGTAGATGCTACCAAGATCGGTCAAGAGAACACGGACAATGAAGTGAAAGTATGCATGGGTATATATCTATCAGAAAGCATTATGAAAAATTCCATGCTATAACACAATGGAAACCATAAAGAATTCTTGATAAAGTAAATTCTCACCTACATCAGTGTTAAGATAAGTATAAATGTGCGTGGATGGGCACAAATTTGTACTAGCATGTAAACATATAGACGGTAAACGAAACTCTTTTCAGTGCAACTGGAGAACTCACATCATTTGGTGTATTGTTAACCTTGTCATCTCCTGAGTACAAACTTGAGGCTCTATCACCCGGGTCCTGGAGAAGACGGTTTTGCTTAAGCGTTTCATTCATTGTTCGGACAGCCCTATTCACACAAACAGATCAGCAAAAGGATGCCTGGCATACAAGCTTAATACCTATAAACCAAAAACACTAAAAAGTAACTACCAAGACATACAAGGTCTAAGTATAAAACTAGCACTAACAAGAGTAACTATCACTATATGATGGTAGTCTAAGTAGCGGATTCTCGATTTTAATATCCATTTTGTACCTCAACATGATAATGTCTGAATGTGTCTTAAATTCATTGAAGGATGTTATGATCTATTCCCACATTTGTGTAGTTGAATGATATGTGCAAAAGTTTGGTCCTTCACAAGTGATTTTACAGTAATAGCTGATGAGCCAGACTGCACACTAAAAGTTGACAACTCTATCGGCCTATATTGTAAAAATTAGAACAAGTGAAAAAAAGTGCTAAGCAAGCGATACTACGAAGCTAACACTCTGGCATCAGAATCTTAAAAGACAAGCCATTATGAGTAAAGACATGCAATTAAGAAAAAATACCAGCTTTTAAAAACTTTATCCTAATTTTATGAAGAAGACAATGCATAACACTAATGCCAGGGAAAAGTAAGACATACATGTAAGTGCAGTTTCCACTGCAATAAACCACATAATCATTGATGATTACATGTTTTAGTACTGAACATTGAAGGACAAAAGGTATTACTTAATGGTTTGCATAACATACAATTGCAAAGGAGAAGAAGAAAGAAGTAGAATAGCAAATGAAACATTCAGATCCATAATAATACAGCTGAAACACGAATACATAAATCGACGTGAGATCATTGTAAAAACTCACCTTACAATGTCATCACTTATCTCAGGTGTAATACTAACGCTTCTTCTTCTTCTTAGTCTAGGGGCATCAGATGTTGATGCGCCATCTGACCTGCAATAAAATGCTACAAACTTAGATGAGAGCAGGAAAAATATATTTCATATATTGAAGCTCCTACAAAGAACATTGCAGACCACCACCATATGTGAAGACAGAAGAAAAAGATCCGGATAGATACAGAAACTTTTGCAGATGGATATAGCATGATAGATTTAATAGTCCAAGTTATACTGCAAAATGTTTTTAAGATTTATTTTGTAAACAGTACAGGCATCCAGTTTAGCAATATGCATATAGCTTTTAATATAGACTAAAATGCAATATCAAACTAATAAATTGTGCAACATCAACTCTTTTACCATACCTGGACTTCAAAATGGAAGTTAGAACCATTCTTATGCCTACGTAGAACAAAGGAATAATACTTTGCAAGAAACTCATGAAAGAGCTATAATACATAATTATCATGATATAACTCGACGTAAATACCACTCTCCAATTAGTACTTTCGTTTAATTAGGGGGTGAGTAGGAGCACAAGATTAGGTATAGGATTAGAAATTAAGTGATTAGAGAGAGATGGTGCGGCAGAAATAGAGAAAAAGATGAAAAAAATATTTATATATAGTTAAAAGATCAGATATTTTCAGCATCTAATGAAGACCATACATGTGCTGGTTTTGGAGATTTGAGGTGACACAAATGACCTTTATTAGGAGAAGTAGGGAAGGCCTAGAATTGTGCGAAAACTATAAAGACGACCCTTTTTTTTATTTGAAAGGAAGATAAGGTTCATAATAGATTCCATGTGGCCAAGCCCAACAAGTGGGTAAAAGACTGTTGTTGTTGCCCTTCAAGTTAGTTTATGATTTTAACAAAAGCAAACCTAATACCATTCAAGAGATGAATCATAAAGTAAAGCAAGGATTGCACAACTACTTGGAAAGATCACCTTCTCAAAATTTGTACCTTAGACAGACTATGCGGATGGTGATATGGCAGATAATACATGTGTTAGCATAAAAAGCAACTTCTACTTATCTGCTTAGAAATATATCATAAAAAGTACCTTACACAGACTATGCGGATGGTGATATAGCGGATAATAAATGTGTTAGCATGAAATGCAACTTCTACTTATCTGCTTAGATTCCATTGTAGAAATTTGATGAGGATTTTTGGCCATCTCTATAGAAATTCTAGACCATTTTCGAATAGACAATAAAGGAGAGAAGTTCTTGACCATCGGGAAAGAGCGGAAGTGGAGCATCATTTAAACCCCTACAGGGATCTAACAATTATCGAAAGGCATACATGCAATTCAACTACTATCATCATTTCCTGTCATTTAACTTAGCTACATGAGACAAATAATAATAGGAAATAACATTACAAATTAAAGCACCTTGATACAGCTACATCGTCCGCAAACTCTCTAAATGATTGTCTGTCACCACTGAGCATTGACCGACAGTGTCCTCGAGATAAAGGATGCTCTGGACTGCAAGGAAACCAGATGAGCAAACTATAGTACAAGACTAAAATGAATTAGGAGCTCAAATAAACTTATTCTATAATTCAAAGTTACAACTTACAACTTTAATATAATGATCCTATATATGGGCTTGACCCACATGGATATGTATGTGAGTCTAAATAGTTTCAAACCAATAGCATGAATATCGATGTGGGGTATATATGACTTTAGGTTCTCCCTCCTTACACGCTAGCATTTGAGGTATGGCTCTCCAAAGTTCATAACAAGTGGAAGCACACTAGGATGTGTGCATAGGAGGTTACGCCGGCATATTAGTATTTGCCTGGAACTAGGTTTAGAAAACAGCCAACCAATGTCGAGTGTGGGTGGATACCACTATTGCAATGTTCAACCGGTGCTAGGGAAGCTAGTCTGTTAGACACTGTTTACAGATGTGACTGGATGTTATGATCTTATATATGGACTTGGCCCACATTCATAGTATGGGATTTGGATGTGAGCCTGACTAATCCCAATCAATAGCATGGGACATCGATATGGGATACATATGGCTTTGGGTCCTCCATCAATACAAGGTAACTTTTGAGGAATGCCACTCCAAAGTTCATAACAAAGGTAAACACTTGGCTATATGTGAGTCAATGGAACTCCTATCTCAGAATCCAAAAAAGAATGATACTCTACCATATCCTACAACTGACATTTGATATAAGAGCTAATTCTAGGTTGACTATCAAAAAGCAATACGTCCAGCTCAGCTTGCACACATAGTTTCTGATAAAAATAACCATAGTGCACGCAGATTAACAAGCAATCCCAGAAGGGAGAAAACAAAAATAGGACCACATAGGAAATAGTTTCTATTTCCAATCTTTCTTTGTGAGGTGGTGTTTCTTTCCTACATGCCACATAGGAAGAAGTTCAGGCCCAATATGATTTTTTTTTTGTTTAAATTTCTTATATATAAAGCGTTACCCTTTCTCTTATTTTTTATATTTTATTTGTCTTATTATCTCAGTTTTTTGTTCTTTATAAAATGTTAACATATGTCTTACGTGTTGGCATATGGTTGATTCGGCAAGATCTGAACGGATGGCACATGCCAAAATTTCAATTTACTAAACTTCAGCTCAGCTAGCAATGGAAGACCTTAGTGTTCAGAAAATAAATAACAGAATTGTGTGCGTCACATTTGGGGATTGCGATACAATACATCATCTCCATTCCAACGCCTATCCCAATTCCCAACCACCCATGTCAACAAAGTCAATAAAGTATGCTCAAGTCCATGCATATATATGCCACACCTCTGACCAAATATACGACATAACCTATTTGAATATTTCTTCACAATGTAGACCGAAACCAACTACATATCCATATTATGTTATGCCAAGACATCATCATAACCTCTTTGACTATTGCTTTACAATATAAAATGAAAGATCTACGTCTTTTTCCACTTTTCTTTTAGCAAGCAAGCTTATAAGATGACCACCTGAAGTCATTGAGATACAGATTTCAACATGTAAAGAAATAGTGTCAAGCAAAGGAGAGATCGTATCGTAAAAGAGGGATCATACTTGAATATATAGTATGAAATGACTCATTGATGATATCCAAGGACCATGGCATATCGTTGATGTTGAAATCACATAAACTACCAGATAAGTTTCTTTTATTGATTATAACCCGCAACCTTCTAATTGCTATGTTCCAAGGAATTTAACTAGTAATGATGTAATATGTAAGATAGACAAACTGGATTACAAGTCTCACAATGATTTGAAAATTGGATGTCTTCTAGTTGCATAAAAATGGTGACAAGATAAGGGACATTTGGTGCACAGGAAGATTAGCTCGAAAATCAATTTCTGTAGAAAATGATATTTCTTGGGTGTTCGACGTAGAGGGGGAAAAACAAAAATGTGGAATATGTTGCCTGAAAAGGCAAAATTTTGCTTTCACAAATTGAGATGGAGATGAAATTGGAATATTGTGGGTCAAACTCTATTGAGGCCCTGGCTCTTTCTCCATTGTGCAATCTCCATCCCTTGTCTCTCCATTTGCCATTATCTCTTATCCATATTACTCTAGTGTAGTACTAGTCATATGTCTGTCTTCGACATGTCATGCTTGCTGTTGTCACAGCTGCTACCTTTGCCTCTAAACCAACATGGTGTGTTCAATCTTGGTGGACTTCCTTCCACAGAAAGAGGAAACAGCTCATTAGCAAAGATTCCAGCTCATCACCTACAAATCACGGCCTCCAACTTAATTTTCTTCTGATCACAAAGTTCCGACCTTCCTATTCAACTCTGAATCATTAAAAAGATCATCCTTTCGACTTGGATATTTGGTAGGCAACAAGACATCCTTCCCATCAAATTTTTCTTGCCAACAAAGTCGTCCCTCCCGCTTATCTTCTGGCCCAGTGAGCTTTAAAGCGTGAGAACTTGGTATCTTACGCTTGCCAAATAGCAGTGTGTTATGATGGATGAAGGATCAAGAGAAGCTCCAACAGAGGAGGCCGCACCAGCAAGGGAGGCCCAGTTCAGACCAGCAGTGGCAATGCGCAGCCCCAGTCCAAGGCCCTCTTTTAGTATACAAACGCCGCAAGGAAACGCCGCAAGGAAACGCCGCAAGGAAAGAATCAGCGGGGGATTCTCGGAAGATCTGGCATGAGAGAGATTTGAGATATTTTCCTTTATTAGTTGCTATGTATTAGGAAACAAATATGTAGTAGATGTTATTTATTAGGAGAGTAGATCCAGAGGATATTATCACTTTAGGAAGTTGTGATCACTTGGACTCTTTAAGGCCAAGTATAAATAAATGTACTGGAGAAGATTGAAGGATGGAATAAGAATTTTATTTAAGAAATTAGCTTCGTCGTAACAGTGGTACCAGAGCCATCCGCTGCCGGCCCTAATGTCAAAGGGAGGCCGGCCAAACCCCTCTACCAGTGAGGGGGCCAGCACTATCGATGGGACTAAACCAACCAACGGCAATGCGAGCATGAACTTGGATGAGGTTTTACGTGCGCAGGAGGCTTTCATGAATAAGCTGAAGGACATGTTTAAAGAGTTCTTGATCGCACAACAGACCGCCCGCACATCCTCACCGAACCCCGACAGCCCTGCCGGGACTACGACCATGCCTACCTCATCCAAAGCACACGTCCACTTTGGACAGTTTCCATCAGAACGATCAACTCCAACACCGGAACCCAGCTTTACTCCACCAATCCGACCCGAGGCCCGGTACTCCTCCCCCACCACGCCCACGTTCGTGACTCCGCTGTCTACCGCTGCGCCCTATGCTGCGAACCACGAACGCCATTTTTTCCCCAGCTTTACCGGAGAAGATCCGCAAGAATGGATATATAACGCGGACAAGTATTTTCGATATCACAACATTGTTAGCGACCCACAAAAGCTCATTACCATGGCGATGCACCTGCGGGGAGAAGCAAATCGCTGGTACCAAAGCTATGAGCAATCGTACCCTGTCATTCATGGAAGCAATTCACGTCGGCCGTTATGGATCGATTTGGGCCTAGCGCTTTCGGCAATGTCAGCTATATGCTCGGAAAATTGCGGCAGACGGGTACAGTGGCTGAATTTCAGGCTGCGTTTGAGGAGCAAAAATCACGATTACCGTGGATACACGAGGGCGATCTCGTCGGGCGATTTTGCTGCGGACTCCAAGACAAGATCGCCATTCGGGTGCTGGCACAAGCCCCGCGAGACCTACAATCGGCGTTTCAATTGGCACGACTCTTGAGGAGGAGCTCAAATTGGAGCGACGTTCTGTTTCCAGCAGCCGCTCAGGAACGTCATGGGGAAAACCTAACCCACCTGTCAAGGCCATTTATGAAACGACCCAAGTTCCCGTGGGCCAACGCGAGCACAACAAAACTACCTCGCTGTCTTGGGCAGAAATGAAGGAAAGGAGATCAAAAGGACTTTGCTTTTATTGTGACGAAAAGTATGAGCAAGGGCACCGGTGCCGAGCTCGAGTTTACTGTCTAGAAGGGCACGAGGAAGATGATGAAGTTGAAGACTATCACAACAACGCTCCCACCGAGGATGGGCAGATTTCTCTTCACGCGATACATGGGGTAGCAGGTCCGCAAACCATTCGACTCTATGGCCAGCTTAAGAAGCAGCAGGTATTCATTCTTATAGATCCAGGAAGTACAAATAATTTCATTACTGAATCATTAGCTTGACGATTACGCTTGGAACCATCACCGGGGCGACAACTACAAGTAGAGATAGCTGACGGGAGGCCTTACCCTATCAACCATATCTATTCGCAAGTTCCCTTATCTGTCGAAGGTGCTAATTTCCTAGTCGACTTCTACCCTTTTCCGCTGGGGGGCGTAGACGTGGTGGTGGGCATACACTGGTTGCAGACAGTCGGAGACGTCCTATGCAATTGGGCTAAAGGAGTAATGAAATTTACACGGCAAGGTAACGAATATATGTTTAAAGGGATACGAGAGGGCGGACTATCCAACAAAAGCATGCGGGGCAAGGGGAGCTGCTTCGCAGTACGGATCATCCCCACCGAACCAAGCTCAGACATACCAATCACCCTTCCTTGTGATCTGCAAGGTCTTGTGGACCGTTTTACAGATGTGTTCTCGGTACCTAAAGGACTACCTCCTCCTAGAGCATATGATCATAGTATCCCCGTGAGAACAGGAGCTCCACCGGCTAATGTGCGCCCATACCGCTATCCTGTTTTACAGAAAGACGAAATAGAGAGGACGGTGCGCGAGATGCTCCAAGCCGGCATCATCCGACACAACACCTCTGCATTTTCTTCACCAGTAATTTTGGTTAAAAAAAAAAGACGGGACGTGGCGGTTTTGCGTTGACTATCGCGCCCTCGACGCTATCACAGTGAAGGACAAATTTCCCATCCCGGTGATAGACGAACTCTTGGACGAATTGTACGGAGCACGCTATTTTTCTAAGTTGGACCTCAAATCAGGGTATCACCAAATCCGAGTGCGTGAAGAAGATATTCACAAAACAGCTTTCCGAACGCACGAAGGCCATTACGAGTTCCTCGTAATGCCTTTTGGTCTCACAAATGCCCCATCAACTTTCCAATCCTTAATGAACGAGGTATTTCGGCCCTACTTACGTAAATTTGTTCTGGTTTTTTTTGATGATATACTAATATACAGTAAGAGTTGGGACGGACATCTTCGTCACCTATCCCTCGTGTTGACAGCACTCCGTGAAGGAAGTTTTTATGTTAACAGGTCCAAGTGCAGGTTCGGGCAACAACAGATGGAGTATTTAGGCCATGTTATTTCTGTTGATGGCATCGCCGCAGATCCTTCCAAGATTGCGGCCATGACAAGTTGGCCCGAACCGACCTCATCACGGCATTGAGAGGTTTTCTAGGCTTGACTGGCTACTACCGACGGTTCAAACTATGGCAAGATTGCTGCACCCTTGACCCGGCTACTACGTAAAGACTCGTTCCGCTAGACGGATGAAGCTTCGCAAGCCTTCACAGTTCTTAAGCAGAAGATGACCTCAGCACCTGTCTTGCTTCCTCCAGACTTCTCACAGCCCTTCGTGGTGGAGACCGACGCGTCAGGAAACGGTATTGGAGCTACTCTGACACAGCACAAGCGGCCGATCGCTTTCTTTAGCAAGGCATTGACCGGGCGGGCCTTATCACAAGCAACTTACGAGAAAGAACTCATGGCAGAAGTTCTTGCAGTCCAACATTGGCGACCATATTTATTGGGGCGGAAATTCACAATCCTCACGGACCATCATAGCCTGAAGTATCTGTTGGAGCGGCGGATCACCACCCCCGTGCAGCAGAAATGGTTGATAAAGCTACTCGGATATGACTTCTCAATTGAGTACCGACCAGGTTCGTCAAACATCGTTGCCGATGCTCTATCAAGGCAAGAACAAATCATATCCTCAATCTCAGACCCAACAACAGATGGCCTGGACAGCAAAGCAGGCAAGGGAGAGCTGTTCGCGGCCAGTTGTACCTCAACTCCTCTGGGGTTGATAGAGGACATACGTGTAGCCGGAGCTACCGATTCAGAGTGTACCAGAAACTATGTCAATCAGCACAGGCGTCCTCCATTCCCTATACCATCCAGGACGGGTTGCTGCTCCATAATGGCAGTTTAGTAGTACCTCAGGATGACCAGCTACACCAACGTCTCTTATTTGAATGCCATGACACACCATCGGGAGGTCATGCGGGACAATTTCGAACTTACAAGAGACTTAGAGACTCTTTTTATTGGCAAGGAATGCGCCGTGACGTCCAGCAGTATGTCATGACATGTGATACTTGCAACAGAGCCAAAACAAGCTCTTTGAAACTAGCCGGGCTGCTGCAACCTTTGCCGATACCCGACGCAATTTGGGACGATATTTCAATGGATTTCATTGAAGCATTACCTCTATCCCAAGGAAAGAATACCATCTTGGTCGTAATCGATCGTCTCTCCAAATACGGGCATTTCATTCCCCTTCGGCATCCATTCACGGCTCCCATGGTGGCCTCGACATTCACACGCGAGATCGTTCGTCTCCATGGGTCCCCACCACCATTGTATCCGATCGCAACAAGATATTCATTAGTCATTTCTGGCGCGAGTTGCATCGTTTACAGGGCACCTCTCTACTCCATAGCTCCGCCTATCACCCTCAAACGGACGGGCAAACGGAGGTACTAAACCGTTGTCTCGAAAATTATTTACGATGCTTTGTCGGGGAAAATCCTAAGTCATGGTGCAACTACCTTCATTGGGCGGAGTATTCTTATAACACCAACTTCCACACAGCAGCCCAGATAACTCCCTTTGAGGTGGTTTACGGGCGACCGCCGCCCACTATCCATCGGTTCGCAACAGGCTCTTCCAAAGTGGATGCGGTCGGAGTGGCTCTTCGCACCCGTGATACCGTCTTGCGTGACTTGCGCCTCCGCTTACTGACCGCACAGAATTGCATGAAGCAGATCTACGATAGGGGGCATCGCGACAAAGAATTCCAGGAAGGTGACCGGGTGTTGTTAAAACTACAACCTTATCGACAAGCATCACTCACTGATCGAAGAAATCACAAGTTATGCCATCGTTTCTTTGGTCCTTTTGAAGTACTGGCAAGGGTAGGAAAGGTAGCCTACCGCCTTAAACTTCCTCCAAACTCCCGCCTACATAATGTGTTCCATATATCACAGCTCAAAGACGCCGGCCATTTACGATCAACTCGGGTTGCGACATTACCTACATTCGACGAGGACGGGCGACTGCATCTCCAGCCAGCCCGCATCCTATCTTCTAGACGGGTCACTCGTCGCAACAGAGATTGCATGGAAGTCCTGGTTGCATGGGACGGTTTAGCTGATTCAGATGCAACATGGGAAGATACGGCCAGCTTGCAACAAGAATTCCAACTCGCGGACGAGTTCTTTTCCCATGGGGAGGGGAATGTTATGATGGATGAAGGATCAAGAGAAGCTCCAACAGAGGAGGCCGCACCAGCAAGGGAGGCCCAGTTCAGACCCGAGCAGCAGTGGCAATGCGCAGCCCCAGCCCAAGGCCCTCTTTTAGTATACAAACGCCGCAAGGAAAGAATCAGCGGGGGATTCTCGGAAGATCTGGCATGAGAGAGATTTGAGATATTTTCCTTTATTAGTTGCTATGTATTAGGAAACAAATATGTAGTAGATGTTATTTATTAGGAGAGTAGATCCAGAGGATATTATCACTTTAGGAAGTTGTGATCACTTGGACTCTTTAAGGCCAAGTATAAATAAATGTACTGGAGAAGATTGAAGGATGGAATAAGAATTTTATTTAAGAAATTAGCTTCGTCATAACACAGTGCTTAAGGAACAAGAAATCATAATTCTGGTTCTAACTTCCAGCTAAAAATTTCACGTATTAGGGAACAGAAAGGACACCCACTACTTGGTGGAGGGAAGCCACTAACTGACTCAACCAGTAAGTAATAAAAAATAAAATGTATATATATATATATATATTAACAGACAACTGAAAAGGTAATGATTATTAACATTGCATGACTCTGTTCTAGATACGATGAATGAGATAAGGCAGTACACCTATTGACATTCAGTAGTTGCTATAATGAAAAATATCTACTTCACTACGGCATCAAAAGCTTTAATTAGATTTAAAAGGGAATAACCTTGAACTAGCTGTTCGGTGCTGTTCAACCACGGCTTTTCTCCGGCTACGCCTCCAAAAAGCATTTGCGATGTTGGGTTCGCTATGCGACAAACTGATTTCCATAACAAATTTTTTTATAACAAAAAATAAAATTAAAATAAAACTAAGACGACAGATGAATAGTAGGATGTCATGTTTCTTATAAAGGGCAAACAATGAATACGGCAAAATGTATAAAATGGACCAGAAAATGGTATCACCTTATAGATCATAGCATTATAATCTAGAAAAGCCAGAAAGCATCAGGATAATCAAGTCATTTTGACTGCTAGCATCCTGAAAAGGACTTAGTACCTCAATTTCCCTTCAGAAAAAGTTGATGACCTGAGCATAGCATTTCTCAATGCAGGACCAGAGACATTGGCAGTTATGTCATGTCTCCGCTGATACAAAGATTGGTGGCTTTCATCATTTTCTGCTCTGCAAGAGATCATTCCAAATATTAAACTTAATGGTAAATATAAGCGAAAATCTTACAATTTGTGTAAGAAAACATTGGAAAGCTCATTCCAGTTGACTAACAGAGATCATTCAAATGATGCAAAGCTCAAAGATCAAAATGATAACAACATGCACAAAAAAAACAAAAAAAACAAAAACAAAAAAAACAAAAAAAACAAAGAAATGGAGCAAAGAAGTTATCTCTGCCAAACATGAACATCAGGTTTAATAATGTCTAAATTACATAAACAGCTGGCAAGATGTTCATGGGTAAATATTTCCTCTAGTTCCTACATTAGAATTTGTAAGGTTTTTATGACGTTTGCTTTCTTTTTTTTGTTTCTTTAAATAAAGAATGACCAACTACTAAAATATAAAATAACAATTGCAAATTCAAGGTTTTTGGTGCTGAGTAAAGCAGAGGTTAGTAACTCAGATTCTGGCGTGTGCCGACGTACATTTATTTTTACCTTTTTAAATGTAAAGATCAAAACACAAAAAAATAAAAGAAATTTCTTTTAAAAATAAGTTGCCGTTGTCAATAATTGCCAGCACCTAAAAACATGCGCAAATTAAACAAATTATGATAATCTGATCTATTTTCTTTTCTCAAATAAGGACAACATCATCTATATTTCGTCTTTCAATCATTTATGTCCAATAAAACGAGCCTAAAGCTAGCTTGCATACGAGGATAATGGAAGTTATGAAACATGGAATGGATGTGACGGCTGACCAACCAAACATTAGTAGGATCCCAATGCATATAATAGAAGTTCTTTACTTTTAAATTATAATCTGGTCAGCATACTATTATAGTGAACAATAACGGGAAGTCGGACTAATGACAGTCATAGAGGTATGTCCAGAGAGAAGGATAAACGATGTACCCTTCATTATCCATCCTCTCAGAGAAGGCAAACAAAGGACTATTAGGTTCAAGAGGAGAATCACAAGAGTCATTTTCAGCGGAGTCACTCTCCCCTGCAGCAGAAATATGAGATATAAAGATGGACTTGGCTGAGAATGGAAAGAGTTGCCCTGGAAAGCGCATTAGATCAACTAGTAACTCCACTGAGTTCAAAACAACCACCACAGAAAGATGCTTGTATGGATCTGCATACTCAATTGCACCGTCACTAGGAATGCCCTGAAGAAGTAGCAAGAAAGACTTGGAATTAGCTCTAAAAGAGAAAAGGAATGAACATGAAGAAAAAATGCAATGAGGTTGAGCATAAAATACAAAATAGAGCAAGAAACGTCTAAGGTAATCTTAAACAAAAAAATATAGCTAGTAGAAGGTGTAAGGTTGATAACAATTACCACCACAAGTTTACTCTCAAGGCCAACAGAATCTGCAAGAACTTTAAACAAAATCGCCCTTGGCCGGCATGATCCATGCCTTATCTGGCCCAATAATTGAATCCCTCGATTTTCCATTAAATGGGACATCTCCTCAACTGCAGATTTTGCAGGACTTAACTCAGAACTTGGGCGTTTGTAGAAGTCTGACACCTGTATTACATTTGACAAACCAAAGTAAAGCATGCATTACTACCTTGTGAGTGATGATACTAGAATAATAACTATTTTTCCTCCATTTTACAATTTCTTTTACTCTATTTTCGATGCAGATGCACACTGTTACAAGAATGGCAAGTCAACACTATACCCTGCACCACAAGCACCTACAAATGCATTATATGAAAATAGTTTAAGTGGCAATGTATGTTTCAATCCTTCACAACCATTTCAATTTCACAGAAAGCATGCTTTCCTATCCATTATATTGACACTAAAAAAGCAACAATAAACAGTACAACAGAAATGCTTTCAAATGCATTCTGAAAAATGGCACCACTAAAAACATCTTGGAGAAATTTATGATCTTTTTACCTGGTCCTAAACCCATTCCAAAATGGCACCAGTAATCGGTTCCCCTAGTATACCACCTAATAATTAAATCTACTTTGCCAAAATGACTGCCAACAAGAAAAGAAAGTAAAATCAATCACGTGATTCTACTACATGACTTAAACAGTGGGTGACAACCTCATTCACTCGTAGAGTTCTTCCCTGGCTCATACCTCCCCTCCTTGCAATTAACTATCAGCTTCATCTCTGCAAAAATGAAATACCACTGCATGACCTCATTTTCAATCTTCGTACACGTCTTTGTCTTTCTCTCTCTCATTCTCCATTTCTAGGTAATGGGATAGAACATGGACTAGAATAGTCTGAAAACAAACAAGGACTCGGTTCAAAATGGGTAGGTCCAAAGCTCAATTGCAAGCGAGTATGCTCCCCATCTGTTTCTAATTGGGTTATATTTTGTTTGGCACTCCATAAACTTCACCCATGAACATCCAAAAATTACAAGATCAGAATAGTTGCCCATTCCCTTAACTGTCAACATATCATCATTGTTCTACTTTCATGCATGTACAATTTCTAGTATTGTGTCCTGGTCGCTCTCCTGCCAGCATGCGCATTAGACACTAGCACTCACATTCTTATTTAGTGCAATCAATCCTCCTAGCCACCACCCCAAACAACATTGTGCAGAATCATGAATGAGGATGATATCAACAATAACAATAGACTTATAAACAAAGATGTACTGATTCTCCATTCTCTATAAACAAACATGTACTGATTCTCCATTTTCAATCCCAAGTGCATCACTGGGTTTGACAAACAAAAAAGGAAGTAAGCTGAATAAAAAAATTAATGTTGAGGGAGCATCAATGGGCATTTCAATATTACATTGCGATACAGTATATTGACAATTCAATCCCCCTTTCAAAGAAAAGACATCCAGTCATGCAATCAATAGTACTATTAGGGGGAGGAAAAAAAAAAAAGGAGACACATACAAAAAAGATCAATGGAAGTTACACCTTGCTTTACAAGAAATTGAACTCATGACAATTTATCTTTCTAAAGAGCACATGAGGGCAAAGGCAATAACTATTAAACAGTGACAAGGAAATCACCAGGCCAGCTATCTTCTTTATTAAGGCAGCATGATTATTAGTCAACCCTTTCACCAATGCTGCACTTAATTGTTTCAACATAGAAAGTTTCTTATCCTTCTCTGAATCGACAAGAATGATATCAGCTTTAAGACCTTCCATACCAAGAGAATAAAGATCATCTGCAGTTGGAATAGTATCAAAAAGCTCCTTAAGTTTCTTGTCCTGCAGTAGAAAAAAAAAAAAAAAAAAAAAAAAAGAAAGCCTAGTTATGTCGATGTTAAAAAGAGAATTCCAAAATGCAGAAAAGAGGGTCTAGAAAATAGGTTATGTAAATATCTATGGATTTGAATAGAAACAAGATAACAACCAATCTACCACTAGATCAGCACAGTAAGAATAAAACAAGGTTGGGTGTGTTTGGCTACAGCCTGCAGCTTAAAGCTTAATCTAGCCTGCCATTACATGCTACTTCACCTAGCATGTGAACACTTGCTACAAGCTGCACATCTACAAAGTAAATTCAAGATGCAAGCTACCGATCAAACCATTTTACCAAACACAACTCGTAACTAAATTTTAGCTTGATCTACATTTATCATCTATAAGACATCCAACAAGCTACAAACCAATTAATAAAACCCCTAGCCATCTCCAAAACTACTGCATATCTTCAACAGCCAACGTTTCACATGCTTCCTTTCCTCGACTCTTCAGCAACTACCACAAATGTTCGACATACAATTTTTACAAGCGCTGCAGTACGTATGCTTGGGGTATTGTCTGCACCTATTAATCATTCACAACCAGCAGTCAAGATTGCATAAACAGAAAGAACCACTGACTCCTCCGAAGAAGGAATTATCCATCTTTCTCCCAAATTACCTTTCCCATTGCGTGGTAGTTATGAAGGAAAATAGCACAACACTTGAATTATTTAGAAGATCATAGAACATCTCCCCAGTTCCCACAATATTTTAGGTCAAGGACTCTTACTGAGGAGTTAAGGCTACACCCGACCAGACCAAACCTCACCCGGAAACGGGAACCAAGCTTAACCTGAGGAAGCAACATGCTGAAGGGCGGCCTATCGCATGAGTAAAGGGATGTTCCCTTCAAACACAGCGAAATTAATCCTTGACTATCAACAGTGAACCCGGGAACACTGGTTCCTTAGCAAGCGCACTTGCCAGTCGACCAACAGCGCCCAGCTAGCACAGTAGCAAAACTTTAAATTTTTGTCGTAGAAAAAACATTTCTACAACATATCATCCATGATTTAGGCCAAAAAAAACAAATTGCATTCAGTAATTAAGACTAGAAGCTCGCAGTAAGATAATCATCAAATAAAATTAAATTAACATTGTCACTAACCGGTATAACGGAATAGAATCCATTAGGTATCTGTCCAGATAAAGTTCCTGTAGACCATAGAATCTGCGAGGCTACCCGAGGAGAAAGCTCAGCTTGTTCTACATCAGACGCAGAGGTCCTCGCACTCGAACTCTGCTTAGTCTGCTCTCGATCTCGAGGACCCAACGAAACAGACTGCAGCTTCTCCATGACGAAATCCGACGGCCACCAATTATTTGATTTTGAAGGTCCTGATTGATCACATTGCTCCGACATCTCTTCCATCACCCAAAGTTGCCGAAATCAAAAATCATTTCTGCTCGCCGATCAAATTTGGACTGAAAAAGTGCTTGTCCATTAACACAAATCACTGAATCTGTGTAAGCATAAGTCCAAATCAATACGATCTCAATAAATTTTGACCGAGTATAATGTCAATCAATCAACGGACCAATCAAAATCTAACACTGTAACAACAAATGAATTGCATATATTCGGTGGATCTGACGAGATTCATCAACAATTCAAGGGTTTCTCACTCCGCTGCTAGCTTCTTTGGATCTGATCTGAGCTACTATGTCCACGGAGAAATTAGAAATGGAAAAATATTAGTCTATAGACCCCATTTATAGCAAAGTTGTCCAAATCTTCTTCTATTTCTTTTTCTCATGAGAAACCTTCATCTCTCCATCTCTACCGTTGTTGTCGCTTTAGCCTTTGATCTCTCCAGAGCCACCATTTTTGTGGGACTTTTCTGCTGCAATTTTCGTGGGCCTTCTAATGCCACGTCAGACTAAATATGATGTGTCATCTTCAAAGCGTCAGCTAATTACAGATAAGATTTATGGCTGGTTTTATTTTTTCCGTAGATCTCGATCGAAATCAGTATTTTTACGTAATATTAATTTAAATTTATAAAATTTAACAAGAAGTAATTTGGGATAAGAAATTTTACAAATGAGGAAGGGCAAGATGGAAATGGAAGTAAGGGAGAAAGAAAGAAAATGAGTTGCGGCCGCATAATAAAATCAAACTTTATTTACAATGGCATCTGGAGCGCCAGTCTGATTAGCTATTGCATCAGTAGCCAGTTAAGCTGGCAATGTCTTTCGCTAATTAAACTGGCAACCACTATCGCCATTAACAGGCGTTTTTTTTGTCATGTAAGTAGGACCAGTATTTTATTTATTTAAATACTATAAGCGATTTTAGAGATGTAATGTTAATTAAAATTATTTTTTTTTAAAAAACAAAAAAAAACCTCAGACGAGGAGTCCTAAAGGATGTTGAGATATTTGTGTTAACATAGTATTCTCCCATTTAGGGCAATCCTTCTAAATATTGAACATAAGAAATTAAATTTGATTATTTTATAATATTTGTATTAAAAAATATTTTTTAAAAAATATTTCTAAATAGATATTTTGAGGCTCCGAAGTGTTTACTGGTTCCCATTTCTAGATGGTCTCAATTGATGATAAGATAAAGGAACGACAGTTATAATAGTTTGGTCATTTCAAGAGAAGACTAATAATTGCACTTTTTAGAAAATACGAAGGTTTGAAAAGCGAGTGGAAAAAAAATTAGATCTAAAAAAAGTTGGAAAAAAATAATACGATATGATCTTACCTTTCTAAAAATAGATGAATACCTAGCTTTCAATCGAGTGGAATAGCCGTGTAGATTAGGATTAGTGACATCATAATTCAGATTTCACGGTTCCTTTGCTTCTCTTTTTATTTTTGCTTTCCCATTTATATCTTATGGTATTTATTTTGGTTATTTTTACATCTATATTTCTATTATTTTATTTTATTATTATATTATACGTGCATCGGTCATGCTTATTTTACATGCTCACAGTAATTTCTTAATTCTGTAAATTTACGTGATTTTTTATTGTGTATGCTTATTTAGTATAGATAGGTTATATATGAACTCTTGTATTATAATTCAACCCCGACACATAATCACATTAGCTCTGGCATAACCAATTTGTAGATATTTTTGAAAAAGGGGCTCATATGTTGTTTTCATTTATATAAGGGGTTCTTGCAGATCAGCCTCCCGTTTCTCTCTTTTGGGCAAATCAGTCCCCGAAAATGTGTTTTTGGGAGCTGATTTGCTTTTTTTTTTACAAATCAGCCCCCCGAAAACGCGTTTCGGGGGACTGATTTGCACGCCCCCAAAATAGGGGGACTGATCTGCAATTAACCCTTTTATATAAAGCACAGGTCTAGGCAAAAGTTTGTCATTATTGAAAAAGTAAAAGGAGGGTCCAAAATTGTGGGACTCTCGGTACTTTCACTTTGATGTCTGTGGTTGATTTTAGTGTTTGGTGTTTGGACGGAGATGCTGAGAATAGTGTGCTGCAGATGGTTGGATGCGCAAACACGTGAGTCACGTGATGGGACGCGTCAACGTTGGATATGTGAAAAGGAAGGACGGTATGGATGGAGGACCGCAAAGTAACTGCGGAGTTTGGGATGTGTGGCCTGGCTGGCGACCCCTGTCCTATTATTTCGTACTCGTGACTCGTGTGGGGTGGATGAGCGTACGCCACGCATGCAACTGCGAAAAATACAGTCACAAATTTTTTTGGGCTTATACGGACGCGGCTCCCCTGATGCGTACGCATCAGGGTGTAGGAAAAAACACCCATCCCAGCCGTCCGTTGCAACTTTTACGGATCTCGAGAAATCGTATAAAATTTTCGTCCGCTTATTTGACCTATTTTTAAGCACTTTTTGGAGAAACTCTAAACTGCAAAATTATAGATTTTGATGAGATCTACAACTTTGTAGTTGAACATTTTTCAAAATAATGCCAAATATTATGCCAAAAAGATAATCGAATACTTGGATTATCTTTTTGGCATAATATTTGGCATTATTTTGAAAAATGTTCAACTATAAAGTTGTAGATCTCATCAAAATCTATAATTTTGCAGTTTAGAGGTTCTACAAAAAGTGCTTAAAAATAGGTCAAATAAGCGGACGAAAATATTATACGATTTCTCGAGATCCGTATAAACACAAACGGACGGCTGGGATGGGTGTTTTTTCCTACACCCTGATGCGTACGCATCAGGGGAGCCGCGTCCGGCTTATACCATATCAGCTCTCTAAAATTTCCAAAAATACAAATATCAACCTCCTGTTTCAAAAATCTACCAAATCAACTCCTAAAATACTATTTAAACTTTTTTCGAACAAAAATACTCTAATACTCGTTAACAGCTCAGACATCAAAAATATCCATCTAGAAGTATTTTTTGGAAAATATTTGAACATGAAAATTGTAGAGCTCGTCGAGATCTATAACTTTCATGTTGAACATTTTTTCAAAAAATACTTTTAAATATGTGTTTTTGAGATCCGAAGTGTAACCAGCTCGACCCGAAATCGCTAAAACAGTTTGGACACCGAAAACACCTATCTAGAAGTATTTTTTGGAAATATTTTGAACATGAAAGTTGTAGATCTCATTCAAAATATTTCCAAAAAATACTTTTAAATAGGTGGTCTCGGCCTCGGCTAAATGAGGGTATTTTTGTCCGGAAAAAATCCTAAACAGTAGTGGAGGGACTGATCTGTCTATTTTTTAAGCAGAGGGGCTAATCTGTCCAAAGAATTCAAAATGGGGGGCTGATACGTCATTATCCCAATTTTTTTTTAAAATATTATTATTTTAATTTTTTTAATAGTGTTATTAAAATTTTATTTGTCAACTAAAATCGGCCGTGCCACGTCAGTGATATGTAAAAACAGTATTTTTTAAAAAGACGCTCTTATATACTAACTCAGCATGAAAAACAATGTCTTTTAAAAAAATATTTTTTTTCTAAAATGAACGTTTTTAAAAAAAATACTCTTTCTTTAAATAAAAAAATTAAATTAAATTAATATGACATGAAGTAACCTTCCTAAAGACGCACTTTCTCTCAACCTTCATACCACCGACGCATTAAAAAATCAATGCACGTAAACAAACAATTCATACAAAATTTTCTTCATTTATTTGATTTATTTTGCAAGCATTTTTTAAAAAAAATTTAAATTACAAAATTATAGATTTCGATATAATCTACAATTTTGTAGTCGGAAGTTTTTCAAAAAAATACCAAATAATATACTAAAATAATAATAAAAATTCTGTTAATATTTTTAACATATTATTTGATATTTTTTTAAAAATCTTTCAACTATAAAGTTGTATCTCACATCAAAATCTATAACTTTATAATTCAAAACTCTTTTTAAAAATATTTAAAAATAAGTTAAATGAGTTATCGTAAGTTTGTAAAGTATAAGGCATTATACAAACTTACGATAACTCATTTTTGACTTATTTATAAGCACTTTTGCGAAAAATTTGAACTATAAAATTATAAATTTTGATGTATCTACACTTTGTAGTTGAAAGTTTTTCAAAAAAATTTTAAATAATAACCAAAATTTTTCAAAAATTTATATAAAGTTTTCGTTTTGCGATATTAAATTTTTCAAAATTTTGAAAATTTTGATTATTATTGTGGTATATTATTTGATATTTTTTCGAAAAATTTTCAACTATAAAATTATAGAGTTTTCGTTTTGTGATATTAAATTTTTCAAAATTTTGAAACTTTTGATTATTATTGTGGTATATTATTTGATATTTTTTCGAAAAATTTTCAACTATAAAATGATAAAACATTTTTAGAAAGTGTACTTTTAGAAAGAGTTTTGAACTACGAAGTAGGATAAGTGGTGTAATGTAATTTAGGAGTGCTGATGTAGTGGGATAAGTGGTTGGTGATAAAAGTGTTATTTGAGAAACAAGTCATATCGTCTTTTAAGTTATAGCTTTCTTCATTCTCTGCTATTCCTTTATTTTTATTTTTATTTTTTTTTTCAGAATTATCTTGTGCAAGATAATTCAAAATTATGTGGCGCAAAGAACTGGTGTCATAGTGTTTTTATTTACACAAGGATTCTAATGGTGAATGCTGATTGGATAATTTTTGGTGTAAGATCTCCCACAAAAACAAAAAAAAAAGGAAAAAAAAGTAAAAAAAGAATTTAGCTTAGGCGTTATTTAATAAAATACATACGTTGCGTTGACGTTTCAGATTAGCTTGATTCATATTGTGGGGAAGGAGTTTTGAGGCCATAGAGTTTGGTCCCATGTAATGCAGCCGAAGCACATATATGACAAGAAACATGAATCTGAGCTCAGCTAGTTGGGTCTCCATCATCGTCATGCGATCCTTCTGATTTCCACCACTTGATACTGCTTCTTCTCTTCTCTCAGAACTCATCACTTTCGATACATCCGGCTCTTTCGTAGTCACTTTTCCGTCGCGAAGAACAACCATATTTCTGAATTTTTGTTTTATCACCTCCAACCTTCAAGACTCGAGCCTGAGCTCTGATACCACTTGATCTGGGTCGGGTTCGGGCTTGGAAACCTCGGCTAATGCGGATCTATCGAGTAGGAGGCTATAGAGGTGTTATAGATATGGATATGGGAAAGAAATATAATATATGAGTATTTTCTCTATATTTCTCTCTTTTTCTTAAATAAGAAGACATACATATTTATAAGAATGTCCTTGGTAACCCAAGGGACTCCAATAACTATTAATGCTCTCATTAATATATAATAACTCTCATAACTATCTTAATAATGATGCCTTATAACCATCACCCTTTGATCTTTAGCCTCTTAGTCTTCTGACCCTTCAACTTTTGCCTATTCGTCTTTCGACTCTACGGCTTCCGACTCTTCACCTCAGTTTCGGTCACGCTTACCTTAGTGTTAATCATGCTGACCTCAGTATCGGTTATGCCGATCTTGGTATCGGTCATGTCGATCTTAGTATCAGTTGTGCCGATCTTAGTATCGGTCATGCTGACCTCGGTATTGGTTATGCGGATCTCAGTATCAGTTATGCTGATCTCGGTATCGGTTGTATGGTGGCCTCGGCCTTGGTCCTGTCTCACATTGACCTTGGTAATGTTGACACTTCAGTCTCGATCTCTTCAGGTCTCGGGATACTCCTGGATCAAACGTCCCCTATTCGTCTCATTGCTCTGCAATGAGTTTGTTTGTTGTGGAGTCTTCTTTTCTGAGGTCTTGAACTCCATCATTGTATCCGGCATCTTCTTCGCATTCCCGATGTTATAGATCAGCCCATCTTTCACGAACCGATATCTCTGCTGGCACCGGTAGTAGACACCATCTCGGTCATATATGTATGGATTTCCAAGTATCACCTCAGCCACGTCCAGTGGAGCGACATCGTAGATGACCTCGTCTATGTATCTCTCGGTGATTGCGAACTTGATAGTGCATCGCCGATCTATCTGGATATTATATCCATATTTGAACCACCCAATTTCATACGGCCTCGGGTGAGGTATGGTCTCTAACTGCAATTCTCGTATCAATGTCTCGGAAATAAAATTTCTCTGACTTCCAGGGTCGACTATCGCTGCAGCTAGCCTCTGCTTGACTTGTAGTTTTACGCGAAAGAGTTCTTCTTTTACAGTATCGGGGGTCGAACCCGAGCTCCCTCTCGGTTCATTTTATATCTGCTTTCCTGCACAAACCATCAAAGATAGTGTAGGATCTACCTTGTGTGCCTGAAGGGCTTCGGATTTTTCTTCTTCTTCAGTCAAGACCAGAGTTCTGGGGTATCGCGACCTGCCTTCTTCCGAGGTCCTTCCTTCCAATGCTTGGGCGCGAGCTCAGGGTGAGCGAACTAACACTTCACCTCGGTATGTCCCTCGAGCTTGCAATGTGAGCACTTGGGTCTTCTTCCCGCTCCCTTCTTGGGCTCGGTTTCTTCTGCTTCTTCTTTAATCGAGCCACCATTTGCTTTGGGTGTGATCAGCTGGGGCTTGGTCTTGTTATATTTCTTGGGATGCAATGTCCTCTCGACGATTGTCCCTTTCTCACATGCATCATCTATATCGAAAATCGAGTATATCTTGAGGTAGTTGCGCACCTCGTCATTTAGTCCCGCCAAGAACTTCTTAAACAACTCGGCCTCAGCCAAGGAAATCCCGAGCATAAGAGCACTACGCTTGAAGTCAGTCGCGTATTCTTGCACCGTTTGCTCGGCATACTGCTTAAAATATATCCACTTGCGCAATTGATCTTCTTTATACCCGACTGGGTAAAATTGCTTTCGCACAAGGGTCTTGAAGTCTTCCCATATCATGCCTCGCAATCCATGGGTCTTCACGTACGCGTTCCACCACACCAAGGCATGGGACTCTATCTTCACACGCACGAATGTCAGGCGCTGCAAGTCGGTAAAATTGTATAACAAGAAATACGATTCTAGCCGATCTAGCCATTTTCTCCCCATCAACGTCTCCTCGAAATTCCGGGATCTCTATTTTTGCTTCTAGCTTTACCGATCCCCACAAGGATGGCTCAGCTGTTCTCTGTCGAGGTTCATGCATCCCGACCACCTCCATGGGCTCTTTTCTGGGTCTGCGCGTACCTGTCATTTCTCCCTTCTCAGGGATATTCTCTGGTTCATCTTGGACGGAGCGTGTCACGAGCGTCGGCACGGCGGACGGTTCAGCTTCTATTATGCTTGACGGTGTGGGGTTCGCAAGGCTGTTCATCAACTACTGAAACATGAATCCGAGCTCAACTAGTTGGGTCTCCATCATTGTCATGTGATCCTCCTGATTTCCACCTGATCCGGAATCGCCTTGCGCGGGGCGATACGGATATAATATAGGATCTAGGGAAGACGAGAAGATCGACAAGATCGACAAGAATGCGAAGGACGATTCTTAGTGGGAAAGTATTACTCGTATTCTTTTAATTACAAGAATTACAATTTACAAAACCCACTAAACCCCTTGCTTCTAACCACAACCCGGCCAAGCAAGGTACTACCTTGGACACTCCCAAGAACCTTTGAACCTACTCTAACCGAGTTGACCAAAGAAAACTCACTTGGATGCCCCAAGCTCCTCAGATCCTCTCTAACTGAGAGCCTCTCCCTCTGGGAGTCTTCAATCAAGTCCCCTCTCTAACCGAGTGCTACCTGGACTTCACCGTCCAGCGTGATCCTTTCCTTCCATCTTGGAATGTATTGGGTTGGCTTTCCTCTTCATCGAGTGGCCTCTCCCCCCAAAGGATTTTCCAAGTCTCCAAAGGATTCCCTTCCAATGGAAAGATCCAAAAAGAATCCTCCGGTCCCCTACCACAAGTCGGTAGCTTGACCTTATCCCCCTGCTGGAACTACTTCCCCCAAAGGTTCATGATTACAACCCATTAATTACATACCCTTTATTGGGTAGAACAACACTTTATTGGGTAGCACAACACTTTGTTGGGCAGAACAACACTTTGTCGGACTGCTCCACCTTTACAGGCACCTTTTTAGCTTCCCCATGCCGCGTGCCTCCGAGGCGTCCTCATCCGCGTCGCTTCCGCTTCTGCGTCCGAGGTCTTTCTGCTCACGCACATCCAAGGTGCTCTTAGCTCGCGCATCCCGGGTCCTCCTGCATGCGCCGAGGTCGCTCCTGCCGAGGCCATGCCTGCCGAGGTAGACCTTCCGAGGCCTTGCATGCGCCGAGGCCATGCCTGCCGAGGTCAGCCCTTCCGAAGCCTTGCATGCGCCGAGACCATGCATGCCGAGGTCAGTTCTCCCGAGCATTGCTTGCGCCGAGGCCATGCCTGCCGAGGTCAGTTCTCCCGAGGCCTTGCATGCGCCGAGAACAGCTCTTCCGAGGCTTTGCATGCGCCGAGGCCATGCCTGCCGAGGTCAGTTCTCCCGAGGTCTTGCATGCGCCGAGGACAGCTCTTCCGAGGCCTTGCATGCGCCGAGGCCATGCCTGCCGAGGTCAGCTCTTCCGAGGTCTTGCATGCGCCGAGGACAGCTCTTCCGAGGCCTTGCATGCGCCGAGGCTATGCCTGCCGAGGTCAGCTCTTCCGAGTCCTTGCATTCGCGCGCCCATGCCAGCGCCTAGGCCATGTATGCTACGGTTACCTTGACCCAAGATCCTCCTGAATCAAGCGCCCCTACCGTAAGTACCATTGCTCCGCAATGGATCAACGAAAAATTCAATTGTGGGCAAGCTTCACGTACGCCTCGACCCAAGATCCCCCTGGATCAAGCCTCCCCGCCGTAAGCACCATTGCCCCGTAATGGTTCATGCTAGAACCTCAGCCATGAACAAGTCTTGCCCCTTGTCCTTACTGCATCTATTCCTGGACCCACCTCGGATCCCACCAGGCCGTTGCCGCCTTTGCTTGCGAATACCTTGGCCGTAGCCAAGTCTTGGCCGCTCCTTCTTGCGAACCCCTCGGTTCCAACCGAGCCTTTGCCACCCTTATCTTGTGCTCATGTCTGTTCTGACATAGCCCCTGCCCCTGACGTGTCTCCCACGTCCTCCATCGTGCCCCTAGACAGTAGTGTCTCCACCCGAGGTCTCTCCGTCGCCCTTGACCGGGGTGCCTCCTGCACCTTAGATCTTGCTGCGCACGCGCTTGCTCTGCCTCCCGCACCAGCGCTCGAGATTCCTCCTGCATGCACGCCTAAGGCCGATCTGCCTCCTGAATGCGCGCTTGTGGTAGAACTGTTTTCCTTGGTTTGCGTTTGAGTCTGAGATGTCTACTGCATCTGAGGTCTCTTCCACGCCTTCAGCTAGGATGCCTTCAACACCTCCAGCCTTCTTGATGTCCAGCACCTTCTGTGCTGCTTATGCCCACCTCAGCGCCCGAGGTGTATCCAGTGCCTCCCGTGCTGTTCGCTTCCACCTCGGCGCCCGAGGTATTGCCTTGCGTTTTACCTGTGCCTATCTCGGCACCTGCAGCTGGGATTGTTCTTTGCACGTGAACTGCGCCCACCTCGGCACCTTCAGCTGAGATCATTTTTTGCGTGTCACCCGCGCCCGTCTCAGCAACTCCTGCTGAGATCTTTCTTTTTTAGTCTCCTGCGCCCACCTCGGCACCTCCTGCCGAGATTTTTTTGCGCGTCACCCGCGCCCACCTCGGCACCTCCTGCCGAGATCTTTCTTTGCGCGTCTCCCGCGCCCACCTCAGCACCTCCTACCGAGATCATTTCTTTACGCGTCACGCGCGCCAACCTCGGCACCTCCTGCCGAGATCATTTCTTTGCGCGTCACCCGCGCCCGCCTCAGCACCTCCTGCCGAGATCTTTTCTTTTGCGCGTCTCCCGCGCCCGCCTCAGCACCTCCCGCCGAGATTTTTCTTTGCGCGTCTCCTGCGCCCACCTCAGCACCTCCCGCCGAGATTTTTCTTTGCGCGTCACAAGCGCCCACCTCGGCACCTCCTGCCGAGATTTTTCTTTGCGCGTCACCCGTGCCCACCTCGGCACCTCCTGCCGAGATTTTTCTTTGCGCGTCACTCGCGCCCACCTCAGCACGTCCTGCCGAGATTTTTTTTGCGCGTCTTCCGCGCCCACCTCAGCACGTCCTGCCGAGATCTTTTCTTTTGCGCGTCTCCCGCGCCCACCTCGGCACCTCCTGCCGAGAATCGCCTTGGCTCCATACATGTCTCACACGTATGCCTCAGCAAACACTGAGGTTCTGCTACCGTTTGCCACGAACATCTTGGCTTCTTCCAAGACTTCGCCGCCTTCTCTTGCGCACAACATGGCTCCTGTCGGGCCTTTGCCGCTAACGCTTGCGGACCCCTTGGCCTCGGCCATGCTGTCGTCGCCATTTCTTGCGCTATCACCTGCGAACACCTCGGCTTCGGCCGAGCCTTTGTCGCCCTGGCTTGCGAACCCCTCGGCTTCTGCCGAGTTTTTATCACCTCCAACCTTCAAGACTTGAGCCTGAGCTCTGATACCATTTGATCTGAACCGGGTTCGGGCTTGGGAACCTCGGCTAATGCGGATCTATTGAGTAAAAGGCTATAGGTGTTATAGATATGGATCTGGGAAAGAAATATAATATATGAGTATTTTCTCTATATTTCTCTCTTTTTCTTAAATAAGAAGGCATACATATTTATAGGAATGTCCTTAGTAACCCAAGGGACTCCAATAACTATTAATGCTCTCATTAATATATAATAACTCTCATAACTATCTTAATAATGATGCCTTATAACCATCACCCTTTGGTCTTTAGCCTCTTAGTCTTCTGACCCTTCAACTTTTGCCTATTCGTCTTTCGACTCTTCGGCTTCCGACTCTTCACCTCAGTTTCGGTCACGTTTACCTTAGTGTTAATCATGCTGACCTCAGTATCGGTTATGCCGATCTTGGTATCGGTCATGTCGATCTTAGTATCAGTGGTGCCGATCTTAGTATCGGTCATGCTGACCTCGGTATTGGTTATGCGGATCTCAGTATTAGTTATGCTGACCTCGGTATCGATTGTATGGTAGCCTCGGCCTTGGTCTTGTCTCACATAGACCTTGGTAATGTTAACACTTCGGTCTCGGTCTCTTCGGGTCTCGGGATCCTCCTGGATCATTCGAAAAACGTTCTTTTTAGGAGAAGAATATTTTTACAAAAAACACTTTTTTTTCCTGCTAAGTCAGCATGTAAGAGCGTCTTTTGAAAAGACACTGTTTCTATGTGGCACTGACGTGGCGCGGCAGACTTTAGTTTGGCAAATAAATATTTAATAACACTATTTTAATAATTTTTTATTTAAAAAAATATTATTTTAAGAAAAAAATCGTCAAGACATAGCTGCCGGGCAACATTATTCAAGTGTAATCACATATTAGTTCTTATTTTTGTGCCACCATCTTCAATAGAATCTTTTTTATGATGATTACCAAATTAATAATATATATAAATAAAATATTAAAAATAAATTTTAATATGCTTTAATAATTTTTGTATTAAAAATATCTTTAAATAGGAGCTGTAAAGTTTCAAAAGCTTCACTATTACAAAAATTTTTAGAGCAACAAAATATCATTTTTTTAAAAAAATAAGTTATTTTGAATATTATATATATATATATATGTGTGTGTGTGTGTGTGTGTGTGTGTGTGTGTGTGTGTGTATTTTAGAATGATTTTATAATTTTTTTAAAATTTGGGGACTTAATTGATAAAGTTTTATGGAGGCTTTTCAACAAAACCTCAAATTCTTTTGGGAGACTAAGGTCCTGTTCAGAAACTGAAAAATTAGGCTGTTTTTTAGAAAACTTTTCTATAGAGAAGAAAATTCGAAGTTTTCTGTTCAAATTGAAAAATTTTCTATTTGGAGAATTAGAAAACGCGGTTCTCTAATTTTCTAAATTTGTACTATTTTTAGAAAACTAGTAACTGATGTTTTCTAATTTTTTCATTCATCAATTTTCTAAATCGAAAACGCGGTTCTCCAAATAGAAAAGACGATTTTCTATTGTGCGAGTTTCCTTAAATAGCTTCATATGTAAACCCTAAAAATAATTATGCAGAAGCAAGGAGGTGTGTGCCGCCTGCGATCACCGTATACAGGTTTTTTCTGTAACTAGTATATTTCGAAATTTTTAATAACTTCCATATATTTGGAAACTTTCATCGTCGATCTTGTTTGAAAAGTTATGGAAATTTATTATAACTTTCCATATCTTTTGAAATCTTGTTTGTAAACTTTGTCTGTAAATCTTGCCCGTAAATTTTATTTGTAAATCTTGTTTTGCTACAGAATCTTGTTTGTAAACTTTCCATATTTTTACAAACTTTATGGAAATTTGTTATTTGGAAATTATCTTTTTCCATATATTTGGAAATTATCTTGTTCGTAAATCTTATTCTAATATATTGCTTAAAGAACTCTCTAAAATTGGTAGTTTAAATGGTTCAACTTAGTTACTATTTTTTTTATTATGTCATTTTTTTCTTATGA
Organism: Xerophyta viscosa; assembly: GCA_002076135.1. Taxonomy (NCBI): domain Eukaryota; kingdom Viridiplantae; phylum Streptophyta; class Magnoliopsida; order Pandanales; family Velloziaceae; genus Xerophyta; species Xerophyta viscosa. The sequence continues at coordinate 386,504 of MJHO01000112.1, read as the reverse complement.
AGATGGGTGGACATCGTGCGGATTGTGAAGATTCCAAAGACTGGAGTGATAAAAATGAGAATTATTTTCTCCATATACTACATTCGAGAGTGACAAAAGATCCTAATGGTGCACCTATTTTTAAGGAAACGGATTGGAAAGAAATGGATGAAGAATTGTATATGGCTACTGGAGAAAGATATGGAATACAAAGATTAAAAGGAAAATATCACCGTCTACGAACGAAACATCGTCTATTTTCAGATTTACTTGGACACACCGGTGTCACTTATGATTCTAATTCAAACCATGTTTTTGCCCCTGAAGATGTATGGCAGATGTTTTATGCAGTAAAGATCTAAACATTTTGTTAAAACATTACCTATTTTCTTTTCTAATAAACTAATTTGTTTTCCGATTCTAATTTATATATATTGTTTTCAAACAGAAACACAAGGATTATAAAACATTCAAAAGAAGATAAAGCAGATAATTTGTTTAGTATTTACGGAAGGGAAGTATTGCTAGAGAGCGCTCAAAATGGTCCATCAGTTATTCAACAAGGAATTTCGGTGAACATGACTCAACAAAATTTGATGGGTGCGGTGCGAGAAGAGATTGCAAATGAATTGTGGAATGACTATATTAATCAGAGTTAGGCTCTTTTGAGTATATTTTAAGTTCATGTAATTCGAACATTTTTTTCTTTTTCTTACAATTTTGTATTTGGAATTGATGATTCATTTGAACACTATCTCCATTTTTCTAGATAGAAAATTATTTTCTATTCACTATAATCTGAACACATTTTCTTATATTTTTTGAGTTCTCCAATAGAAAAGCAAAATAAGAAAACAGAAAGAAAACAGGAAATGGAAAACAGAAAATTATTTTCTGCTTCTAAACAGGGCCTAAATATCTGCCCCTTCAATGTTTAAATTTGCAAATAAATCTTTCATTTTATCCATTAATTTTGACACTCTAAAATACTTATTTAGAAATATTTTTTGAAAAAATATTCAAAATAAAAGTTATAAATTTTGATGAAATTTACAACTTTTATGTTACTTATTTTTTAAAAAATAAATAAGTGTTTTGAGACTCCAAAGTCCATCCGGTTGGATTAGTTTTGAAATCCACTAAAATTTTAAAGTCTCGAAACACCAATTTAAAAGTATTTTTTTAAAAAATATGTTGAACATAAAAGTCTTAGATCTCATCAACATCTTCAACTTTAATGTTAAAAGTTTTTTTAAAAAATAATTATACAAATGACTCCGGCACCGTCGACAGATGGGTTTTTTTTGCAATTAGAAAATCTATAGGTTGATTTATATGAGTAGAAAAAAAAAATCTAAATGTTATCCCAATTCTTTTTCAATTGAGACTATACCTCATTTTTTTTTTTCAACCATTTTTTTTGCTGGGTGAGTGTATGGTAAAAAGTTTGGTACAGTACGCGATCTTGTAATGAACATAATATAATGAACATGTATAATTTAGCTATAGATGTAATCGATAATATGAGTGGTAAAGTATAATTCTTTCTTTCTTATGAAAATAAGGGGTTTTAACGCCGTCTTTCCCCTCAAACTTTAAGATTTCAGCATGGTAGAGTCACAATAATCCTACAATTTCCTATGATAGACATGAAAGTCGAGATTGAATATGATTCCCTCACTTGTTTATTAAGGGTTCATATTCATCCCTACGATTATAAGGTCCCGCATTAGAACATACGGAAATGTTTAATATCGTAGTTTTTTTTTTTTTTTTTTTTTTTTTGAATTATCCAAACGCTACATACTATACGGGTCATGTGTTGGGGACCAACCTAACATACATCTATTATATACAACATGATTAATAGGTCTAATGGTCACTAAATCTACTAAATGACAGTCTTTATAATACTAAAACATGTCTAATATTGTAAACTATATAGATAATCATTTGGAAATTTGAGACTTGACAGGGGTAGAGGCTCAGGAAGCCTCACTGCTCTTGATTCGACCCCCACCCGGCTTGTAGCGTATTTATTAATACTGCGCTAACAGGTATGTACACATGCTCTCCTTCACGTACGATAGATAATTTCCAATATCCTTCTTGGAGAGCCAGATAAGAGCCTTATACATGCAACGCTTTAACTCCAATCGGGGAGGTGGGGTCTCAAAAATTAAAGAGAGTTTCATCTTTATAATATCTTCGGGGAGTTGGAAGTTGTAGGTTAAATGTAATAACATGTAATAAATACACTTAAAAGGATAAGCACTCTTTGCAGCATGCATCATGGTATCTATCTTTTTTTTTTTTTTTTTTTTTTTTTTTTTGATATGTAAGCAAATTGATTAATCGAACTAGAAAAATACAAGAGAGTGATAGCCAACAAGTGATTTTGCTACATAACGACTGACATAAGTAGTAAAGAATAGCCAAGGAAGCTAAGAGCTTCAAAACAAAACCAGCTACAGACATCCGCTCCAAGAAGTTGCAACATCATCGTCATATACAAGTTCCAGGTCCAATGACACGGCATTAGAACTCGCCTAGCATGACTTCATGAAACTGCATAAAAATATTAACAACCCAACAGTACCAGATTTCCAAGAAAGAAAGCGACCCATGCAGAATTTCTAATCAGAAAATAAAAATGTGGATCAGCTTATCCAATGCCCCAAGAAAGATAGATAAGTGTGGAATATATTAATATTAGAGAGTTCCAGAAAATAGTAGTTAAATATAAGCTAAGACAGTATGTCAATAGATGACTAAATTCAAAAGAATCTTTTCCAGAGTAATCTTTGTCTTTCTTCCGAGTTTAGGGCTATCTTGTCTTGCATAAAAATCAGGAATAGAACTCCAAAAGAGGACCCACATAATCTCCAAAATCCTTTTTGGGGATTCTCTATCAGGTTTTATGGGTTCCCAATACTCGGGACTTGCATTTTTAACATAAACACATAGAGATAATCAGGAATCAGAAAACCATCAAAACAACCTAGACAAGAAGTCTACGGCCCACATAGAAACCAAAACCGTTTTCGATAGAGACCACCAGATTTTATGGAAAACTAATACTCGGGTTTACCAAAACAAGCCTCAATAGAGGGATTAAATCCAGCCTAATAAAGAATACAAGGGACAACACCTTCAGCACTTGGATAGAAAAAATAACATTCGGATATAGCAAATCTAAATACATATATCAATAGCTTTTTTTTTAACAACCATTTGCATTGGCATACTCAATATTAATTAGTCCAAACACTTAATCAAATAAAATGGACTTAGATTTCATCATTTCCAAGCAAAGTAGAAATAGGGATAAAGAATAAGGAAAAACAAAGTTTAAACCTTACCCTCCACCAACCATATTTCTGAAAAGTTTTCCCCAGGATTGCTAGAATCATTATCTCAGAATAGATTTGCAAAGCCTCCACCAACCATATGCTAGATAGAAAAAGAATACTCGGACAACCAGCCTCTTTTGCCAACAAACCATCTGCAAAGCCTACAAAAAATAATTCTCAGTAGATTTCAAAAGTGAAAAGAAGCTAAAGAAACTCCCCTTCCAAGTATATATGGTGAAAAGGCAATTGCAAGGCCACACTCTGTACATCATCTTGAATTGAACATCCACAGCCCACCATCCATGATTCTATTGAGAAGCCCAGGACACACAAACCAGAACAAAGGCTAGCACTAATTACATAAAAATCAACCTATGCTAAGTAGCCAAGCAAACCAACTTCTTTTTGTAAACTTTACAAACCTACTAAGCCTCCAAACAGAAACAGATTTGATCTGTTTAATAACATTTTCAACCGATGGCTGAGCCTTGTGGAAAGTAACAGAATTTCTCTCCTTCCGTATTATGTAAATGGTGGCTGCCAGAACTACTCTTCTCATAGTGGCTACTCCATCTTTCTTTTTCAGATTCTTGTACAATCTGCCTAGCAAGCATACCCAACTGGATTGCTGAGTTCTCAGCCCTATCCAGTTGGAGATGTCTTTCCAAACAGCTGCAGAAAATTTACAATGAAAGAATATATGGGGAATAGACTCATCTTTATCACAGAAACAGCAAGTAGGATAAATAGAGAGGCCTCTATTAATCAGAACATTTCTTGTTGAGAGCTTACCAAGACAAACCAACCAAAGAATAATCCTATGCTTAGGTACACAGCAAGGGTCCCAAACAAGCTTATGCCATTGAACTTCATTCCCCACAGGCCTAATAGAATTATAAGCACTTTTGATTGAGAAGTTCTTACCAAAACTCCAAACAACCCTATCAGGAGAGTTGCAAAGAGAAATAGCTTGAAGTGCACACTTGAGAGCAGGAATTTTAGCATAGATTTTGGTTGCGATTCTCCATCCACCATTTCTATGCATCTTTGCCACACATATGTTCCTGTCAATCCCCATGTCATCTATATCACTGTCATTGAGATACTTTAAGAGGGGGCCCACATTTAGCCAGTTATCATACCAAAAGTGAGTTTTATGGCCATCACCAACTTTATAGCATACATACTTCCTGAAAAGATCTCTGATTTTCAGAATTTTTCTCCAAGTCCATTCAGCATTTGGTATCTAATTTTTAACTATAAATTAATGCACTACTAGAAAAAAATGTCCTTTGCAACGACTTTTATGATGGAAATATTTCAGTTGTGATGTTGGCGGATTTCTCTTCACCAGATAAGTGAGTGACGTGCAATATTTGTTAACATCGTTTGAGATGGATGCTTGAGGTGGATGGTACAAGTTGAGATCGAATTGTCAAATGGATATAGTATGTGTGTGCCTAATAGAATGATATACCTAAGCAATAAACAGAGACCAGATTTACACGAGAAAATCTCGTTAGCGGGAAAAAAAACATGGTTCAAGGACGGACCTTGTGAAATGGCACTATTCATTTTAACGTAGTACAATGGAGCTTCAGTATAGTGTCAAGTAAGAGTAATGCGAGTTGATCGTCATTGAAAGAGTACAAATGGACTATTTATAGGAAGATTAGCAGGGTACATTAATAATTGATACCACCTATAATCATGGGTTGTACACCAAGGAACAAGGTTACCTAGATTCAAGGGTATTAGTGGAAAGTTTTCTGATCGGTCCACATGGCGCGAACTGTTGAAGGTCCAATTGTATCGGAGTGGCGCCTCATACTGCTTTCGTAATGAAATCCTCGTTACCTAAACTGCTTGAGTCGGGTGGTCGTTTTGCTGGTGTGCTGTGGTGGTTGGCTAAGAGAATGGGTAGGTGATGAGGCCCTCGGAGAGCTCTGATAGTTCGGGTGGTCTCACTCCGGGATACGGCTGGCTTGTATTTGGTGACCGTGCAGAAGAAGCAACAGAGTGCAAGGATGACAAGATCTCACCTCGCTCGAGTTTACAGAGAATCAAATGCCCCACGCCAAGTGCGGCTGCTTACTTCGTGCTCGGCGGAACCCAATCATCCTCAAACTCTCATGCGGCCAACGTCAACTTCATCACGTGTGGGGGACATGTATCTTCATCTCAGCAGTTGCTCGCGCAATTGGACGGATGAGATCACGTGCACGTATTGCACTATAGCAAGCTACGCCTATAAATACATCACGGTGATTCGTTTTTCACCGTCGTAAAAATTTGCATCGCCTCAGTGCTCGAGTTGTCAACGGAGTGTTGCGTCACTGGTAGTGTACAAAGTGTGCTTCATTCTTTCAAGTCAGTTATCATGTCTCCTCGTAGTTTATTTTCGTGGGATTTTAATAAATAATATTCTCAAACCTTGTTCTGGTGAATATATCATTATTCGAGTTTAATTATACGCATAATGACTCCTCTGTTTGAGATGAATCTTTTTTCTTATTCTCTTTCTCCTGTTTTATAAAAGGATAAATACTTTATGCATGTAGAATCATCTGGATATTCTAAGAATTTAACATGATGTTGCAAAAGCAATGTGAATAAACCAAACAAGACTCTGGCTACGATAACGCATTACTGAAGAGGACATACGATCACCAGAGAAGGCAAGATAGTGGATAAAGACACGATGATAAATCAATAATGCTCCTAATGACACATAAAGCACCAGTAAACAGAGTAGAGAAAATAATTATAATAATTAGCAAGCGTTGATGATCTACCTCGCGATGAAGCGGCAGGGAAAGATTTGGAGTCGCCACTTAGATCTTTTGTGAAAATCTAAAAAATCGGATAAGAAAAATTTTAGATTCTTCGGCCCGTTCGTCGTTACATGGAGGAAAAAGGGATATCCCTACAGTGCGTCTCAAAAATGAGCATACTTAATTAAGTGGTTTACTTTTATATTTAAAGTTGAGACCCATTTACTTGAACATTAAGTGGCATAGACTTTCAGAAATCAGGTCGCCATCTCATTCTTATCTTATATTGATTAATATTCAAACAGTATATGTTGACATTATACACGCAGTACGGTTATATACAATCACCATTATCACAAGTTATATGTGAGGTTCATTGTGTGTATATATATATATATATTGGTTTTGGATGTGTGTATACATTTGGTGATATAATGTATATGTATGCTTGGGCGTATCGAGGACGAGTCACGTGAGTAATGAACTTATCGACACGTGAGTGCGCTACGCGCTTGTGCATCACGCGTAGTGACTTAGTTGTTTGTGTTTTGCAAAACACTATCGGTCAACCAATAGTGATTTTTGGTCGATCGATCGAAGTGGTTGAGACGTGTATAACGTGGTTAGGTGCGGTATTTTGGGGTTATTTCTTTCTCACTCGCGCCCAGAGCTCGTGGGAAGCCCTAGTAAGTTCCCTCCTTTGATTCTCCATGCTTTTGTCTATTTTATTTCGATTAAACTTGGTTTTCTTACTCTCCCAATCACCCTCTACACATAGATACCCTTTGATTGTGTTTTCGCGGTTGTTTGGCGCGTGGGGCCGTGAGATTTCGGATTTCTTGAGGTGAGCAGGATGCACCTTTGCTTGTATGATATGTTGTATGTGATAGCATGCTTAATATGACTTACTGTTCAAGACTAGTATATGGAATATGATGATTATGCTTGGATGGGTAGTTAACCTTAGGGGCCGTTTACTTTGGAGAAAGTGAGGCAAGTGGATAAGAGGAAAGTGAAAGAGAAGTGGGAGAGTGGAAAGTGGTGGAAAAGTAGGTTTGAGTTTCTTTGTTTACTTGCAATTAAAAAGTGGGAAGAAACTGTGATAAATATATTTAAAATATAATATAAATAAGAATTATATATTATTAATAATTAAATATATTAATAATATATAATATTATTAATTTATTAATATATATATATTAAAATATTAATATAATATTAAAAATTAAAAATTTATTAATAGTATATTGTATTATTATATATTAATAATAATAATAATAATAATAATATTATTATTATTATTTATTGTTATTATTATCTATTTTATAAAAAAATAATATATATTGTATTATTATTAATGTTATTTTAATATTATCATATATTGTTTTTTATTTTTATTATTCTATTATTATATTAGTATACTTGATTATTAATAATATTATTTTAATGATATATTAAAATAATAATTATTATTTAATAATATATTACTATACGATTATTTTAATAATATACTAATATATTTTGTTATAAATAATTTATTTTAACAATAAATTAATATAGTAGTATTATTATTATTATATATATAATTGTATGCAATAATGACTTCCTCCACTTCTCTTCAATTTGAAGAGAAGTGGAGAAAGTGAAAAATGCATTGAAATGAATAGTAATTGGAAAGTGGAGAAAGTCACTTTCTCCACTTTCTTTTTCAAGTAAACAGAAAAAGTGAGGCAAGTGAGGCAAGTGAGTTTCCCACTTGCCTCACTTTCCTCACTTCTCAGGAATGTAAACAGGCCCTTAGGGTATGTTGAAAATGTGATAATAACCATGCTTGTTTGGTGGCATGTGTTGGTTGTTTATTGGTATGCTAATTATGTTGTTTACCCCTTGTGATGCGCATTGAGTAGTTTACTCGGCTTATGCTCATAATGTAAAATGCTTTCTTACATAATGCTATGTTTGGTGTTCTACCATAAATTGAGTATATGAGTTGGTAACTCCGGAAATTACTCATGGTAGAATGGTAGTTGTGATGAGAGTTGATCATTTGATATGACCTTGAATATGTGAGCGGTTGGCTCTTGTGATACTCGTTGTGGTTCATGACATTGAGTTGTAACGCACTTGAAAGTTGTCTTTCGTCGTTCCCTACTGATGGGGTTACCATACCGGAACAGTAGGGCGAACAAATTACAACTAGAGTGGTAAATATAATAATTAAGATACGTTGTCTCTAAGAAGACCGGTATGCGTAGTTTAGATCACCCTTTGGCCCGGGTGGTTGCTACATTGTGCGAGGCTCGATGTCCCCCCGTCTGGAGAGGGCACAGATTATCGACTATCTCCAGCAGGACGTTGTGGGATTGTCCCTGCTGTTTGGGTGTTGACGCCGTAGAATGTGCACTACAACGACAGATGGCCATGACCTTGGTAATGGACAGATTATCTGAGATTGAGTCGTTCTAGGATTTTGGATAGGGTACTTTCTCTTGGATGTCCCGGTTATCTAAACTAAACGTGAGAGAACTAACAGGTTGGGGTAGCCTAGATCATGCTAACTTAATGAAAACATGAGCATAATGGATGTGGTTGGGTGATCGATTACCTGTATACTTGTTAAGTTGTTGAAAATGCGATATGTGTACCTTGCTATCTTTTGTCTTTGTGTTTTGCTTGGGTGCCACGGTAGGATTGGGGGGAGATACTAACATGCCGCTCACTAAGTCTATTAAACTCACAAATTGTTGTTGTTCTCTTTTCAGATCCGTGCAGTCGAGGAACGGCATCGGTTTAAGGGTGCTAGCTCGGTTTAGAGAAAGGAAGACAATTGGGATTAGAGGTATACTTTTCGGGGGCTAAGTGTTTAGGAATCACGTAGACTTAGCCTAGTAGCTTATAATTCATTTCGTTGAATAATACTTGTAAAGGAAACAGTGACCTATTTTTTGTTATATATTCGGTCAAATTATCTTTTCCTTATGTTTTAAAAGCTTTTAGAATTGTAATTTGGATGTAAAAGTTTAAATTCTAAAAGTTGTATAAATTTTCGTATTTTATGTTTAAAGGTGATTTGAAGCTCAATTGATGTGTTGAAATCCAAATTCGATGTTGTAAAGTTCATGCATGTGTATTTAGAGTAGATACATGTGTGTGCATGATTGGATTGCATATATACATCGAGATGTGTTTAAATACTTTAGTTGGAGTATTTTCAAAATCTGTTTATGCTTGTTCTGAGATTTTCGGTAACCGATATGACATTTGGTTGACCAATCCCATTTATTTACATAGGGATCTAGTCAGATGAACTATCGAACGACCGAAATGTTCGGTCGGTCGAGCGAAAAAAAGCTATGGAATGAAGATTTTCAAAACCGATTTAAATTATTTTTATTTATGATTTTGGGTATTTAACTTGATAAAATACACATATCTAAGTAGCAGTTCTATTTGTTTTAAAAAATACAGGTTTAGCCGGATTTATATAAATCGTTTCTGAAACCGAGTTTTAAATTTTTATGGGTTGCGAATCTTAGGGTGTTATAGATTCTTGCGTATCAATGGGGGAGATTGATAGCTTATAATCTTTTGCAAGCTTTGTCCGGACATCATGGTGAGATCCGCCTCCGTCGTGGATATTAGTCAGCGTCGGAAGTCCGAACCACGGCTCACTTTTCATGTTTCAATTACTTTTATCAACTTGAGTTCTTGGTTGCAACTCAAAATTATTTTTAAAGCTTCTGCAAGCGTTTTGTTTTGGGGTTGTCCTTTGCATTTGTGGCGGCCCCAGTCGTGGGTCGTCACATTATCAACAAGGTATAGGACTTAAAAGTATTATATTTGTCAAAGCTCTATTGACGACCTTACTCCTAGGAGGGGAAATGGTTGGAGTCGCCACCTAGATATTTTATGAAAATATAGGAAATCGGGATAAAGCACGTTGAGATTCGAAGGCTCGTTTGTCGTTTACGTGTAGAGAAGACGGAACAAACCCATAGCGCCTCTCGAAGATGGTACTCTATAGGTGATTAAAACGATTTTGGAATTATATTCTAACACACAATACTGTTAAATACGTACATATTCGATTATCCGTCCGATATAAATAAGAGAGAGTGGTATCCGTCTTACTCTCTAAGTCATATTGGACGGATGCATCCAAATAGAGAATATAACTTTACCAAGATAACATCTGATGCGATTCGGTGCTCCTCGAATCCAAACTCGACTTGCTCCGATTCACTTGTTGCTCCAACCTTCGATTTGATTGTCGAAGGTTCCCAAGACTTCTAAAATCAGGCTAAACTATTACTTAGACTATCCTACGCTACCAATAACTCCCTTGGTTGGCTCCTCGACCCTTGCCTATAAGGAGGCAAGAACCTTCGGAATACGCCGGCACCTAGACCCATTGCCTATAGAGAGAGGCAAGAACCGTCGGCATACGCCTTGGACGCCACAATCGACTACGAGAAAGTTCGATTGATAAGTCCGGTGGTGGACGCCACGGATCTCTCCGATAAATCCTAGAGTTCTAAAGAACCAAAGAGATTTCTTAAAACCTCACAACAATGACCATACCAAGTTGTTTTGTATTGATGCCCTCAAAGGGGTATTTATAGGTTACAAATAACCTAAATCCTAGAGAATAAAAAAAATCTAAATCTCCTAAAATCTAGGGAAAAAAAATATACCTAAATCTCCTAAAATCTTAAAAGAGATTTGTTAGGGTGGCACAATTCCCTAAGTGGCCGAAATTTTATGAGAATCAAAACAAATGGTGGCTAAATTTAAGCTAAACAAACCATAATAAACCTTAAAGAGGCCAGTCTAACTAACTAACCAACTTAAAACCAAAATTATCAAATTTTTGCTGGCCTTTAATGCATAATATGTTGTCAAGGATCTTCAATATCTTCAAAGATGTTCAGTATCTTCAGGATCTTGAAATATCTCAAATATCTTGAAATCTTAAAAGTTCTTGAATATCTTCAGATCTTGGAATATTTTCAATATCTTGAGATCTTAGAAAATCTTGAATATCTTCAAATCTTAGAAATATCTCCCAAATCTTGAGATCTTCAAATATCTTGAAATATCTTGCTATCTTGTAACAAAATGTAAATATGTGTCCAGCGTTGCATGTTGAACATACGGCCGAATACTTTCCTCTCCTCGTATGAATATTTTAGCCAAATGAGAAATATAATAACTATCTTACTTGACTTCAATTTGGGTCGAATAAAAACGAGTGTGGCCCAACTAGTTGTAACGAATTTGAACATGGACTTGGACTTGAACCTTGTGTTGAGAACACTTCGAAATATCTCATGTACCCTTGGGTTGGTCCAAGTACTCTGATTTATCCCATTAAATATCTTCATGAACTTTCTAGCTCGGTCCCATATACGTGAACCAACTGAGTCTCGAACATCCTTATCCATTCCTTTGGACTTGCTGATCATGCTTGCATCAACATCCACCATCTTCTTTTCATATTTTCTTTATTTGCATGGAATTTGATTTTAACAAGTATGTCTAATCGTATTAAGAGAGCAATATCCAAAGCTTTCCTATTTCGATCATTAATATATGTTTGCTTCAATTACTTAGAATAAGGTCCATCCGGTCTTTAGTCTTCGTAATTAGTGAAATCAAATCTTTATTAAATATGCATGTATATATCTATATATGTCATTCGTATTATAATAAAAGCACGAAAAACGTAAATGTTATTTTAGATTCGTGGCTCAACGCATTCCCATTTTCTCTTTTTCGCCCTTAATTGTTAGAGATATCCATCTCGTTCTTAATATTATATTTATATAGTGTTTTACGCATTTTATTGATGGAGAAGAAATATACATTTTATCCCCAATTTTAAAATATTTAAGAAAATTATATTTTGAAAATATTACATGAGGAAGGAGAAAAATAATATCCGTCACATCCCCCAACTCTTCCATTATTATTCAAAATTTTTATTTTCAACGGAACTCTCCATCTCATCTGAACTTATTGTTATATACATAATTATATGCTTATTGGTTATTGGGCGAAATTGGGGTTTAAATATAATTATAATTATTAAATTATATTAAAATTTAGTTTAAATTAAACACGATAATTAAAATAATTTAAGAAAAAAGTAAATTGGGCCCTATCTGGGTTTGATCGGACCACTTGGTCTAGTCCAGAGCTGAATTGGCTCGCCCAGGCGCGCGTAGTGCCTGGGTTGGACCGGACAACCGCTTGGGTCCACGTGCATGGGTCAGCCCTAAGAAATCGGCTCCGCCGGTAACGACCGACCTAGCTGCTCATCGTCATTTCATACGATTGTGAGCTCGTGTTCGCCAGCTCGTAGTCAATGCCGGTAACTCGATGCCGGCGACGTAGCCGTCAACGTACCATTGCCGACAGTGAAGTCCATATATTTATTCTTAGGTTTTAGACCATCCATGATATGTTGGAGATGTCAAAATTTGCGTTTGAAGCTTCACTTATTGTGTTTTAGGGTTTGCGGTGTTTTGGCCACGTTTCAGTTATTGTGTTTTAGGGTTTGTGGTATTTTGGGTCGTTCTTGGGTTTATCGAGGGTGCTAAATTCATTGGTAAAATTAGAATTTGATTTTGGCGTGACTGTCATGAGATATGATGGGGTGCAAATTTATCTGTTTTTTTCATTTCGGTTTACCGCCGCCATGGTGGCTTACCGATGGCGGAGCTGTGGCGATGCTTGGGGTCTTCTGATGAGTATAGATGACTGCAAGATGGTTTTGTGAGGTTATTTGAGGATCTCTTAGCGTACAGTTATGGGTCGGCCGATCTGGTGCAACTCGCGGGCGCCAACGACGACGAGCTTTGAGATGGGGGGCGGATGGTTATACTGTGATCTTTAGAGCATAAAGATGATGACGATGAGGTGGGGTTCGATGGTGGTCTCTGTCCTCTCGGTTCTTCTACTCTTTCACGGTTCTCTTCTCTCTATTTCCGCCGGTGTCGTCCCCTCTCCCTCCCACTACCCCCTCCTTATAAGCCCCTAGGTAAAGAAGAAAGTCAAGATGGAGGTGAGGATGGGTGTGGTGGTTGGTAAGGGTGGGCAGGTGGGAAGGAAGGGGGGAAGTGATGGTGTGGACGCCTGCACATAGCTGCTCGCACCTTCATTTCTTTTTTTAATTTTAAATTTTTTTTTATATTTTCTTTTTAATAATATGTATGTGTGTATGCGATATCCCCTGAAATATATATACGCATACATGCATGTATATTTACCTACACATATATGTATACATACATGTATATTCTGTTGTGACTTAATCAGACATAACCGGACCAACATGGCTTAAACGGTCTTAGTCGAGCCTAATATTACCTGATTGGACCGATCGAGTAAGGTCAAATTTAATTACGCCATGTGGCCCCTAATTTGCTACAATTCAGTAGTGCAAACTGACAATCCGAATAAAATGAAGTGTCGACACGGCTCAACCTATTTTCGTTTCCTCTTCATCGCTCAAAGGTAAATGCAAATTAATATAAGATTAGAAATCAGAAAAACCACCTCATTCATTTCTTATGTCAATAAACATTCAAGTTATTGATGTTTAGATGTCGATTAGATGGCATATAATGTCACATTAGTTGATTATAACATCGGTTGATCAAGGTTTAGGATACTGATAAACCACCTCCTCCAACCTTTTGTCTGGCTTACATGTGGGATTATATAATTGCATTATTCATATAATGTTCTATGAGCATAGGCAATGTTCAGAACGTAAAACAGGGTTGAGGTGTAAAGTTCGGGTAGTCTCTTCATTCTAACCTTGAACCTAATTGACATTCAATTTTAACAAGTATCGCCTTCAACATGTAATTCTACTAAAAAGAAAATCGTATAGTTAACATGATCATGATGGATCAAACTGACATTGGGATCAAAATATAATTATTAAAAAAAATAAAATAATAAAAATTAAGAATTAAAAAAAAGGGAAAATTGCGTTTCAGCCCCCCCGTTTCCCATTTTCGACTTTTCAGCCCCCCGAAACGCGTTTCCCCGCCGACGTGGCGGCGCGCGCGTGCCGCCACGTGGCGTTTCGGGGGGCTGAATCGCGCGACCCCAAACTTAGGGGGGCTGAAACGCAATTTTCCTTTAAAAAAAGGCCATTACTAGTCTGGGTCACAAACACAAAGCTCGTGCTGGACCACACGCGCAGCCTAGCCCGGGCACGGTTGGCCTGCGACTTAAACCGCGAATCTGACGGGGGTTTATGGGTCAAATTCGACACGTTAACCCTCGTCTTCTTCGCTTGCGCGGCTCTCCCCCGTGGCTTTCTCTCCTATGTTGCATCTCCGTTCTTGCTACCGGCACGATCTCTCGCTGCCAAGGGTTTTCGACCATTCGGGAGTCATTGGAGAGGTGAAAAATCGAGTTTGGAGGCTCTTTCGACTAGTTATGATGGTGGCGAAGTTTTGGTCGCGTTTCGAGACAGACATCGTTCGCTGTTACCGGGACCGTTCCTCAACCTCCTTGAGGTTCCTGACTCGAATCTAGTGTCGAAAATGGATTTCGTTGAGACGTACAAAGGTGTAGCTACACATGATTTTCGGCTGTCCATTATTGCATGGCCGATGACGGGGCATTCGTTCATGTTCGTTATCATTTGTAGAGCTTATTTAGCCGTTAATGGCACAATATTTGGTTTATGTTCAAGAGCAGTGCAAGCTATTTTTTGTTTCTATTTTTTGGCCGTCACCGGCGTCGCCGGCGACGAGCGTCATCATTAGTTAGTTAGATGAGTTCGTAACTGTCACGACCCGCGAGCCGAGGGCCGCGACGGAGGGAAATAATTTTTCGCAAAGAAATAAAATTCGAAATAAATAGTTTTGCGGAAGTTTAAACAACCAAGGAGTTCATTTCAAATCCCCAAATACTCAGAATCAAATCTCAAAGTTCAAATAAGGAAGAGCCGCAACCTGGATATTCAGTCCGAGACGAGAACCCGCGGGGGAGGCGGTTCGGTCTCAACCCGAGCTCAGTTTGCATAGGATACTAATGTATCAATCTCCCCAGATGACACAAGAGGATCCTAAGCAATCTAAGGTCCAAACCTCTTTTAAAACCTTACGCAAATACACTTAAAACCATATTTTCGAAATACCGGCTCGATCTATATTTTTCCAAAAGTTTTGGGATTGTCAAACCTCTAGTTAGTAATTATAAGAACCCCTCAAAGCATCGAAATCAAATTCGGAAACCAGATACGCAAAATGTGACGATGAATTTCAGAGCTGTTTTCGGTCGACCAGATTGATTTATCGGTCGACCGGAAGTCGACCAGAAACGTATAACAGAACAACTACAGGTTTCGGTCGACTGATCCAATATTTCGGTCGACCGATACCTGCAGGTTCTGCAAAAACAGATTTGCAGCAACCAAATACCCAACACCCCAGTTTCTTAAATATTTTTCCAAATCATTCAAATACCATGTTTTCACATACATATAACCAAAATACACATGTAGGTATCAATTTCCAACCAAAAGCACACCCAACCCTCATTAAACAAGACATTTTTCGAAACGTCAAAATCCGAACTTTTAAGAACTCAAGTAGTCAAATTTTGATCAAACCACAATTTCATTCACTCGCAAATGTTACAAGGACCCAAATATCCAAATACACATGCGACAAGATTCAAACTCCAAATCGGAGATTCTTTACACAAAAATATAACAAAGATATCCATTTACATCATAAGCTCGAAATATACAACCTTTAGAGATTTAAACCTTCTCAACTAAGGTTTACAATTCTAAAGGTTTACAAATCACCCAAAAATACAAAATATAAGTTAGTGCTTCCAAAAGTTAATTCTTACATGTTTACGCTATACATCTAAAGTTATGTACAATTGAAACCCTTCCCAAAAGTATACCTTCCCAAAGTCTTTCCGAGCTAGCGTCGGGAAGTTAGCACCCTCTTGCCGGTGCCTTCCCACGATCTAACGAATCTGAAAAAGAAAGAAAGCAACGGGATGGTCATAATGACTCAGTGAGCGGCGCGAATATCTCTCGCGGCACCTCTCACCAAAACGCATCCAATCCACAACACAAGCCATTAAAACCAAGTAAAGCATTGCCATAACCAATAACATCATCAAGTAAATAACGTATTCCCACACCAAACAAATTATGCTTTACTTTCTTATGTTAGCGTTTGCTTGACTAATCACCCGTTAGTCCTTTCTCATTTGCAACGCAACACACCCTTTAGGTACCGCAGCACCAAGGATCTGGGTCAAACACGGTGCACATCGCGTCCCCAGTACCCTACAGCGGGGGCGATCCCTTTTGGCCTTAAGGGAGTTACTTGATATACCGGCCTTTTCAGAATTTCCGATGCAAGCCTCGCCTGGTCTCGTAGCCGCCACCCTGGCCTCGGGCTGGCCTTAACTACGCCCACCGGTCTCTTCTCGAGACAACTAAACTGGGACTCCGGCGCCCACATCGTCCCATTTCGATCCCGATCGATATCCACACGACTAACACGGGAGAGCGAACCTGGACGATGCAGTCCAACGAAAGAGCCCCACCACAAACATTTTCACTTTATCAAGTCTCATTAGCGCTCACGTTGTCGATATCTATGTTCACAACAATACTCATATTGGGCACACCAATAGCATAAATACTATTGTTAGACATACAACGGTTTCCACGCTTTCCAAATTTCCAAACCATCACATATCCAACATATGCAATATATCCAACATTTCCGTAAAATAAGAAGGTGCTTCCATCCGATGTCCAAACCACATAGTTAACAATAACATGATCATAAGTACCAAGTCATACTAGCAAGTTGTAATAACATATTATCATCATGCTAGCATCACAATATGCTCATAAACCACATATCACAAAATCTAGGGTTTCCACCGAAAATTCTAAATATCATATAATCATGCTTGTATCACATAAATCATCTTAATAGCATACACCAACACCACAATCACATACAAGCAAGAGGTGCAAACCACTCACCTCGAGCGTTCGGCCGAAAACACACAAGAACACGACTTCACCACAAATCAAACGTTCCGGGGAGAGAAGCTAGGTCAAAGCAACTAAGAGAGTGAGGGAGAGAGAGATGAGATGATCAACGCCAAGGAATCAAGGAGAAGGTGATGGGAACTCACCTAGTCGGCCAAGGGGAGCTCCAGGTTGGGAGATGGTGAGAAATGGTGAAGGGGTAAACAATAAAAATCAAGACCCGAACTTATCCACGGGCTGCACGCAACTATCGGTCGACCGGAACACGAATCGGTCGACCGAAAGTGCTCAGCACAGCACAAATCCGGTCAAAACAAACACCCAACCCTGACACGCACACAACCAAGCACTCCTCGTGCCAACGGGGTCACCAACCACATGACACACCCGCGGTACGCTCGAACACTCATGCACGGATAACGAAAATATACTCAAACACAAATCACAAACTCCAACATAATTCATAAAACAAAACAAATCAAACAACGAACCTCACAAGTTCGTATGCATGTGTAGACTTCATTGAGAGACAATATAAGTGTTTGCATGAGTATACCTTGGAGTAGAGTTTTCGGCCGATTGGGTGCAAACTGCGGCGCCGGTGACGGCGAGCTTCAAGACATCCTGTGGTCGGCGGAGTAGCATCTCCGTAGCTTGGAGGAGATAGCGGTGGTGGTGGCGTGGCGTCTCTTAGCCCTTACCTTTATCTCTCCACTCACGGCTCTCTCACTCTCCTTGCTATTCTCTCTTTAACAGTGTCCCCTCTTCCTCTCTACTGTTCATCCCTATTTTGTGGGTAGGTAGGGGGTGTTTATAAATGGGGTTGAGGAGAGAGGAGGGGTGGGGATGCCATCATGAAGGCACGAAGGAGCGGTGAAAGTTTAACGGACGTGCGGCCGGTGCAGCTGCCCATCCCATCCCCTCCTCTTTTTTATTTATTTATTTATTATTTTTTAAGAAAATTTATTACTTTTTATATTATTATATGTGTATATGTATATATAGATGGCTATGTGTATGTATCTATATAGGGTTATTGTATATTTACGTATATGTATGTTATCGTATATGTATATATTATTGCATGTATATATGTAGCGAAATAGGTCTAATTGGGTTAATCGGCCAAATGAATTTAATCGGACCTAATTTGGCTAATCGATTTAATCATGCTTAATTAATCCTGATAAGGTGTAACCGTGCCTGATTGGATTTAATTGGGGCTAGTTGGGTTGAGCAAATAGGGCTACATTTAATTGTGCTCCGTGAATTATATTAGTGTACTTTGGTAGTGTATCATGACAAATAAGATAAAATAGGACGTCGACAGTATGTTCCAAGCAAGACAATCATATATTTGGATTTGTAAACAACAACAGCAGATCAAAATTCAGACTTATATAAAGCCAAGCATATAAGACAAACTTTATCATTCCTTATATAGACATACGATCATCTCCTCCTGTATATGACTATATGGAACAGAAATTAAACAAACAAATGATGAAAACTCTAGCAGAGCCTTTTAGGCGTGGAGCCACTGCTCTAGCAGGGTACTCAATTCACTACCCTGTATTTTGGAGGAATTATATATATATATATATATATATTATAATGAATTAGTATATAATTATATTGCATCACAAATTGATATTTTACAAGCTTGTTGCAGTTGCACTTCACACTCGCCGCAAGTGCGAGATTGCGATATCGATTCTTTCGATCCTTCTTTTTATGTTTTCTTTTTAAAAATTAGTGCATCCCTTCGTACGCCTCTCCCAATCCCGTCGAAAGCCTAGGCTAAGAGGTG
This sequence comes from Xerophyta viscosa, assembly GCA_002076135.1. Taxonomy (NCBI): domain Eukaryota; kingdom Viridiplantae; phylum Streptophyta; class Magnoliopsida; order Pandanales; family Velloziaceae; genus Xerophyta; species Xerophyta viscosa. The sequence goes on along the minus strand of MJHO01000112.1, from coordinate 367,526 downwards.
AGCCCATCCGGCCTCCCACCTTCCGCCGATCATGCTCCACCGTGCCGCGACCCTCCGCATGTTTGTGCCTAGGTATATATTGATAATGATTCAATCAAAGAATTAATTTCTAGTTGTATTTTGTAATTTTTTTGATATTAGTACCTGAATTTTTTGCTTATTCAGTACGATTATTTTTTACTCATTCAGTGCTTGATTTGCTTGAATTTATATATACAACAGTAGGTTTACGGTTATAAAATAAACTTATATATATATATATATATATATATATATATATATATATATATATATATATATAATTATATATATATATATATATATATGTAACTATCATTTTGAAAATTTATGAATCCGCCACACCGTGGATTTGATTGCAACTGATGCTAAAGCGTGCTCCTCGGCCTTCTATAAGTTTATTGTATATTTCCCTAGGTCTCTCCTCCCTCTCTAGCTTAGATTCTTACTTGCTCTCTCTCCTTCCTAGGTCTTTAGTCGATCTCCTCGCGTGGGTGGCCGAGATTTCGTGTTTTCTTGGCCGGGGTGAGGTGATTTCGGGACTAGGAGTGCGTGGACCCGAGGTGAGCGGTTAAGCACCAATGTGTGATCATGCTTGTGTGTGATAGCATGATTTTCCTTATATGGATTGATTTGTAGCATGTTATGTTTGATTAATATGCTATGTTAGGGTTATATCCCTTGTATGCGATTATGTTGATTGAGAACATGCTTATGTGCTTGGTTGTTCAATTATGCTATTGGCATGCTTATAGTTATGAAATGATTATGCAAATCATGTTAGTTCTATATGCGAACTTGGAGATTGATGTTGCTTGATTCATAACTATGCGGACTTTGTGATTGCTTGCGAGTAGATAGAGTAACTGGACTCTAGGGACACTCGTTTGCATGTGCCTTAATAAAGGTTATACTCGGAAGTTGTCTACTAGTCAGAGATTGGGAAATGGCCCTTCGAGGAAAAGAACTCGGGGTAAGGCAACCCAAGTCTAAGAGGACTAGTAGTTCGAACTAGAGTATTTGGTTGTTAAAAACAACTTAGAGATTGGCTACCCGTATATGTGTGCTCGGAGCCTCTATCCTGTCCGATCCGTGGGGCCGCGAGGATCCGTGGGGCCGCGAGCCGGGAGTCGGGACTCTAGGGATGTGAGAGGTTAGAACACACGGGTATGAGCTGTGGATCGCCTCTATTGGAGGCCGGCGGAGCGGTTGTTCACCGGTTGGCCTCGGTGGTAACCGTGAGTGCGAGGCTCGGTTGCGTATAGCGTAAAAGATCCGAGTAGCCCCCATGTCGCGCAATGGGGTCGCCTCCGTCGTTATTGGGTGTTGGTGGCACGCGGAATTACCGGTGCGAGGACCAAGACCTTGGTGATGATTGGTGGGTGGTGGGGCTTGCCCGGGTTTGGGTTTAGGTGCCGGGAAGTCCAGTGGCCGCCAGTGGCCGGCTTCACCTAAACTGGATTGAAATAAAAGACCTTATCGCGATTGGGCAATAGATCACGCTAACTTAAAAAGATTGGCATAATCTGATAGTTGGGTGGTTTTGACTAACTACGAGTTAGTGCATGCTTTGAGATATTGCAATGCGATTGTGATATGTGATTGTTTGTGAATGTGCTCCCCCAACCATTTGGTTGATTTTGAATGCGTAATGGTTGCATTCTGTTTGTTGTTTGGGTGTCACTTGGGCGTTCGGGGGAGAACGTACGAGTGCCGCTCACTGAGTCGGATGACTCACCGCTTTGTTGCCTCTTTTTCAGATCCGACGTCGAGAGGCAAGGAGCCCGCGTAGGGCGATTTACTAGAAAGGAGGTGATAGAGGTATATGGGTTTTGGGGTGTAGTTAGAAATTTGCAACATTTTGTATTTAGCTACACATGTATAGAATACATAGTTGTAATTAAACTCGTGAAGCATTGACTTACACTTGTTGTTGATGGGTTTTGTAAAGCTTTTGAGAAAAATGTACTTTTATGTAAGTTGTTTTTCTAAAGTTTTCAATGAAAAGATGTTTATTTGGTAAAACTTGGATTCTTGTGAAATCTTGCCCCAAGAGGGTTGTTATTTGCGAGATACGATGTATTTGAGCCTACTTGAACTTGCATGGTTGTTGGTTTGTGAATTTAACCAAAAGTGTGAGTTTTGAAGCGATAGGTTCTTAAAAATGTCGTATTTCGGTTTTATATAAAACTTTGTTGTAAAGCTTGTCGTCTCGTCGTATCGTGGTTGTGGAAGTGCCGTACACGTGTGTCCAAGTGGGACGTACGAGCACGTGCGATCGGCATCCCGAGAACCACGCGATTACGGATTTCGAGGCGGCGAGAAGTTGGTTTCTGAAATTGTGGTTGCTGATTTTATCAGTATCGGTCGACCGATACACCTTTCGGTCGACCGATAATAGTGGAAACTGCGAATTTGCATAAGGTTTCGGTCGACCGAAATCCATGATCGGTCGACCGATAAAACTCACTGGAAATTGAATTTCAAAATGGGTTTAAATGATAATTAAAAATGTTTTTGATGGTTTTAGGATCTCTTAGACATGTATTTAAGAGGTTCTAAAGCTTCGGATCTTTTAAAAAATACGGGTTTGGCCGGATTTTCGAAAACGAGATTTAAGGGTTTGAATTTGTAAAAGTTTTAAATTCGGACCTTAGGTTGCTATGGATAATTTGATATCAATGGAGGAGATTGATATCTTAGAATCTATTGCAAGCTAGGTCGGCGCCGATCGCGGGGTCTACCTCCTCCGTGGACCTCGGGTGCGTCGAAAGTCCCGAAACCGGCTAATCCGCTAAATGTATTTCCAAATAGATTTCAAATGAGCTTCCGCAAAGCGCTTTGTTTTCGAAAACAAAATGTCTTTCGAAAATGTGGATCCCCCCCTGTCGCGGCCCCCGGCCTCTTGGCGCGGGTCGTGACACTTATTGTCCAATCTAATTTTGGGCCCAATAAAGTTCCACGGAGAGGGATTCTGGCACATCAGGGAGCAAAGTAGGATTTAGGTTGGGATCTCTTATATTATGTTTGGATATCTAATAAGGATAAGAATTACCATAATAAATATTTACCATAGTAATAGACAGATAACAGTTACCTATACTTAGATTACTGGTACTTATTACATGAATAACCAAGATTTTAAATTCCGGGAGGCACGCTCGGTGCCGGGCCGACCGGCACTTTTTTTTTTTTTTTTTTTTCTAATATTCGTCTTCCTCTCGAATTCTCGAGGAAGATGAACAATCTCACCCACAAGCGCGACCGGCAGATGCCGGTCGTGCTGGTGGGCGCGATGATTTTTTTTTTTTTAACGTCACGCCACCTGCGCGACATAAGTGGTCAGCGCGTGACCACTTATTTTTTTTTTAATTAAAAATATTTAAAATAATATTTTATTATCGGTACGGTTGGCACGTCTCGAGTTCTGAATTTACCGAAACTCGACAAATCACGAAATTTAAAACCTTGTGAATAACAAACTGGTAACAGTTACCTATATTTGGATTCAAGGTTTTAAAAGCCGTTTCGTGCCGAGTTTCGGTAATTCTCAAACTCGAGACGTGCCGACCGTGCCGTGCCGTGCCGAAAGTACGATTTTATCTTTTTAAAAATTAATTTAAAAAATAAAAATAAAGTACACGATAATTTATAAAAATTTCACACACAATTCATAATTATTTAAAATCATTCGTGTTCACGGAATTAAAATATAAAGTGTTGAATAAAACAAAGTAAAGTATTAAAATCCAAAAAAAAAAAAGCAAAAAAATGGTAAAAAACACATGCCCGTGAAGGGCATCATCTCAAAAAAAAATAAAAATAAAATAAAATAAAATAAAAATAAAAACCACGCCCGTGAAGGGCTGATAAGACAGCCCTTCACGGGCATGGTTTGTGTGTCGGCCTGTGCCGCCCGGCACTGGCGGCACAGGCCACGGGTGGCACAGAGCGGCACGCCTCGCCCGTGCCGGCGGGGCCGGTGCGGGGCGGCACCGAGCGTGCCGCCCGGCTTTTAAAATCCTATTTGGATTACTAATACTTGTCACATTGATAACATATTCCATCTTTAGAAATCATATCAATTATACTCATGAATTGTTATTTATCAATAAAAAATTATTTATAATAAATCATTTATTTTAAATAACTAATTTATTAATATTAATTTATTTATAAAACAAACTAATTTTATTGATTTTTAATTATATGGATTGGTAGATTTTTTATGGATGAGATAAGTTGGCAAAAGACACGTAGCTAGCAACGATGTGAAGAGCTCCACTTTAATGTATACACAGAAAAAATAGATATCACCATCCTTTGTGTTTGCGACACTTATTACAATATTGGAACAGTTTTAATAACTTTTCAGCTCAGTTATCAAGCTTGAACTCAAAAAAATTTATAACTTTTTAGCTCGTGCGAAACAAACACACCCTAACCTCCTTCACTGTCACATGCTTCAATTCTCGTTTCCTTTTCTTTAATCTTATTCCATTTTTTGCTTCATTCTACTACGTCAAGAGTACATACAATTAAAGAGCACTCAACATTTATACCATGGTTTTCGGTGCCGGACGGCATGTGCCTGTTCCGGTAATTATTGGCACGACATAAACCGGCACGGCACGTTTAAAAAAATCTTATATTTGAATTTTTAAATTAATTTTTTATTTTTATTTTTATTTTTTAAAAAATAACAAATAAATATATATATCGGTACGGTCGGCATGGCACCATCGGCACGGTCGGCACGTACCGGAATCATTTTACCGAAACTCGGCTCGGCTCGCAGAGAAAACCTTGATTTATACTAAAAGAAACTTTTGAAAACAAGCCTGCAGCATGTAAACTACAAGCATAGAACAGATACTGTAATAACTACCACTACGGTATCGGCAATGTTGGAGTACACTTCCTAGACTTGAAGGATATGATGACATACATATCATTATAGAAAGGAATTAGGATAGAACATTTGCTTCTTGAGTGATCGGCAGGTTGTCGGTCCTACCTATGTTTTCAGCAACTACTCCTTGATGGGCTGTTTTCGGATCAAAGATATCAGAAGGCATGTTTATACCGGCGAAACCAATCATGACAGCCACAGCTCCAAGGTAGTCCATAACATGAGGTGCATTTCCCGTCGTAGAGTCCACGATAGCAGCTATCGGCACTTGATTGTGAGTCCAGCTGTCGCAACTGTAGTTGTAGTCAGCTGAACAGCCTTTGCCCACAAGTAATCACTAAGAACATTATCCAACAAACCTGTTACAATCAGAAGTTTAATCCAGGTTTTGCAGGAACAGAATGACATAGTAAGTAAAACAAAATCTCTGAGGAGCAATAAATAAGTTGTTCTCATAGTACAGGCAAAAATCAAAGCATAATATACTATAGAAAGCAATGAAATCAAGGTCGCCAACTTGAAGGCATTATTTCGATGGGTTACTGGATAAGCAGTCATTATATAATGCAATAGATTGTTCTGCCGATTCATGGGTATCCTGGTATCTTACACGATAGGCATTATCATGCATGTGTAACTGGACAAGCCAGCTCTTGGGGGTTTGAGTCCACAATTCTCACCGTGCTAAAGAAGTGTGAATATCTCATATATATACATATATACATAGTTTAAGGGCTTAATGTAGTGAAATATCACCGTGTCAGCTAGAAAAGGAGACACCAGGCCATCTGGTCTTCTAACGTTGGGTTTTGTAGTACAGCCATCTACCTCAGGATCATAACAAGTATAAAACTAGAATCGTGGTTATATTCACCTCAAATAGCAAGACACCAGCAAATCCTCAAATGATTTCTGCAGTGGCTTTAGGATAAAAACCATGTCATTCAAATGAAAGATTAAAATAATGAAATCTACTTAGTAAACTGAAAGTGCGAAGGTTTGTATGTACTGATCCTTCTCATGTTAATTCACTTACATACGCTACCAATTAGAAGGAGTAAGGAAATGTTACAAACCTTTTCCAACAATTAGACCAACTTGATTCCACGTAAGCTTATCAAATGGCTTCCAGCCTTGTGAAATTTAACACTAATACGATGGGAAGAAATACCAACAAGTTAAATAGCCCAAGAAATCCAAGAAACTGAGCCATGCTTGCTTCGCCTTTCCCCTCTCTTTCATCAGGCAGTTTTTTTTCGAATTAATGTGATGTAAACAGCATATAAACCAGCTGAAACCAGAGAAAGAATGTCTCCCAGAAGGGGATTCTTGGCAATTGCACTAACTCTGCTTTCTGAATCAGCAAGGCTTACTATGACTGTTCCAGCCATGCAAAGAAGCACACTAATCAGCTCTAGCCATGTGAACCTTTCTCCTAAAAACATCAAAGCAACCAAGAAAGTGAAGAGGCTTGACGTGCTGCTCAATATAGTATTTGATTGCACCGAAGGGGGAAAAGAGTTATTAATTTTAAACTTTTGGAAGATATAAAGGAAAACTACATAGAACATAAAGTTCTGAATTGTTACCGTCATAGTTGGATACTTGAGAGAGAGATTGAAGGTGAGTTGTGCAAGAAACCAGAATGGGCATATCAAGAGGCTAACTTTTGCCACTCTAGTCCAAGTCCAGCGTCCTTTTTCATCCAATTCATCACTACACTGTTCAGCATGAATGTCTGCTCTGAGCTCAGTGATTGTATCACTTGTAATACCAACTGAAGGTGATACAAATACTTCGGAGTTCATGCTGTTTTCTCCATATTGACTAACAGGACACTCTCTGTGTGTATTTTCAACACCTCCTCCTAACAAATTTGTGTTCTCCGAGTCATGACACGTGGCAGAACCATTCTTATCTCTAATCTTGTCCCAAAAATAGTTTTGAACCCGTGGATGCACGGTTGTTTGTTACCAATATAAAATAATAATATTAAAAACTTTTTATATTTTAATATATAAATTAATAATTATTTTTTATTAAAATATTATATTTTATTCTTATATTATTAGAGCAAATTAATTAACATATGGTATATACAAAATAATAAAGTGATTTGAGTGACATGAAATGGTGGTTATATTCAGTTATATATATATATATATATATATATATATATATATATATATATATATATATATATATATATAGTTTTTTTTTAGAATATGGATAATTTTTTTTAAAATTATTATAAAATATAAAATATTATTATTGTTATATTATAGTTACATATGTGTATAGATAAATTTTTTATAAAGTAATTGTTATTTAATAAACTTTGTATATTTTATTATAATCCATTTTAGATATTTTATATTTTTCAGATTAATTAAATAAAATTTTAAACTCTTATCAAATAATGCAGATGCCATGTAGCGTTTTAAGAAAAAGAATAAATATGATATGACATACCGAAAATTATTAAGATGCCATATGCTGGAACATTTTGACCAGCCAATTTTACATATTGTAATATTTATAAATTTTTTATTATATATATATATAGTATTCAAAAGCTTATATATATATTAGTTTTATATTAAATTAATATTTTTTTATTAAATTATTAAATTATATTTATCAAATGTAATTAGAGAAAAGAATACCAAATTACAAACCTAAAGTTACGACTTTAATCACCAATTTGTATATATTGTATATAATTATATATAATAGATTATTAAAAATTTGATAATGACTTTTAAAATTTTTCATTACATATAAAAAATTACGATTTTGATCACTTATTTGTATATATTGTATATAATTATATATAAATTATTAAGAATTTAATAATGATATTTAAATATTTTTTAAATTATTATAATTTATCTTTTAATATATAAAATAAAATATTATAAATTATACTTAGTTTTTATATTTAATAAAATTATTAATAATATATTAAATGTGCATTGAATTCAATCTCTCATTAAATTATATATATATATATATATATATATATATATATATATATATATATATATATATAGAGGCTATTCTCAGTTCGACCTAAGAATAGCCTATTCTCAGCTAACATCTCAGCCGTTGATCTGTTTGATCCAACGGCTGAGATTTAATTTTAACACTTAACGGAATAACGATTCACGTCGTTAAGTATTTAACGGCGCCGTTAAGTATTTAACGGCGCCGTTAAGTATTTAACGGCGCCGTTAAGTGTTAAAATTAAATCTCAGCCGTTGGATCAAGCAGATCAACGGCTGAGATGTTAGCTGAGAATAGGCTATTCTCAGGTCGAGCTGAGAATAGCCTATATATATATATATATATATATATACTATATATATATATATATATATATATATATACTATTCGAAAGCTTAAATATATTAGTTTTATATTAAATTAATATTTTTTTATTAAATATATTTTTTATTAAATAAATTATATTTATATAGAAAAAAAATACCAAATTACAAACCTAAAGTTACGACTTTAATCACCAATTTGTGTATATTGTATATAATTATATATAATAGATTATTAAAAATTTGATAATGACTTTTAAAATTTTTCATTACATATCAAAAGTTACGATTTTAATCACTCATTTGTATATATTGTATATAATTATATATAGATTATTAAGAATTTGATAATGATATTTCAAATTTTTCTAAATTATTATAATTTATCTTTTAATATATAAAATAAAATATTATAAATTATACTTAGTTTTTATATTTAATAAAATTATTAATAATATATTAAATGTGCATTGAATTCAATCTCTCATTAAATTATATATAATATATATATACTATTCGAAAGCTTATATATATTAGTTTTATATTAAATTAATGTTTTTTTATTAAATTATTATATTATATTTATTACATGTAATTATAGAAAAAAAATACCAAATTACATACCTAAAGTTACGACTTTAATCACCAATTTGTATATATTGTATATAATTATCTATAGTAGATTATTAAAAATTTGATAATGACTTTTAAAATTTTTTATTACATACCAAAAGTTACGATTTTGATCACCATTTATATATATTGTATATAATTATATATAGATTATTAAGAATTTGATAATGATATTTCAAATTTTTCTAAGTTATTATAATTTATCTTTAATATATAAAATAAAATATTATAAATTATACTTAATTTTTATATTTAATAAAATTATTAATAATATATTAAATGTGCATTGAATTCAATCTCTCATTAAATATGTGATTAATTACATATTTATTATATTTAAGTGACAAATGTCAAATGTTAAGATGATAGAGACGCTATGTGGCATATTGTGAGTTATAAGAAATGTTACATGGCGCTCAACTATTTTGATACCGAGTTTTCTATATATGCATATATATATAGATTTTGCAAAGGAATCCTCAAAATATCTCTTTATTTCAACTAAAGGGATATACACGACAAACAATGAATTGCAAATGTAGGTTATGAAAAAAAGAAGAGGCCTGCATCTACAACTGACTGAACTATGTAACTGGCAGCGATCCAAATGCCAGCAACTGCCACTATATACAACAAACCTAATACCCAACTCCAAAATTCAGCTTTTACATTGTTGCCTGAATTCATGTTGTTCGCAAATTGAGCTTGAATCAATACATAATGCTACATATAGCCAAAAAAGTCAATATAATCATTCTGAACCTACGTATAACAGAGCTAATTATCATAATTTAGATAAATTTATTGAAGAGTAGATTACAAATGCTTGAAGAAGAGATCTGTAAATACCCAAACCAAGTAATGCGATCACACTTAAGGAAAAAAAAGTTGGTCTAATTCAAGACCAAATACATCAAAATCTGAAAATGTTAATTGCAGATATTAATCACGAAGCAAGATAAGGATTCTCCAATCGAAGGAGAGACGAGGGAAGTTGGGGTTCTCCATGGAAGTGTGTTTAGATCTGTGGATGACTTTGGTTAAACGGCGGTGGCGGCGGCGGTGGCGGCGGCGTGTCGTTTTCTATTATCTTTCTTTGTTGGGCTTATACCATATCAGCCCCCAAAGATTTTAAAAGTACTAGATCAGCCTCCTATTTCGAAAACCTACCAAATCAGTCCTTCAAACACTGTTTGAATTTTTTCCAGACAAAAATATATCTATACTCGTTAACAGTTCGGATACCAAAAATATCTATTTAGAAGTATTTTTTGGAAAAAATTTGAACATGAAAGTTGTAGAGCTCGTCGAGATCTACTACTTTTATGTTGAACATTTTTCCAAAAAATGCTTTGAAATAGGTGTTTTTGAGGTCCGAAGTGTAAACAGCTCGACCCGAAATCGCTGAAACAGTTTGGACGCCGAAAACACCTATCTAAAAGTATTTTTTGGAAAAATTTTGAACGTAAAAGTTGTAGACCTTGACGAGATCTATAACTTTCATTAGCGTGTGGCGGCAGCGGCAACAGCTTGTTTTTTTTTAATTAATTTTCTTTTTATTATTATTTTTTTTTTTGTGCTAGTAGGTTGGAAAATAATCGTGCTGACATCTCTGTGTCGGATCAAAACAGTATAACTATAATTTATTCAATTAACTTTTATAATTTTTGATATATCTTATAATATTTTTTTAAAATATCTTAATTAGAAATTTTTTACATTTATTTTTTAACAATTATAATTTAATTTTTTTTTAAATTTTTTAATATAATTTTTAATAAGTTTTCCAAGTTAGACTTTAATGCAACCCGAGATGAAAGTGAACGAAGTGGAAGACCCGGGAGTAGTAAAGAAATGAATGAGTTCAATAGTTTTATTAGAGAAATGGAAATGATGGACCTGCCCATTTCTAATTTCAAATTTAAAAAAAAAAACTTCCGTCGTTTCCCAACTCTGGCCAGGTTGGATAGATTTCTTGTCTCTACTGATTGGAATAATTTCTATGGTGCATTCCATTACACGTACAACCTCGGATCATGCCCCTCTCTTGTAATCTACATCTACTGATATTCCATCTAAAAGATTTCATTTTGAGAAAGTGTGGTTATCTAATGATAGTTTTGCCGAATGTATTGCTCTTTGGCGGAATACAGCTCCAACCAATCCAGATCCAGTCAAAAGTTTCTTATACAAGCTAAAACTCATACGGAGAAGGATTCGCAAATGGAAGAACCAGGAATTCCATCGTATTAAAAATGTAAAAAAAGGATTTACTGCAAAGCATTGATGAGTTAGATAAGAAGGAAGAAAAAGAGGGCCTGAGTAATGATGATGCCGATGCAAGAGAATGTCTAAAGGGAGAGCTCGACAACATTCTTAATGAGGAAGAAATTATCTGGAGGCAACGATCTAGGCAACTATGGTTGAAAGAGGGAGATAAAAACACTGCTTTCTTTCATGCTTCCGCAAATGCTCGTCGAAGATGCAATTTCATTCATTCTGTTAATCACAATGGTAATCTTTTAACTACCAAAGAAAACATTGCGGAAGCATTTCACTCTCACTATCGCCACCTCTTTTCTGAACATCAAGTTATTCATGATGCATGCTGGGTTGACCTATATTCTGATGAACATGTAAATAATCTTGCTGCACTAGTGCATGACTTCACAATGGAGGATCTCAAGAATGCTGTGTTTGGCTTAGGTGCTGAGAAAGCTCCTGGACTTGATGGCTTTTCTATACTATTCTATCAAACTTTCTGGGATGTAGTAAAGGCAGATCTCTTTGAGGTTGTCAAGCTCTTTAATAACGGTACCATTTCCTTCGACTCTTTAGATTACTCATTTATCACTCTTATACCGAAGAAAAGTGCACCAGAATTGATTGCAGACTACAGGACTATCTGTTTAACAAATTGCTTGCATAGAATTTTTTTTCTAAGATGCTTGCTACCAGGCTTTCACCTCTCTTGGACAAACTCATCTTGGAATCTCTCTCAATCTGCCTTTATTAAGGGACGCTTGATCCAAGATAATTACGCTGCCGTGGCTCATCTTTTACACCGTACTCGAAAAGGATTGGAAGATTCATTCATGCTCAAAAAGCTTTTGATTCTATTGATTGGTCATTCATCTTCAAGACACTTGAAGCTTCTGTCTTTCCCGCTAAATGGCTGGGTTAAAACATGCATATGCCATGCAAAAAATGCTTTATTGATTAATGGGCAGCCTAATAACTGGATCAAACTGAGAAGTGGTTTACAGAGCAACTTCATTTTCGGAGCTGGGCCCGAGGGGAAGATAACTTCCTTGCAATATGCTGATGACACGGCTATTTTCTGTTCAATGAATCTAGGTATGGCAGAAAAAGTAAAGAATATTATTCTTATTTTCCAATGTATTTCAGGTCTTCATATTAACTTCACCAAATCCAGCATTGTCTATACTGAATCTAATCTACAAAACAGAGAATCACTAATTCTGTTTTTGACTGCCCAGTTGTTGAACTTCCAGTTAAATATCTAGGCCTCCCATTGAGGGATACATCGTTGAGAAAGACTGATTGGAATGGCCTGCTTCAAAGAATAGAATGCAAAATCGAAGGTTGGATGAGTAAATTATTATCAATCGGCTGACCCTTCCTAATTCTGTCATTACTCAAATTCTTGTCTATTTTTTCTCATGTTTCTGGGCGCCAAAATGGTTTATCAAAAGAGTTGATTCGCTCAGAAGATCATTTCTTTGGAAGTGCAAGAAAGCTATTTATGGAGGTTTATGTCTTGTTGCTTGGGACCAAGTTTGTAAACACAAACGACAAGGGTGTTTAGGAGTTAAAAATCTTAGAGATTTTAATTTTGCACTACTTGGTAGATGGTGGTGGCGATTCTTTCAAAAGAGGAAGAGTTATTGGAAGGACCTCCTGCTCGCGGACTTTTACAAGAGACGACTACTATTGCATGAGAGGTCCCAATCTCCTACAACTCCACCAGTTTGGAAGAATGTACTACGAATTAGGAACTCATTCAAAAATTGTGTAAGTTTTATTTTTCATGTTGGTCGTTGGATTCAATTTTGGAATGATGTATGGATATCCGACATCCCTTTAGAGAGACTATATCCACTAACATTCCTACAGTGCTGGCATCAAGATGCTACTATATCCATGATGACCCGGAGGAGCAATTGGGCGCTATGTATGGGTGATATTAGCGATCAAGAAGCACAAGCTGAGGCATTAAGGCTACGAGATAAACTATCCAATGTTAACATGGCACAACAACAAGATAGCATTACTTCGAAATTGGATAAACATGAAAACTTTTCTGTTAACAGCTACTACAACTTTCTCAATGATGGAGGACTTAGATGCAGCTACTATGTAGATATTTGGCGGATATGTGCACCACAAAAAGTGAGAATTTTTATTTGGCTTGCTTTGAAAGATTGATGTTAACTGCTAGTAATCTGAGGAAAAGACATTGGACAGCGCCCGACAAATGTGTTTTATGTGGTGCTATGGATGAAGATAATGTTGGGTTATCGGGGTCGAAAAACACATCAGATGCGCAGCGAAAATTTAAAAATTTAAAACACAAATCCTGTGTACCCGAATACAGGATCACATTGGTATGCTATAATAATCGAAATTAATACATCGCATGTAAAATAAGTATGACATAATAAAATTAATCTAATTAATTTTATTACGATCCTATCATGCTTCTAACGCGGTACGAGTTTTATCGAAATACCTTGGCGGGTCGAACACGCCACGTAACGATCATCGGATTCTGATGAATTGAGCCGCAAAATTACCCGGCCTCTAATGCTAGTCCACGCTGAGACGCTCGCGAAACCGAAATCCGATTTTAATCGAATTAAAACCGGAATCTTGGGCCTGACTGGATCGGATCCAAAGAAGCCCAAATGAACAGTGTCTTCTTCCTCTTCTTCTCCCGCGCGCAGCCCACCGCCAACGGCTGTCCAAGCTTTGCGTCAGTGCACGCCGGCACAACTTCGGATCAGCTATCAAACACAGCCTCCTTCGTCTTCTCAAACCGCCGAAGCGCACGCCGCCGTGAACGGTGGTCTTTGCAGTCGGTTTCGTGCAACCTTTGCACGTTGGATTCGGACGTCGTCACCACCGCCGGTGCTCGACGTCTCGTCCACCAGCTAACCGAGAAGGTGATGACGAGGTCAGGTGATGTCGGTTGGACGGAGAAGAAAGGTACTTGGGCAGTCGGCTGAGAAGCTTCAAGCTTCTACCGAAGCGTTTGTCGGCGACTCGTTCGTCGGCGACGTAGGTCGGAAGGAGGTGGCTGACCGGACGTTGAAGATCGCCGTTCACCGTGCTAGCAGTCTAGGGTTTCCTCCGCGTCGGCGCCGCTTCTCTTCTCCGAATCCCCAGCAACGAAGAACTGTGCATGCTTATATATACTTTCATATATTACACATAAATCCACATATTTGCCATTTTGCAAAAACGCCCTCAAGCATTTTGCAAAAGCTTAGGTCCAACACTTTGGACATTGGCAAAAGTAGCCCCTCATGCACAAATTTTCGGTTTTTCGCGATCGCATCTCATTTGCGTGTGACCCATTAGGTTCAGTACCACGCCGGCAGTGAATAAATAGTTAATTCAACTAATTAACAAATAATTAATTCAACCAATTAATTATATTTATTCACAGATCATGGTTAACGTCTAGCAACGTGCCACGACCACCCGTGTGGTATGAATATTAATATTCATCACTTGAAACCTTTATGTGAATAGTTTCCATACCCTATAATCCTTCTGTTCCTTTCTAACATCCCGAATGAGCTTAAAGTATGGATATCTGTCAAACTCTAATATAGCTCAATCATATGTATCTGTCTTAATAGATTTGCTCGTCTGTAACATTAAGAACATTTCTTAATTCACATCGTACCTCGGCCAAGGATTTTCTGAGCTATTTCTATTCAAAGACACATAGGATATTCTCCTCTTTTATAGGAGGTGACAGATTCTCTATTGGTTATCATCTATCTTCATGTGCTATTATTTATACCCAGATGGTTCCCTTGTACAACTGAGCTATACTTGGAAACACACTAAAGTATAAATCATGTACACATAAGATACTATGATAATCTCAAGTCTGAGGATCAAGGCATAACTATCACACTGAAGAATTACCATTGACAGACTCCATTGGTATTCTTCGAGTAATTCAGTTCAGTGAACTCATTAATCCAATGAGCACCTACACACTTACTTCAGTGTCAACTACACGCATAGTAATGAGATCACTGCTCTCATCGTATGAGCAAGCAAGCTGTGTATTAGTCTTTCTGGTGACATTGAGCCCCTACTCAATGCACCTATGATTAAGAACATTCTGGACTTAGGTTTATAAGACATTAGGTCTCATTATCATGATCAACTATCATGATCCTAATTCTGTTGCCTTAGTCCATGGGTTTATCACATACATTCATACAACATATTAAATATGACGATGCGATAAATAAACAAATAACCATAATCAAGTAAACCAAAAGAGTTTATTACAAAATATGTTCGCCAAAATATCCAATATTATTGGCTTTTAGGGCATTTATTCTTTCAGATAACGACCACCTTTTTCTATCATGCACATTTTTATCCCCAATATGGGATAGTGTACGAGCTAAACTGCAGCTTTCCGACTTGCCACATAATTTGTTAAATCTTTGGACAACGTGGAGATAGTATTATATATCCACCCATCTACGACCTGGATGCTTTGTTTCTGCAGTATGGTGGACCATATGGTGTGAGCGTAATTGTAGAATTTTTAGACGCACCGCAAAGCCTTCTCCATTGCTACAACAGGAATGCATCAATCAAGTCAAGCTATGGGCTTTTGTTGTAGATAAGAAGTATAAGAATCTCTTGAAGTCTTTGTCAACAAAGCTCTGTAATTTTATTGTCTCTTTTTTTAAATTTTATTTTTAATTTGTATGGAACTGTTTTAGCTCCGTTCTTTTTGTATTTTGCTTCTTCATTGACAAATTGAATGAAGCGACTGTAGTGGGTTCTCCACCTCAGTATTTCTCAAAAAAAAAAAAAAAGTTTTCCAAGTTGAATGTGGGTCGTCATGTAAGTTCTCTTGCGTGAGAGGGATATCATGTCATACGCCTTGTACTGCAAGCTTGATAAAACTGCTCGATCATCTGGGATAAACACGTAGCGGCCACCTCGGCCACAGTCAAACACTTCGTTGGAGAGATGATGCAGCAATTGTTTAGATTTCCGTTGGTTTATTTTGAAAAACAAAGGTATTATGTATCCCGTATCTTCTTCCGCCTATTATTGCCTCATTTAACTCTTTAGTATTGCTTTATTATAACGTTGTTTTAATACCATATAAGCTGAATTTTTTAATGTTGTTGTAATTGAACATCGTTATCTTAGTAGAATTTTACGTTAATTTGATTAAACAGGAGCGAAATAGTTGGGGTTGTCTACTTACTTCAACTGTTTTAAAAATATTATGTTTAGAAATCTTTTTTTTTTTTTCTTTTGATTTATATACATCCTCACTTCATGAAACTTTTAAAAAGTGATTATTTACATTCTCATTAATTCTGTCCTCAAATTACTTCTGCCAAACACTTTCTATATAAGCAAAAAAGAAATTCAAACAAAATAAAAATACTAATTAAATATAGGAGTACAACATTTGGGATTTTTTGGGGTTGTTTACCAACCAATTTTTTCTTGCCAGATAATAACTAGTTTAAACCAAACATATGAAAAGTAAGCTCCTAGATACACGACCTCCTGCCTTAATAAGTTTGGGAGAATTGCATTTCAGCCCGAATTTATATATTTTATATTTCAGCCCCCAAAATATATTTCTGCACCGAAATAGCTATGCGAATGTTTGGAAGAATTGCATTTCAGCCTCTGGATTCAAACAGTTTGCATTTCAGTCATCCGAAAAGCGTTTTTTTGTTTCCGGAGACTGAACCGAGCAAATGTAGATTTAGAGGGGCTAAAATCTAATTTTCTAAATAAGTTTAACATATATACAACCACCGACCCCTACTTATTTCTGTCTAGTGATCGCCTTTTAATAAACTGTACAAAAATGTTTGTATATTATTGATGGAAATCATGATCCTAAATATGTATTTTACTGTGAGTAGGGTTTTTAAATGGAAGTTTTTCATATCAGCCCCTCTCTTTTTCAAACTTGACGAATAAGTCCCTTACTTTTATCCGTTAATTTTAATATCCTAAAACACTTATTTAGAAGTATTCTTTGCAGAAATGTTCAACATAAAAGTTATAAATTTTGATGAAATCTATAACTTTAATTTTATTTTTTTTAAAAAAATATTTTAAAATATGTGTTTTGAGGCTCCAAAGTTCAGCGGGTTAATGGATTAATTTTAAAACCCAATAAGACTTTAAAATATCAAAATATCTATTTGGAAGCCTTTTTTGAAAAAATGTTAAACATGAAAGTTGTAGATCTCATCAAAATCTATAATTTTTATGATCAATTTTTTTTTTTTTCAAAAAATACTTATAATGGTCAAAATAGCTTTAGCGTGAATATCGAGAGGAATTTTTTTTGAAAGTTTAAACAGTAACTAATAAATCTAAAGGTTGATTTGGATGAGTAGGGAGAATCTAGGGGCTGAGTTGGTATTTGCCCTTTTTAAATTATCTCGATTTGTATCTCGTTACTTATGCATGTGCTCATATCCATTGACAATACCCTAGCAATCTCCGGCAATCTTGTCGTTGGTTAGGACGGCTAGAACCGTCCTCAATGCATACTCTCCAAATCCATGATGTTTTGTGGCTTTATTTATCATATATGCGTTTATATACATGCTCTTTTGAGATTATCGTGCTAGAACTCATATATGTCACTTGTATATGCAAGTCCTTGTGGGGGTCCAATAGATGCTTATTCTATATGGGCCGAGACCAAATAGCAACAATTGAATCTTTAATGTGTCTCAATTATCTTATTAATTATTTTTTAATCGATATTCTTAAATTTTATATGCTTTACTTTGACAATTTTTAAGTAAGTCAAATTTATTGTTAAAAAACTTGCTCGACAAGCGTAGCCTTGAAATATGTCAAACAGCTTACACTCTTTCGGCACTCGGTTCGGCTCATAGCCTGCTAAGTCATGGGTTTATTGCAGATCGGTTCAGTTCTTATGCTTTATCTCAAAAAAAAATAAAAGCAGTGTAGCCAACAAACGTTGTTCGTTCGGTCAAAAAATCTCAGCCCGTCCTTAACTAATTATATAGTGTCGTCCGGCACAACCCCCTATTGCTCGTGCAGGCTGTGGCCAAGACACCGGCCACATACTGTTTTTGGCATCTCTACTAACCCTCAAGCTTGGTAAGCTCCGCAAGTTGCTTAAAGCTTCTCCTTTTTTTTTTTTTTTTAGTGAGCCAATTACATGGCTTCGTTTTAAGGTCCATGCAAAGTGTGAACCAAATATGGAATCATCTCCGGCAATGAATCAACAATTCAAATTTTTCCACGAGCATGACTCTGCAAACTAACGAGTTCCTAATGTCTCCCATTTACTTTTGTATTTCAACCTTTTTTTCTTATTATTCTTTGTTAATTTTTACGTTTACACCTAAGTTTTGATGGAATACGCCACGACACTTTTGATGCTGTTGAGCTTGTTCCTACGCTATCAGTAATCCTAATCCCGTCGAGCAGGGCAATGCTAGTCACAAAACTTGTATTAGAAGTAGAACTAGTGTTAATTTGCGTAAATATAACTAGAGCCGCCTCTCCGTCATCATTTCCGCCAATCGTCACCGTAAACGCTGTATGTCGCCGCCGCCGGCATCATTGCATGTTCCCTATTCCCTAAGTTATGTTGTCCCCACCACCGATATCTTTGCAACCCAACTTACCTCCTAGCTCCCCGCGTAAACCCTCTTCTCTCTCTTATTCCCTATCTACTTTGATTTTTGGCTTTTCCCACCATGAAGAGGCTGGAGTCTCGCTAAATTTCTTCATTTCGGTCTTTTGCTCCCTATGATGTTACTTTCATCACCTCGGATTTGAACTGTTATCACCACACACAGGAGTTAGGTAAATCAAAACATTAATTACAAATACACGATTACCTTCTCCCTCTCTACCTGTTGGAATAATCTATTTCCTGTTTATTTTCCCATTAATAATGGCGACCAGAGCAGCTTGTTATGGGTGTGTAATCAAAGGATGCTATTGTTAATATGTAGTACTATTATGTCTGTAGTATAGGTATAGCATGGCAAGTAGTGAGCTTTGCATTAGTGGATTAGGTTAACCATTATGAAAATAGCATGAGACTGATTCGAGTCTTATAACTTGTTATGCTTCCATTGTTTTAAAATTATGAGATAACTATACTCTCTAGTTGATGATGCTACTTTATTAATGTGGCTAGAATTACTTCAATGGTCCCTTAACTACTTAGGTACGCATATGTAAGTCCACATGGTCATATGTCGCCATATCTGGAAAATTCACCATGTTAATGACCAAACAATCCCAGATCCAAGTCCAACAATGACTCTCTCAAATCCATTTTTAGAATAGTCTGGAGCTTAATCAAATAAAAGAAGCTCTAAAGTACTATATAATTTTATTGTATAAGTTTGATATTCTCACAGAAGCGCCTAGAGGATGAATAATAGCTATTGATGAGAATTTTAATTAATGATTAGGATTCATTCAACTATTATAATAGAGGCCTCATGTTAGTGTGGGATATGTATTGAGAATAATTGAAGAGCGTTGAGAGCTAGCAGGTAAAGAAGTTTCTAGTATGTGATCAAGAGAGTGAGTGATAGAATTAGCATAAAAAGTGTAAAGAGTGCCTTATAAAATTGTTGTATATGACTTCTAATATTAGTATAAAAGCACTTTTTAGTTCAATAAGTGGTATCAGAGCGAGGCTCATTTTACTAGAGTGCTCACCATGCACTTGTTTGTTGCGAACAAGTAAGAGGCACACAGTCAGGTATCATCCGACATTGTTCGTGATGCACCATTTAATATAATACTATTAGTGAAAACTCCGTTCAAGCAAAATCAGAGAGACAAGCGAATCAAAATTAAAATTTTTGCTCACACATAACCGAATTAGTTAGGCTATTTTCAAGTTGCATGAATTATCATAAACATCTCCCAAACATACTAAGGAAAAGCCAAAATATATTAATTAATGGCTGATCATGATAACATAATTAAACAACATAAAACAATATTTAGAATTCTTGAGTGTGCTTGTGCAACAACATTCAAACCAAGACAGTTAGATGACATAGATTTCATTGTTAAGAAGAGCCCCAAAAACCAATCTTAAGTGCTTACGATGATGCTGCAAACTCTTGGCGACATCTCTATGTCATCAAGGTAAACAACTACAAACTTGTTAATGAATAGTTATAGTATCTTGTTAATAGGGGTGCAAAAAAGTCATTGGTGCATTTGGGAATCCGAAGGCACGACCTTGAACTCGAGCATCCCATACCCCATAATGCACACAGTCTTTGGGTCATCCCCTCTGTGATACGAACTCTTTAGCACACTAACCTCAAATCCAGCTTGGTGAATAACCTTACATGTTCTGATCGAACATGTCCCCAATATTAGAACGGGGAACTTGTTCTTAATAATGATTTTGTTGAGAACCAGGTAGTCGATTAACATGCGGAGACTCCCATACAGTTGGTCGGCGGCGAATGAAAATCTAGGCAAGCAGCAGACGAGGCCCACTAAATGCGGCTGGTCGCTGCTGATACGTCTTCGGGAATAAAAGGTACTGATTGAGAGGGAGATCTATCATTATGGGCCGAGACACAACAAGCACAACTAGCCGAAAGCTTTGGGCAATACAACAAAGTACCTTAAAAGCCCAAAGGAATTCATTCAAACTAGGCCTACAATCACAAAATCAACCCAAAGTCAGGGGATGGACCAATGTTAGTGAGGCCCTACTGATAGCCATATTGCCAAAGAAAGAAATAGAAAAACTGGTGAAGGAAATGCTCGATAATGAGATAATCAAGCCCAACCCCTAGTGGTTGCTGAAGGTTGGACCTTCAGTGACCGATTACGAAGCGGTCACTGAAGCTAGACCTTTCAGTGACCACTGGGTCACTGTAGTCCTCTTTCAATGACTAAATTTTAGTAGCCTCTGAAGGTTATATCTTTCTTGATCGACTCCAAATCAGCTGCTGAAGATAGGACTTTCAATGACCGCTTAGTCGGTTACAGAAGTTCTATTTTACTGTCGATTACCAACGCTCGCACAGTTTGGACCTTCATTGCCCGACTACGAAAAGGTACTAAAGATAGGACTTTCAGAGACTAATTTGTCTGTCACTGAAGTCACTTTAGTTATTGACTTGAAAAGTAGTAATTGATTGTCAATTATACTTTGTAAATTGGGCTCAACCCTATATCGATCTGCAAAGGGCGACAGGAAACGAGCGAAGGTGCTGCCGATGGGTGAGAGCGACGGGCAAAGATGAGCGATGGGCAACGATGAGCGACGGTGATGATAAGTGATTGGCAATGACGGGCAGACAAGCGACGATGAGCGATGGTGATGATAAGCGATTGGCAATAATGGGCAAACAAGCGACGATGAGCGACTGGTAATGTGACGCCCCGTACCCCGGGGGTCACGAAAAACAGAACATAATGGATTTTTTTTTTTTGAATAAACTAAAAGACAAGACGTTATGAGCTAGTATTTTCAATTCTCAATAATACACTAGATTTACAGGTTAATTAAATCTACACAGCGAAAACTTTAAAATTATTACATTTTGATCCCCAAATTTTCTTCTAATCCTCGTAGCTCGCCTACGATCGCCGGTAGACCCTGCAAAGAACTAAGGGGAAGAAGAAGGGGTGAGTATATAAAATATACTCAGTGAGTGACCCACCCTGGCAAAGGCAACCACCAGGGCTGCGGCCACACACCAAACACATGCAAGCACAGAAGGCATACATGCAGATGCGAACATGCATATAAATAGAAGTCCTGCATATTAAACTTCTATATGCCAATGCAATCTGCACGCATAACATATGACCAGGCACACGAGTTGTATTCTAATCATCTTCAGCACAGATAACATACAAGTTATCACAACATGCTAGAGTAACAACTCACTACAAGCATGATCACACAAATCCATAATTTAGCATGCAAAACAAAATGTTACAACATGCTTCATCTACATAACATGCATGCACATCACAATAGACAAGTATTGCCACCAATAGTGGACTTACACAAAAACAACCACATAACAATACGCATAACCATTTGCATAACCATACGCGATATGTTGCCAAACATGAACAATGATCAGCCACAAAATCCAGATAATATCACAATAAACAGTAAGAAGCAACATAACATCACATAAAGATAATCACACACCAACCCAATAGGTTATGCTGTTATCTTTCTTATGTCAGTGTGATCTAACCCATAGTTAGTTCTCTCTCTCATGTTTATTCTGGTAAGGCGGGTCCAGCCGAACTCCCAAATCCAGGGCATCTATACCCCATCCTGACTAGGGCAGTCCCGGACACTCGCACTCATACCAAGGCTGTCGCCCGCTGTCGCCGGGTCATCCGTCGCGACACAACAATAACTCACGGTAGGGGCGACCCCACAGCGCAAAATGGGGGCTACTCGGACTCTTTACGCCTTATGCAACCGAGCCTCGCTCAACGTAGCAATCGCCTGGCCAACGGCTGATCCGCAAGGTACTACGCCTACCGTCCTCCGTAGAGGCAAACTCACCGCCTTAGGTACTCTAGTTAGAACCCTCCGCCCCCGATATATTTCCCCCGGAATCATCACATCGGGCTGACTCAATCGAAACTCGACGGAGATCCAACTACACAGAGTACCCATATTTTTTTTAAGGCACAAACATCACGAGTGTCCCTAGAGCTATTTCACTCCACATCTCGTGCATGCTCAATAATATCAATATCATCATGGATAGCATATTATAGAGCAACCAAACAATGTTCATAACATTGAAATCATCACATATGTACACATCATAGGTACATTCACATAGCTAGCATATTTAGCATCTTATGAGCATCACAAAAGCATATAGCATGATCTCATAACAACTATCATCACAAACTCAGGGTTCATAACCCGGTATAACATGAATCTCATAACACATCATATTATACACCAAATCAAACATATCAAGCAAGCTTCCACATCAAGCATGCTACAAATAACTCGGTGCTTAATCACTAGCACAATCACAAGATAATAATGCATTCAAGTGTTAACACACAAATAGCACATATCTTAATACCTACCACATATGTATCAAAACGATCAACCCAAATGCATCGTAAGGTAGGTCAAACACTTATAATAAGCATGCATTCATACAAGCACTCCCGTTAACCATATCGTTTAGGTCACACACCTAGGGAGTCGTCCACGCAGGCAAACATATCATTAACATGTTGTCTATGCAACATAACTTACATAATATTTCTAACGTTCCTAATGCATGCATCCACAGAACTCTTATTTACAAAACACGACTAGGCAACGTCAATACCTACACAATTTAATACTCGCATATCGCCGAGCACAAACTAGCATATCGCCCTAATTGTATCGACAAGTAAGGTCACACGAAACATGTTGTTCATACAACAGAGAGCATACATATAAAGGTGTCCAAACATGATTACAAGCACACCCTATCACCATGCATGACCATATACCTCTAATCGACTAATATTTACATGTTTCGATGCACATACATCTGCATGCACTCTAGCTAATCCGTCCGCACACTAACCCACTAATATTTACCGTCTAGGGAACACGAACCACTACCGAGCGCCCAATATCGGACAATATCAATATCATGCTAGGGAACGAGAACACCATCTACATACAATATCATGCTATCAAACAAAGTCACACAAGACAATCCGTATAGCTAGCATGAATATTACTATTATCTAGCATGAAAGTCATTAACGTCGAATACATGCTATCACAACCTAGGAGTCATATGTTATTTTCAACATAAATCCTAGCATGCTTTTCTAACGGATAACATCTTCTAACACATGCTATCGCAACCAACAATTCATATCATGCCGACATATCAAGACAAGCTACTACATCATAGCTTACATTCCTAGCATGATTTCTAACAGTATTTCTAACAACCAAGTGAGACCGCAGGGGCACTCACCTTAATCCGAACGTAAACCTTCTAGGGTTTATCGATCGGCGCGTAAACGTCGAAGCATTCCCAAAGATAATCCCATGAACGAGTCCGCAAGGACGAGGCGGAGCAACGGAGCAGTCGAGTTCGCCGGAGACGGCCGACCGAGGAGCTCAAGAGGCGGAGGAGGCGGCGGAGACGTCGGTGACGAACGGAGAGGCGGCAGCCGGCGACGGCAGTGGCCGGACAAAATAGGGCCGAGACGAGAAGGCGGAGATCTGGACGAATGGCGCATCAATCAGCGGCTACGAGGTTCGACGGTGGCTCAGGCAACGTCGGGAGGCAGCGGCGGACGACGGCGAGCGACGGCGACCTCGAAATCAACGGCGGTTGCAGGTTAGGGTTCGACGACCGAAGTCGGAGACGCGAGCGCCCGGGGAGAGAGAGATCGAGAGCTGGAGACAGAGGAGGAGAGAACACCGGCGGCGACGCGCACGCCGTCGGCGAGACGGACGGCGGGGTGGCGCGGCGCAGCGCACGGACGACGAGAATCGCAGGAGGGAGAGAGGGTGAGGCAACCGGGCAAGAAGACGAGTGAGAGGGAGAGAGCGCGAGGCTGGGCGCGACTGGACGAGCCCTTGTGGCTCGTCCGTCAATTGGGCTCGGCTGGGCCGAGCCACGTGCCTCGGTCGGTCGGGTCCAACTCGATTCGGGCCCAAATTGGTCCAAAACACAACCAAATTAATCCAAATCAATTTCATATCAAAATATAAGTAAATCCAAATGCAAATTAAGCACCCAAATGATCAACTAAACTCTCGATCGAAGGTAATTAACCCGAAAATAAATTTGATTCTAACTAATCGAATCCAGGAACCTCACAGGTAAAGATGACGGGTAGATGAGGGAGGACGATCGATGGGAGACAACGAGCACCGACGCATGACGAATGACAATGATGGGCGATGACGATAGGCATCAACGATCGATGTCTTCCCTCTTTCTCTCTCTCGTACAGAGGAGAGAGGATGGGAGGGAGGAAAATTTTCAGCAACTGTTGCAGTCGGTCACGGAAGAGTGGTTTCCGCGACCATTTATTTTACATATCTGTTGTCACGCCCTGACCCACACCTGATCCTGCTAAAGCTGTACCGCCCAAGCTCCGGCCATACCACACGAACGGATTTGTTTTATCGGACTTGAAAAGAGTGGTACACTTGTTTGATGCTAGCCTAGGCCTCCTACACTTATAATTCAAATTTGCTCCCCTAATCAAGGGGTATGGAGCTAAATATCACTATCAAATCTCTACATGGGCTTAAGGCTCATAGATTTTTCAATTGAGTTATTCTTTGCCTAAACCAAGGGATATCACATTAGTGACTGTTGCTATCGGTTGCAGAAATTTGCAATTTAGTGATCGACATGCACAGTTGTTGATAATGCATTTGGCGTTCATTGATATTATCGGTGATCGATCTTCTATAACTAACTTTGATCTCAGTCACTGACTTTGACCTCGATCTAGGTTGCTCCCTTTTCTGGGAAGAACAATAGGTAGATTCAAAGCATCATTTAATTTACATTGTATCTTCTATAGTTCAATTAGCCTGTTTATACTTTCAATCTATAAGTTGACATCAACTTACACATAATCCATGTGTATTCATATGATATCAACTTACATATGAGAACATCAACCTAGAAGCTAACTCTGTTAGCCTATAAAACACCTCCAAGTCGCAATATACAATTATAATCCTCACTATCTGATATTGCTAAACCGTTAGCTCATAAAACAAGTGGCATCGAGGTATGTAAGTTATGAAACAACTTCGCGTCACAGCTAATCGAGCTGATGCGGTCAGTTTGAAGTGTTCCAAGGCTAAAGATTTGTAAAAGTAGAGCAAGCACACACAATGAATACAGCACGTAGGATTTTTTACATGGATAGTCCTCGAGGAATCAACGGAAAACTACTGGCGATGTCGTTGCCGGCATCAAGAATCCACTAATGAGGAACTTGTAAAAGATAATCTCTCAATAGTATCTCGAGTTCAAGCACAAAATGTTGTTTCTCTACGTGCCCCGAAAGTCGATCCCGTACAGGAGATAGATGATTTATATTTATAGGCATCATCTTGCCAGAGCTGTGATTGTTGTAGAGGAAGTTGTGAATTGAAGAATGCGTGACTACAAGCTCGCCACGTGGCGTCTCACATTCTTGCATCAGTAGTGGAAATCGTGGTTAATTGGTTCTTGGCTTTAATAGTTTGTCGCCTGCCTAGGAGCATCGTTCGGTCCTTGAGTCTTCATTCTGCATAGCGCTTTATCCATTTGTCCTCTGGGAGGAGTCTGTTGTTGGGTTTCCATAATACAGAGACACCGCGGCTCTCATTGGAAGACCTCGGACCTATCTACTTAGTGGTTGATGCGTCCTTCTTTAACTTCGCAGCTGCCGACTAGAATTGCAGGCTAACCTCGGTTCCGTTCGAGCCTAGTAGTACATAGCCTCGCTCCATATTGCCATCAGTCGCGTAGCCACCGTCTGGCTGAGCCACTTTTATGTGGCTCGCTCCTTGGTGCCATTTCTTTGTTGACACGTGGCATGTTCGATCTGAAGCTGCACCAATAGCTAACATGAGCGTGAATCACAGTTACCAAGTTGAAAATAGAATATTAACTGATACTTCAAGTCGCAACTAAGATGTTCAACACAAGTCATTGACGAGAACTTTTTGTTGTTACTTTTATGCAGCCACATGACAGATGTATAGTTAGTGCTTGAGTTTAATATGGCGAACTAACTTCAGTCAATATGCTCCTTTCATATGCTTTTTGCTCTATAAACTCTTTAAATCAGCAAAGTACTGAGTCGCTTACATAGGATAAAACTTCGTTCTTTGCGTCTTTGGTGGAGCAGGTACTTGTCGTATATTAAGGACTATGCTAAACTAGACAAGTGTAGTTGTTTTGCAAAAGTGGCCGGTAATTATCCTAAGCCCAAACTTTTGGGGGGCTGATTAGAAAAGTCTACTTTTGGGAGGCTGAAATGTAATTTTTTCTTTATTCTACCATGAGGTTTGTGGCCTTGTAGATTGAATTAAGATATTCATAAGTTAAAGTGTGTATTTTGATGTTAAAGTAGTCCAAGTTTGTGCAACCTATGCTTTTTCTAAATTTAATGTGAACTAGGTAGCCATTATTCAACATTCTCGATGGCCCTGATACAATCAAAATCATGTATTGTGCATCGGATGCACCACACATCTTGATGCACAATATATGATTTTGATTGTATTAGGAGTTCCTATGACCTTGACAAATAGCATTCTTATACTATTCAGGTTCTACATAACTGCCCTTAGTTTTATATATCAATCAAAGGGAAGCTAGATGGCATTGCTTAGCCTTATGTATAGGTGGTGACACTATTAGAGTTCTGAGAAGATTTTTGAAGTGGAGCTGCACATTTGGTGGGACAAGAAAGGCCATATTTTGAAAAAATTATTTTAATATATAATCGTTGAAACTAAAAAATCTCTATAACAAAAATTTAAATTTTATTGTACTTTGTCGACACCCATTTTATTCGGAATATATCTTAAAATAACAAATGAGGCATAATTTAACCAAAAAACAAAAATGAAATTAATGAGAAAAAAAAAAATAAAACATAACATATAACAGTAATTTCGGCGAACATTATTTGTTTTATTAAATGACAAAACACAAAATATGATAACTCCCAAAGCTAACCCACGTGAAATTCTGCACAATCTTACATACGATGGTGCACTAGCTCAGTGGGAATTTGAATAGGAGGTCAGTTACAAATTTTAATGGATGGCAAGTTACAAGTTTTAATGGATTTTTATACCATTTATACCCCTATTTATATGTGTACTTATACCCGGATGACTAGAATTTTTTTTTTAAAAAATTATTTTTAATTAAAATTACGAAGATAATATCAAATATAAAAAATTACAAAACGCTGCCACCAGTTAAACTGACGGTAGCATCTAACGCCAGTTAAAGTGGCGGTAGATACTATCGCCAGTTTAACTGGCGGTAGTAGTAAACGCCAGTCTAACTGGCACTAGGAACGCCAATCTAACTAGCACTAGGTAAGTGGCGTTCCATTTTCCCCTTTAACCTAACCCGAGCGCAGCCCCCCCCCAGCTCATCCCTTCTTTCTCATTTTCTTCCTTTCTTTCGCCCCCCTCCCCGAAATATATCATCCCAAGTCACATAATCTTACTAAAATTTCATAGATCTAAGTGAGAATTACATAGATCTACTAATTTCGACCAAGATCTACCAAAAATACGGTATTCATTTCGAAGTTATTCGTTTTGTATTAAATTGTAGATTTAGAGTTGTATGTACTTGTGATTAAAATTATGATTGTAGATATACATTTCCGCATAGTACTAGTATTGTTTGTGAGATTTTATGATTTTTTTGTATATATTTGTATATATATGGTATTTATAAAGTATACGTGTTGAATAATTATAGTATAAATTTTTATGGAAAATATGTATTATTGTACATTAGTGTAGCATGATAAATATAAATTAAATGTAATATATGTATTCGGTCATATATGTATAATGTACATAATACATTGTATATTTCATAGGTATATTTTAAAATACCTGTCTAATCGTAGTGTAATACGAAATATATCATGTACGACTATTTCTTTATAACTTATTATATTGGATGTTGATAGATGTTGCAGCACCAACTTATTTGTTACATGAATGGCAATATAGTAGAAGGTCCGAATGGTGTTTCTTATGATCGTCAACCTGTCAATGCTGTATTAATACCATCGAACTGCATATATGCCTATATGGTCAGAAAGTTAAGTAGGAGATTTCATGTTGATACGTCACACTATATGCTAAAAATATTTCATAGATATACAGTGCCGTCACGTGATGGATCTGTTACATATGTGCTAGTACCTATAGACTGCGAAGATAACATGGAAAGTCTCAATAGATTTTGTATGGACACTATGTATATTTATTTGAATTTGGAGATATTAGAAAATCCATTGCAGGTTGACGACAATCATGCCGGTCCAAGTGAGCCTACTGAAAATGTCAGTGTCGGTCCAAGTTCGGGAACAACACAACCTATTCATTCAGCGACCGATCCCATATGTAATCCTTTTTTCTCAAATCGAGGATTATATAGATAACGATGAAGATTCCTATGAAAGTACACATGTAAACATTCCCGATGAAGGTTCGTCCGATGACGACGAGGAGGATGGCGGAGTTGATATAAGTCCTCGCCATGCTGAGGCAAGTAATCAAGATTACTGTCAAGCCGGTCCAAGTGCTCCAGAAACATTACCACCCCATATTGTGCCTCCCTCATACACAATTTTGTTGGAGCGCAATTGAACAAAATGCTACTACAGTTGCTTGGATGCAGGATACTGAGTCTACTTGGGATCCAAAATAAGAGTTTCGCACGGGAATGTATTTTAGAGACAAAAAAGCGTTGACTCATACAGTGAAAGCATACTCAATTGAGGTGCAACACCAGGATTAAGTTGAATTGTCCAATACACTTATTTGGGTGGTTAACTGCAAGAACGGTAAATAATATTGTAGATGGCATATGAGGGCACGATTTGTAGCATCAGAAGGAATGTGAAAGGTGGTAAAGAATCGTGGCCTCCACCAACGTTTCAACGAAGCAGATGTGCAGAATCCTGATCACCAAAATTATGACAGTAATTTTATTGCTGATAAGATTAAGGAGTTTATTAGAGCACAACCTAATTTCCGCAAGTGCCTTATAAATGAATATATGGTAAGATCTCATATTTTTCTTTTTGTTAACAATGTCTGGAACACACCTGTCATATATGTCAAACTAACATTTTTTTTTCTCGTTGATATAACAGTTTCAGAACATACAAAACATCTACAATGTAGCTAGAGACGATGCTATATCTGGCTACACTTACGGAGTGCATATTCAGAGTATCTGTACCTAGAAGTTTCGGCATTATCATGAGTATGCCCTAGGAACACCTGCAGACATTCTTCCTATGGCGGTACCTCCTGTTGCACATAATGACGAGGCAGATGTAATGAATAATAATAATATTGGAGTCCAACAGGAGGCTGCAGATGAGATGCACTTTCGGGATCTGATCATCCGCAACCAAGTTGGCAAACATCATACATAGAATTTGCTCCTTCCGCATACGGTACATATGGGCAGGGTCCTTCCGGATACGATACATACGGACATGGTACGTCTACTTCTCATTTTGGCGCATATGAGCAGGGTCATACTTCACATTATATGGGCTACGAGCAGACTACATCTATATCATTTTACGAGGGACCTTGTACTTTTGATTTGGGTCATATTACCCAGGAGGTACCCTAATTTCAGGAGCCGGGGCCACAACTGCAGGAGCCGGAGCCACAGCTGCAGCCGCAGCCGCTGCCACAGCCACAGCCTGAGCCGGAGCCAGAGCCACAGGAGCAGCCGCAGGAGCCACAGCCGCAGCCACGGGAGCGCCTATGTTTTAGTGGATTATATTTTATAAGGAGGTCAAAAAAAAAAAAGACCTCCAAAATCTGTATAGAAAATATAACTAAATCAAGTTTATATTTGTACTGAGATTGTATTTGTCACGACCCGCGAGCCGAGGGCCGCGACGGAGGGAAATAATTTTTCGCAAGAAATTAAAATCCGAAATAAATAGTTTTGCGGAAGCTTAAACCAACAAGGAGTTCATTTCAAATCTCTAAGCTCAAACAAGGAAGAGCCGCAACCTGGACATTCAGTCCGAGACGAGAACCCGCGGGGGAGGCGGTTCGGTCTCAGACCAAGCTCAGTTTGCATAGGATACTAAGGTATCAATCTCCCCAGATGACACCAGAGGATCCTAAGCAATCTAAGGCCCAAACCTCTTTAAAAACTTAACGAAAAATGCACTTAAAACTATGTTTTCGAAATACCGGCTCGACCTGTATTTTTCCAAAAGTTTTGGGATTGTCAAACCTTTAGTTAGTAATTATAAGAACCCCTCAAAGCATCGAAATCAAATTCGGAAGCCGAATACGAAAATTTTGAAGATGAATTACAGAGCTATTTTTCGGTCGACCGAAATGATTTATCGGTCGACCGGAAGTCGACCAGAAACGTAGATCAGAACAACTCCAGGTTTCGGTCGACCGATCCAAAATTTCGGTCGACCGATACCTGCAGTTTCTGCAAGAACAGATTTTCAGCAACTAATTACTCAACACCCCATTTTCTTAAACATTTTTCTAAATCGTTCAAACATCATATACTCCTTTACATATAACCAAAATACACATGCAGGTATCGAATCCCGACCAAAAGCACACTCAAACTCCATCGAATAAAACATTTTCCGAAACAACGAAAATACGAACTTTAAGAACTCAAGTATCCACATTTTGATCAAACTATAATTTCATTCATCAACGAGTGTTACAAGGACCCAAATATCCAAATACACATTGCGAAAAGGTTCAAATTCCAAATCGGAGACTCCTTTGCACAAAAGTATAACATAGAAGTTCATTTACATCATAAGTTTAAAACATATAACCTTTAGAGATTTAAACCTTCTCGACTAAGGTTTATAATTCTAAAGGGGTTTACAAACCATCAAAAGTATCAAGATGTAAGTTAGTGCTTCCAAAAGTTAATTTTTACATGATTGTGCTATACAACTAAAGCTATATACAATTAAGTCCCTTCCCAAAAGTATACCTTCCCAAAATCCTTTCGAGCTAGCGTTGGGAAGTTAGCACCCTCTTGCCGGTGCCTTCCCACGATCTAACGGATCTGAAAGAGAAGAAAACAACGGGGTGAGTCATAATGACTCAGTGAGCGGCGCGAATAACAATCGCGGCACCTCTCACCACAAACATAACCAAACCACAACACAAACCACACAAAGCCAAGTAAAGCATTACCGTAGCCAAATAACATCATCAAGTAAATATCGCGATCCCATACCAAACCAATTATTCTTTAATTTCTTATGTTAGCGTTTGCTTGACTAATCACCCGTTAGTCCTTTCTCATTTGCAACGCAACACACCCTTCTGGTACACGCAGCACCAAGGATCTGGGTCAAACACGGTGCACATCGCGTCCCCCAGTACCCTACAGCGGGGGCGATCCCTTTTGGCCTTAAGGGAGTTACTTGATATACCGGCCTTTCCGGAATTTCCGATTCAAGCCTCGCCTGGTCTCGTAGCCGCCACCCTGGCCTCGGGCTGGCCTTAACTACGCCCACCGGTCTCTTCTCGAGACAACAAATATGGAACTCCGGCGCCCACATCGTCCCATTTCGATCCCGGTCGATATCCTCTCGACTCACGGGAGAGCGAACCTAGGCGATGCAGTCCAACGAAAGAGCCCACAACAAATATGAGACTCCGGCGCCCACATCGTCCCATTTCGATCCCGGTCGATATCCTCTCGACTCACGGGAGAGCGAACCTAGGCGATGCAGTCCAACGAAAGAGTCCCACCACAAATATTTTCACTTTAACAAGTCTCATTAGCGCTCACGTTGTCAATGTCTCTAATCACAACAATACTCACATTGGGCACACCAATCGCATAAGTACTAGTGATAGACATGCAACGGTTCTACGCTTTCCAAATTTCCAAACCAAACACATAACCAACATATGCACAATATCCACCATTTCCACAATATAAGAAGGTACTCCCAACCAATGTCCAAATTTCGTAGTTACCGATAACATGCTCATAGATACCAAATCACACTAGCAAGTTGTAATCACACATTACCATCATGCTAGCATCACAACATACTCATAAACCACATATCACGAAATCTAGGGTTTCCACCATAATTTGCAAATGTCATGTAATCATGCTTGCATCACATAAATCATCACATTAGCACATACCAACACCACAATCACATACAAGCAAGAGGTGCAAACCACTCACCTCGAGGGCTCGGCAGAAAATTCACAAGAGCACGACCTCACCACACTCGAAATCACCCGGGGAAAACTAGGTCAAGATAGCCAAGAGTGTGAGGGAGAGAGATATAGGGTGATCAATGCTAGGGAACCAAGGGAGAAAAGGGATGGAAGCTTACCTAGGTCGGCCAGAAGAGCTTCAGGTCGGGGAGGAAGAGGAAATGGTGAAGGGGTAACAAGAAAATACAGGACCCGAACTTATCCACGAGCTGCACGCAAGTTTCGGTCGACCGAAACAAGAATCGGTCGACCGAAAATGCTCTGCACAGCACCAATCCGGTCAAAACTAACACCCAATCCCCGTCACGCACACAACCGAGCATTCCCTCGTGCCTACGGGGTCACCAACCACATGACACACCCGCGGCACGCACGAACACGCATGCACGGATAACGGAAACATAATCAAACACAAATCACAATTCCAACATAATTCAGAAAACAACACAAAACCAACAACGAACCTCACAGTATTTATATTTGAGACATATATTTTATGTTGTACTTATGATAAGTATAGTTGTGCTCGTATATTCTTTTTGTGGGGATATTAAATATTTGGTTTATATTTATATTTGAGTTATATATTTGGTTTTGTACATAATTATATCTTTGAGTTTGTTTTTACGTTAGTGTTTGTATTTATATTATACGTTTATTTTTATATTTATATTTGAGTTTATTTTCTGTTGCCTATGTTTGGGTTTGGGGGTTTGATGGATAGGAGTTGGGGTGCTGTCACGACCCGAGCCCCCGGGCCGCGACATCCGGAAATACATTTTCTCATTTGAAAGACGGAAGCATTTTCACTTTGAAAATCATTTATAATGCAAGGGTATAGCCGGATTCGGGACTTTCAACGTCACCCGAAGTCTACGGGGAAGGTAGACCCCGCGGTCGACGCCGACCTAGGTTGCAAAAGATCTTAAGATATCAATCTTCCCCATTGATATCAAATAATCTATAGCAAACTAAGGTCCCAAACTAAATCTTTTCAAAACATAACCTTTAAAACATTTTCGAAATCCCGGCCAAACCCGTATTTTTCTAAAAGATTCGAGGGCATAGAACCTCTTAAATACTTGTATAAGAGATCCCCAAACCCTCAAAAATATTTTTAATTATCATTTAAATATTATTTAGTTGTGCAATACAGAGCAGTTTTCGGTCGACCGGTAATAGGTTTCGGTCGACCGAAACCTGTATGTATTCACCACCTCACTATCGGTCGACGAACGAAGATTGGATCGGTCGACCGATCTTATCAGTACAGCAAAACAGTTTTCAGAAATGAGAACTCAATGCCTCGATTCGCGTATTTCCACCGGATCTTGGAAATCAACCCCGCACGTCCACATATCATCCAAATACACGTGCGAGTACTTCCAAGCATCCGAAATACCCTCGGAGCACGGAGTTATCCTCAAAAACATTTTTATCAAAATACGGTAAAACAAGAGCTTAACACTTCAAATTTTAAATAAGCTCAACCAATCCAAACCAATTGCATGCACAACTTATATAAAGTATATACACATGCTCAAACCATTCCAACTCATTTTTAAGAGCTCAAACCACATTTTCACAAATCACACTTTTGTATACAAATAACAAAAGCTTTATAAAACTTGTTTTCAAATACAAGTGTTTCAAACCATTTTCATAACTATAGCTATTAGAGTCTAAACTTCACATTTCTAGAGTTTATACTCTAATAGCTTCCCAAATCCAAAATACAAACGTGTAGGTCAATGCTTCGGTTTGCAACTATAATACTATGTGAATACAAAATGAGCTACAAGACTTAGTACAAAATGTGTATCTAACAAGTCTAGCTCCCATCCCAAAAGATACCTTCTATCCCTTTTTGCTCTACTCGTCGACCTACGCCGGTCCCTTGCCCTTATCGCTCGGATCTGAAAAAGGGACAACAGGAGGGGTGAGTCCTAAATAGAACTCAGTGAGCGGCACGTTGGCGACCTCCCCTGGTGCAACCAACGCGACACCGCACACAAGCACACAATCAACAAGTAAAGCAATATAGCTTTAACCAATCACAATCATAAGTCACTATGTAAATACATCAATGACATTAAACATACAAACATGTGTATGAACATAAGAAGCATGCTATCTCGAATCGCATAATGTCACCCAACCAATGTCTTATGCATTCTTTGGTTATGTTAGCGTGACATTCTAATCCCAACGGATTGTCAGTATTATGTTATATAACAGTTCTGGCAAGGCTGGCCCTATGAGTAGCGCAAGCCCCTAGTCCCTAGGACACCTACACCCAGTCCATCGGAACCTCGGGAGCTACCCAGTCCGGACACGTCCGCACAATACCAAGGTCTTGGTCCACGTCGCCGTATCGATTCCGGACGACACCAACACCACACAACAGTGAAGGCGACCCCACAGCGCTTATTGGGGGATACTAGGGTTTATGCCGTATGCTACCTAGCCTCGCACTCGCAGCCACCACCTCGGCCAACTGGTGATCGGAACCGCGCTCACTGACCTCTTTAGAGGCACCACATCACCTAAGTATTCTGGTCTCCCATGCTCCTCACAACACCTCTATCCAGGCCCACGGCCTCCACGGATAAGGCGGAAGCGAGACTTACGAATACTAGGCCAAATGTCTTATGCTTTTCAAGCCATGTGCATTAGTCTGATCTCTCCGCCCTCTCCACCCCGAGCCCTCGCCCTCCGGGGTTAGTCCCTTTGGACGGATCTACTCGGGTGGGTGGCAAAGACACGACCATATAGCACTCAATGTTCTATTAAGTCACATACAAAACGGATGTCCCTAGAGGTGTCCTCTACATCCGAGCATGCTCAATAACATCTAAACATAATTAGCATGTTCATTAAGCATCACAACATAGTTCATACATATGCGAACTACAACATAGATATATATAAATATCATGTTCTCATTTCAAATTTGCATAATAGCAACCAAATTGCATAAATAGCA
Organism: Xerophyta viscosa; assembly: GCA_002076135.1. NCBI lineage: Eukaryota > Viridiplantae > Streptophyta > Magnoliopsida > Pandanales > Velloziaceae > Xerophyta > Xerophyta viscosa. Next base: position 331,341 of record MJHO01000112.1, on the reverse strand, counting down.
ATACAAGAGCATCATAGCATATATAGCATGATCTCTACCACATCACAACATCATTAGGGTTTATTACCCCCAAAATTAAATACACCGTACACAATACATGCACATAAGCATAGCATACGGTCAAGCACAATCGCATACACGTCGGTGAGAACCCACTCACCTCACAAGCTCAGCAAGAAACCCACGTCCAAACCCCGGGGAGTCACGATCGCGCCCAACACTCAAGTCTACGCGAAGAGAACAACCGGGAGATTAGGTTTCTAAGGATTAATGGCTAAGGAGGGTAGAAATCAACCATAAATGAGGGCATTTACTTACCTAGGTCAGCTGGGAAAGGGGAGCTCGGCCAAGGCAGTAAATGAAAAACCTACCCGAAATCGCGTAAGTGTCGAATTTATGCACGGGCGCCGCGCAGGTTTCGGTCGACCGAAAATGGATCGGTCGACCGAAAGTCTCGGCCAACCCAAAAATAAAGCAAACTCGACACTTAAGCCGCTCGCGTCGAATCACCCTACGACACGCAACAAAGCACACATTAACTAGGCATCCTAGACATGCATGCAACACCTCAAAACATAGCAAACCAAAACACGGACCTCACATCTCCTCCCCACTTAGGGGATTCGGTCCTCCGAATCAAACAAGAACGGGTACCGCGCTCGGATATCTGCCTCTGGCTCCCAAGTCGCCTCCTCGAAACGCTGGTTGCGCCACAGAACTTTTACTAGCGGTATCGACTTGTTCCTCAGCACTTTCTCTTTCCGATCCAGAATCTGTACCGGCTGCTCTGTATATGTAAGATCAGGCTGAACCGGTAGCGAACTCGGCACTGTAACCACGGTCGGATCAGCTAGACACTTCCGCAACATGGATACATGGAAGACGTCATGGATATGCGACATCGACTCCGGAAGCTCAAGTCTGTAAGCTGCACTACCAACCCTCTCAGTGACTCTGAACGGTCCAACGAACCTGGGGCTCAACTTGCCTTTCAGTCCGAAACGCTGTACACCCTTGAGTGGCGAGACTTTCAGATACACAAAGTCTCCCACCTGAAACTCTAACTCTCTGCGTCGTCTGTCCGCGTATGATTTCTGGCGGGACTGAGCAGTCTCCAGTCGCTGACGTATCACCTGGATCTTCTGGTTAGCTTCCTCAACCACGTCAGTACTCACAGAGCCCGGGTCAACCACCCTATCCCAAAATAAGGGAGTACGGCACACCCTGCCATATAAGGCCTCATGCGGTGCCATACCAATGCTACTGTGGTAACTATTGTTGTAGGCAAACTCAACCAAAGATAGGTGATCGTCCCAGCTACCGCCGAAATCCAATACGCACGCACGCAACATGTCCTCCAATGTCTGTATCGTCCGCTCCGACTGTCCGTCTGTCTGCGGATGGTACGCTGTACTAAATCTCAGCTCGGCACCCATCTGCTGCTGAAAGGCTCTCCAAAATCGTGATGTGAAACGAGGATCACGGTCAGAAACTATGCTCAGTGGTACCCCGTGGAGTCTGACGATCTCCGCTATAAATACACGAGCCAACCTATCTGGCGTATAGGTGCTCCTAATCGGTATGAAATGAGCGGTCTTCGTCAGCCTGTCCACTACCACCCAAATAGCGTCGAACCCGTGTCTCGTCCTCGGCAATCCCTGCACGAAATCCATAGTAATGTCCTCCCATTTCCATACGGGCACCTCTAGCGGCTGCAGATAACCTCCTGGTCTGAGATGTTCGGCCTTAACTTTCTGACACACTGCACAACGGGCTACGAACTCTCGGACATCTCTTTTCATTCCCTTCCACCAGAACTGCTGCTTTCAGATTTCTGTACATTTTAGTGCCTCCTGGATGGACAGATAAACGACTGCTATGTGCCTCTGACAAAATCTGCTCTCTAATCTCAGCATCCAGTTGTACGCAAATACGGTGGCGAAAGCGAATAATATCATCTGAACCCAAACTGTACTCTGCCACATCCTCAGATCCAAGGCGCGCTCGTATCTCCTGCAATGCAGCGTCGCCCTGCTGTGCCGTCCTCAACCTCCGAAGTAGCTCCGGTTCCAACCTGTAGGTGGGGTGGGGTGGTTGCAAGCTGTAGGTAGGCAGCTTGTAGAAACGCCACTTACAGTGGCGTTTTCTCTTGCCGCCAGTTAAACTGGCGATAGTATCTACCACCAGCTTAACTGGCGTCAGATACTACCGCCAGTTTAACTGGCGGCAGTGTTTTATTTTTGTAATTTTTTATATTTGATTTTATTTCGTAATGTTAATTAAAAATAATTTAAAAAAAAAAATTCCGGATGACTATTTAAGAAAAGGGCATAAGGGAGAGAACGGGACTAGAAAACATGGAAAAAAAGGCAAACCAAAAGAGAGAGAAACGGGGAAGGAAACGGAAACAAGAGAGAGAAGCTGAGAGAAAGAGAGAGGGAAAGATAACGGCATCGCTTCCAACTCCTCCTGCTCCTCATCGTTAGTCACCAACCTTGACATCTCCGACGATGTTGCCGCATACCAGGGCCGCTGTCACTGTGAAACACAAAATACATCACATCTCGGTTCTCACGCTCAGTCCCTAAGATAACTTTCCCAAAGCTGCCTCATTATTGTCTCTTCGCATTAGACATCTCGTTATGCCATGGTGGCTTCGCCGCGGACAAACCACGGTGATGGAAAAATAAAAACAAAAAAAATGCACCACACATAACTCATTACAGTCATATGACGAAATCAAATTTGATATTGCCATCAAAACTCACACCCTTGATAACCCTAAGAGGAACCATCGTCGCAGCGAATCGTGCCAGCAGCTGAAACATGGCCAAACGTCGTAAACTTTAAGAATATACTTAACGAGATCCCAAACGCGATTTGTGACATCTCCAACGCGTTGGAGACGGTCAAAAACCCTTGGTGAGCTCCAGGTGGTCATTGTCGGGGAATGTACAGTGGCGGCAACGTTTGTTTTTTAACCAATAAAAAACAACCCGCACGCCCATGGGCATGCGGGTCACGCCCAGGCTGGGGTTGTTAGCCCTAGGCTGGATTTCGGTCTGGCCTAAGCCTAGTTCGGGCGCATTTACACATGCTCGACTAAGCCATGGGCTCAGCGCCAGACCATCACTACAAGAATTTGGACATATAGTAACACTTTCTTAACAACGGTTACAGAAGTATTATAACATAATATAATTTGTAACAATTTTAAAAGTGTTGTATCACTTTTGAAACTGTGAAGAAAATTACAATAGTTTTATACTATATGTTGCGAAAATGATATTAATTTAACGTACTTGCCAAACCGTTGCGGAAAAGTTAAAATATGCAACACTTATAATGTCTGTTGCGAAACGAGTAAAAAATACAACATTTATTTCAGTTTGTTGCTAGAAGAACTATATTTAATACCGAATTAGCAAATTGTTGCTAAAAGAATTTGAAAGACAACACTTTAAAATTTTGTTGTTATAGGTTTAATAATAGGCAACACTTTAAAATTCTGTTGTTATAGGTTTAATAACACTTTAAAATTCTGTTGTTATAGATTTAATAATAGACAACACTTTAAAATTCTGTTGTTATAGGTTTAATAATAGACAACACTTATCTAATCTATTGCTAAAAGTAAGAAAGAAACAACACTTGTTAAAATTATTGCTATATAGCTCAAAATAATAAAGAAATAACACTTGTTAATAATAATAATAATAATATATATATATATATATATTACATATATAATATATATAATAACATTTGTCTTTACTATTTCAAAAATATTATTAGAAATAAAAATACAAATTTTATTTTTGTTGCAAAAAGCTACTTACCTATAACATTTGCAGTTGTATTGTTTTAAAGATAGTTTGATAAAACTTAGTTATTTTGTTGCTAGCAGATATAAAAGAAACAACACTTGTTCAATCTCTGAAAATAAAATATTTAATATTTTTAAACTATTATGTATATAATACATATATATATATATGTATAGCAGTAAGAAAAGTATGTGTAAAAAAATTTTCTGATGTACAGATATAACATCAAATACATATATATGTGTACAGAAATTATATACGTAATAGATAAAACTTTATTGTATCTATAACATTATTAATGTTGTTATACATAGCTATATAACATAAAACTTTATACATCAGAAATTATATACACAAGAGCAAGAAATTATGTAACAAAAATATATACATAAAAAATTATATAACATAATATTTAGAAACTGCTATACTCAATATCCACTAATAATAGAAATAGTTGCAGAAAAAGTCCAAATTCAATAGCAACACTACATAGCATATTGAACGTTAGTTTATTAAATACATAAAAAATAGTCCAAAATGTGCTCTATTAACTATCTCCACCATTTTTGAGTTTTCACTATTTTAAAAAAAAAGCACAAATCAAAGTTACATATATGAAAATGTAAAGCTAGCTAGCGATGTCGAATTCCTATTCAATCCAGCTTCCATCTTCAAATTTTAGCTACAGCACAAGTACCTGCGATGAGATTGTTAAACAAGCACATTAGGCTCCCAAGTATTAAAGATATAGTAAGAAAAACATACTACCAAATTGTGTAAAACATTTTATTAAAAAAAAAAAAGTAACCTTTGAAGGATAATGTTTCTTCATTTGCTAAAGTATATCTGCAAGGTATTTCTTAAAGTTGCATCTCTGTTTTCACAAAAAAAGAAGTTTAAAAAGTAACTCTCAAACAAATGTTAGAAAAACATAAGTTCACATAAGATTTTAGCATTGGCTAAAATTATTTTACAAACTTACCTCCATCAAGGGGTGATTCTTCTCCCATATCATATGAATCTCTTGGAGTTACCATCACAACATTGTGCCAATTAATATCATAGGGATCTTGCACATAAAAAAACTTGTTGTACTTGAGAAGCCAAGACATACGGATCGTTTTGATATATCAACTTTCTAAAATTGACAAGTGGCAATTTGAACTCATCTTCTTTAACCTCAAACCATTCGCACTTGAATAATACTACTTTCAGATAACCAGAATAATCCAACTCAATAATATCATTCACTACTCCATAGTAGTGTACTTCACCAACAACTGAATTTTGGTCTTTCGTAGAAGAAAAACTGGGAGTCGATGAAATCACTTTAACTCCACTAATTTGTGTTCTTTTCCCAGCATCGCGTTATTTTATACGAAACCTATAACCATTTATCAAGAAACCATTAAATCTCATAGCAATAATGTCGGGTCCTCTTGAAAGCCTCTTAATATCTTCAGAGACATTAGTATCTTCAGAGACATCAGCATTCATTACTCTTTTTTCAAGCCACTCACAAAATGTTTGGCTATGGTCATGTGCTCTAGCCCATTTTGCTGATCTAGCTCGACTCCTTTGACTATCTAGAATATCTCGGTGTTCCCTACACATAAATGTACAAATCCTATGGTCAAACCAAGCATATGAAGCTAAAAGTCTTGGAAAAAAATCATGAAAATGAAAACCGAGATAAAGAAACTTAATTTTTTGAAGCAAGTAAAAGAAACACCAAAAAATAAATAAAAAAATAAATAAATAAATCCAAGGTTGTACAATTTACACTTACTCCAGGTATGGGTGAAGTGCATCACAATTAAAGAGGACATAGCGATGTGCTTTATTCCAGTCATCATCATCAAGAGTAAATACTTCACCGTTTCCTAATGGGCGGCCCGAGCTCAGAAACAACGAGCAATCTGTAGAAGCATTACAAAAGTCGTCGCAGTTTCTTGCTATCCTATTAAACCTTGTATCTGCAGTTTCACTGAGGTATCTGGAGCAAAAATTTAAACATTCCTCAGCTATATAAGCTTCAGCAATGGAGCCCTCCGGACGACTTCTATTCCGTACATAGGATTTAAGTCTGCAAAGAAACCTAAACAGGAAAAGCAAAATAGCAATTACATTAGTTTTCCAGATGTTGAAAGCAAAATATAAATCACCTTTGAGTCAATGTCATTATGTCAAATACTACTACTTTTAAGAAAAACAGAAACATTCAACATAGAGCTATATTACATAGAAAATACCTTTCAATTGGATACATCCACGATAATGTACTGGGCCTCCATGCTTAGCCTCTTCTGCTAGATGTACAGGTAAATGCACCATAATATCAAAAAATGATGGTGGGAATATTGTCTCCAATTGGCATAAGGTTTCTGCTATTTCTGCTTTTAGCTCATCTAGTTCATGCAAGTCGAGAGTCTTGGCACATAATCTCTTAAAGAAGGCACCTAGTCGAATTAAAGTTTTGGCAACATGCTTGGGCAATGTTCTTCTAACTGCTATCTGAAGTAAATGCTACAACAAAAAATGGGAATCATGGCTCTTAAGTCCAGAAATCTTGCGCTCCTTCAATTGCACACATCGAGAAATATTTGACGCACAACCATAAGCAATTCTAACTTCCTTTATAACTTTACAAAAATTTCCTTTTCTTTGCGTCCCAATGTGAAACTTGCAGGAGGTAATAATAACTTATCATCACCAAACTTTTGAGGATGCAAATCTGGTCTAATACCCAGTTCCTGTAAATCAAGACGTGCATTTAAATGGTCCTTTGATTTTCAGGTAATATCCAAAAGTGTTCCAAGAACATTGTCACAAACATTCTTTTCAATGTGCATTACATCCAAATTATGACGTAATATGTTTGTCTTCCAATATGGCAAGTCAAAAAGTATAGATTTTTTTGCCCATGGAATATGTTCACCATCTCTCTTTCTCTTTCCGGTCCTTAGCTCCAATACTATGTTAAGAATATCAGACCCAGATAAAGAAAAAGGAGACGGTCGACGTTCCTCTCCTTGAAAGGATTCACTATCTTCTCTCCATTCATGATCTTGATCTAGGAATCTACGATGATCCATATAGCACAACTTCTTGCTATTACGTAAGTACAAAGAACATGTATCATAATTGCAAAATGGGCAAGCTAGCTTTCCCTTAGTGCTCCAACCCGATACTATGGCATACGCCGGAAAGTCATTAAATGTCCACAGTAATGCTGCCCGCATGTTAAATATTTGATGACTTGCTACATCAAAAGTTGGAACTCCTTTGTACCATAACTCTTTCAACTCCTCTATCAAAGGCTGTAATGTGATGTCGCAGCACTTTGATGAAATTGTGGTTATGGTAAAATGAAATATTTTAATTCAAGTCATTGGTAATGCAATAGTTTGTTGAAATTGTCATGTATTGTATGGTTCACAATAAATTAATTATATGCTGCTAGGATACTTTGATGATGTTTAATAAATGTTATAACGATTATCGTAGACAGTTCAAATTTATTATTGTGAATATGTAGTACAATGTAAAGTTGTTGTAATTAGTATATTTAGCAACAGTAAACAAATATTACTATTAGATAACATTATAGTAATTATAAAGTATTACGCTTTCTACATATGGCAACACAATATTAATATTGCATATACAACTTTTAACTACAGTTTGACAATATTATATATTGTATTATTTGCAACATTAAAATTACATTATCGTATAAAAATGGCAAATTTGGCAAATCGGGCCCCCCCTTAACACGTATTTGGCAAACAGCGCCCCCCTCTTCAATTTTAAGTGAATCGCGCCCCTTTGTGCTGTGAAATGACCAAAATGCCCTCGCCTTCTTAACGTTAAAACTGAGCGGTATTTGGAATACCGCTCAGCCAGACCTAACCTAACCCACTCACTCTCTCTCCTTAGCTCTCTCGCTTGCTCTCTCTCTCTCTCGCGCTCTCTCGCTTGCTCTCTCTCTCGCGCTCTCTCGCGCTCTCTCTCTCTCTCTCTGTGTGTGTGTCTCAAAATCGATTCCATCGCCACCGCCGCACAGTCGCCGCCCTATTGTGCGTCCCTCAACGCCGACGGAAATGTCTCCAGCAATCCAGTAAAAACGAGGTGTTTTCCCCGAAACCTTTTCGAGAACTTTACAACGGACGACGAGGAAAAAAGCTTAGCGCTGAAGGACTACCATCTTCCAATCGCTGCGCAGACCCCTTTTCTCCATTTTCTGCAGCTACCACCCATTGGAGGGGATCGTTCAAGACTAAGCGAAATCGCCAGGCGTTGGGTGGAGGGTTCGTTCTTCGTCTTCGCCGGCGCTAGGTTAGAATTTACGCCGGTAGACGTCGCTATTCTTCTTGGATTGCCCAATAGAGGAGAGGTGATATCGATGGACCAGGACCAAGCGAATACCAACGACATCCCCATCGCAAAAACAAGCTTCAAAGGCCGCAACCCCAAAAT